>JAGFMF010011397.1:3277396-3291819 GCA_019455555.1 Galemys pyrenaicus | reverse complement strand
GCTCCCCGCTCTCTGTGGTGAATCCTCTCACCGCCCCCCCCCCACACCTCTGGCCTGTACCCCAGTGCTTGTATGCCTAAATAAATAAATCTTTAAAAAAAAAAAAAAAGGTGAAAAAGAGTAGATTGTCTACTCAGGGAACTTAGAACTTAATAATAAGATTTTTATTTAGCTCATACTTTGTACCAGGCTCTGTTTGTTGATTGTTTGATCCAACCCATCAAAGTAGGTACTATTGATCTCTGCATTCTATAGATGCAGTAATTGATACAGACACAGATATAGTAGTTTTCCCCAAATCATTCAGTTAGTGGGAAGACATATATCAAATAAAACCTACATGTACCAGACTACAAAGCCTTTGATCTTTTCTACTACCCTGCAGAATCCTTATGGGAGTGGCTGAATTCTGAAAAGAAATGAATGAAATAATTACCCTCATAGGAAAATCGAAGTTATATCCTCACTCCAAAAAGGCTTGGAGTAATCTAGAATACCCACCTCCCAATACTTGAAGTTTTACGGACATAAAGAAGAATATAATAACTCCAGCTATGGGTTAAATATGAGCAATGCTATTAAAAATAATGGAAATGATTACATTATATATACATCTTTACAGCAGGAGAGCATCCCTGTATACAGGGGCATTACCTGCTCTCAAAGAATGCTTATGAAAGAAAATGCTCTTTTTAGACAACAGAGATAAGAACCACCAAATAAGATATGGAAATGTCACATACAATTTGTAACCTAAATTATAAGCTATTCCTTCTTACTATACAATCTTTCAGGGAAAATAAAATGTGCCTGAGGGGAATGAATAATAGTTAAATCCAGCCAAAAATGTGGCCTTTAGGAAGAGAAACAATAAAACACCTATTATTTTTAGCAATTTCTCAGTATTTGTCTTGGAAGGGTACCTTTCTCTTTTTCTTCCTCCCCCCCCCCCCTCCTCAACCCTTCTTTTCTCAAAAGATCCATTTTCAGATTAGTCATGGAGGGCTGGCAAGGTGCTGGGATGTGGAAGGGACTTTAGCACCGTCTTTTAGGGCAATGCTCCAAAGCTTTTCAGGGACAATATGCCACCCTTGCCTAGAAATCTGAGTGAGCTGAAAAGTAGAAGTGAGGCTGAGAACAGAGCTTGGGGTAACTTACTTGGGGTAACTATTTACCTGTATTTACAATAGACATTCTCTGTGACGTTTGGAAAAGGTTCTCTTGGATTGGTGAAAAACCTGACACAAATCAAGTTCTCCAGGGTCATAAATACACATGGAAAAAGACATGAAATTTTTTAAAAGAAAGGAGAAATATGTGTGTTAGAATATGTTTCTGCAGCAACAACAAAAAATGATTAAAAAATTCCTCATAAAAGTGAATAGTTTCTTAAAGATGCAATTATACTATTACTGGATTACAGAGTTTTAAAAAGAGTGCTTGCTCTGTAAAATGGTACAGTTGCTGTGGAAAATAGTATGGTAGTTCCTAAGAAATTAGACATAGAGGGCCTCCCTGGTGGCGCAGTGGGTTAAGCAACACACTATGAAGCAAACTGCAGCCACTGCAGCATGAGTTCGATCCCTGCCGCTGGCCAGAGAGGGGACCCACATGGCGCAGCAGACCTCTCCTGCCTCACCTGCTGCTGGCCTCAGCAGTGTGTTTCAGTTAGTCTGCCTGTTCTGCTCCCCACTCTGTCTCTGGTGAATCCTCTCACCTCCCGCAACTCTGACCTGTACCCCAGCTCTTGTATGCATAAGTAAATAAATCTTTTTTAAAAAATTAGAAAAAAAGAAATTAGACATAGAATTACTATATGATTTAGCAATTCAATCATCGAGAACACTAAAAATGAACTGAAACCAGGGGGTTAAGCATATTTGTGCAGCTATAGCCACAACTGTACATTGTCCAGTGTGCACTGGAGGATGAATGAACAATAAAATGTGACTTAGGCAGACAATGCAATATTAGTCAGTCTTGAAAAGAAAGAAAATTCTGACACATGCTACAATATGTATGAAGCTTAGGGAAATTTTGCTAAGTGATAGAAGCCAGTCACAAGAAGACAAATACTTTACCATTCTATGATAATTCACATGGTCACAACATCCATTCATACAATCACAGAGTCTATCATTCTATCTAGATCAGTT
Organism: Galemys pyrenaicus; assembly: GCA_019455555.1. Classification (NCBI taxonomy): domain Eukaryota; kingdom Metazoa; phylum Chordata; class Mammalia; order Eulipotyphla; family Talpidae; genus Galemys; species Galemys pyrenaicus. The sequence goes on along the minus strand of JAGFMF010011397.1, from coordinate 3,289,663 downwards.
ATGCCTACAGCACTTGAATGACTAGAAACAGAAAAAAAAAAATGGCAGTTTATCAGGATGGAGGGAGGGGAAGAAGGGAAGATCATTGTCCAGTGAGGATCAAGTTTCCATTTGAGGAGATAAAAAAATGATTGGAGCCAGAAGGATGGAATCACAGTATGAGAAAATGCCACTGCACTGTAAACCGTTAAAATGGTAAATTTAATGTTACATAAATTACATTTAATGTAAACAAAAGAAAACAACAACAGGGCCTCCCTGGTGGCGCAAGGGGTTGAGTCCCGCACTGTGGGGCTTCCACGGCCACTGCAGTGAGAGTTGGATCCCTGGCCAGGGAGGGACCCACATGGCACAGAAAACCTCTCCTGCCTCACCCGCTGCTCCCCTCAGCAGTGTGTTTCAGTCAGTCGGCCTGTTCTGTTCCCCACTCTGTCCCTGGTGAATCCACCCCCGCCCCACGCCTCTGGACTGCACGCCAGCTCTCGTATGTATAAATAAATTTAATAAAAAAAGAAAACAACAAATAAAGCAGGACAATAATCCCCACCCCTCCTGCATGCCCTGCAGTGTCACCTTGCTGCTTTCCCACCCAGCAGCAGTCATTTCCTTCACGTGGAGCCCCGGCTGGCTTTGCCATTACATGGTGGGATGACACTCTGAGCTGCTGGAGCTTCCACTTTCACTCTGGGAACTCAGCCACTGTGTAAAGCAGCCCAGACTATCTGGCTGGAGAAAGAGGCCACATAGAGAGAAAGGCCTTGCAGGAGGAGAGGCCACATACAGAGAGGCCACGGGAGGCAAGAGAAGGCACCCCAGCCAACATCCTGCACCAAGAGCCCTGGCATGGGAGTGAGGCCTTCTCGGATCCTCCAGGACCAGTTGTGTTGTTGCAATTAGCACCAGTGGAACAGAGACCAGTCCTACACGTTGAACCTGCCCAAACCCCTGATCCCTAGGATGGTAAGCAATAAGTCAGTTTTTATTCTAAGCTACCACATTTGGAAGTCATTTGTTTCACAGCAACAGACAATTGGGAAAAAAAACAAAACAAAAAACCACAAGCAAATCTATGCCATACAATTAGACTATCTCTTCTCATCTTATTTTACTTCTATTACTATTTACCATATTCATCTATTCATTCCACAAATAATTATTGGGTAACCACCATGCAGAAGGATGCCTTCTAGCATTTTCAATCTATAAGAAACAAAAGCCTGAGCCCTTAAGGAGCTTAAGTTTTAAAAGGAGAATAATGACGATGAATAAATGGAGTTGATAATAAATGAGATAGCAAGTTGAAGAAGTGTGAAAGAAAAGTCAGAGCAGAGTATCTAGGCCTGGCAACAGAGCATAGAGCAGAGGATATTTCTTCTTAGTAGACCTTCACTTTTCTGTGAAAAGATAATTCATCTTTTACTAGTCTATGTTTTTGTTATTTGACCTTTTCTGATGTCGTCTCCATTTTAATTATATGTAATCACTGTGCTAATGGAAATAAATATAGGCAACTTAGTTTATTTTCTTGATCTCAGAAAAATTATATTCTCTCATACTGCTACTACGATTAAAAATTTTTTTCTCCATAGGCAAAACCTGGAAAAAAGATCCAAAAATTCCTGAATTCCTACTTCAAATCTAAAAAGACATCTCTGTCGAGCCTCCCTGATGGTGCCAGGGGTTCAGTGTCAGCACGCTGAAGTTATTGGCGGCCACTCTCTGGCCAAAGAGTTAACCAACATGGCACAGCAGACTTCTCCTATCTCGCCCACTGTGGACCTCAGCAGTGTAATTCAGCAGATCTGCCTGTTCTGCTCCCCATTCTGTCTCTGGTAAATCCTCTCACCTCGCCCCACACCTCTGGCCTGTACCCCAGTTCTTCAACATAATAATAAAATCTTTAAAAAAAAAAAAGACATCTGTGGTCTTTTCTCTAGTGTTTATGCTGAACTTGTATAAAATACTGAGATCTCTAAAAGCTAAATGTTGATTAGCAAAGCTTGCTCCGTAAAGAACTTTTATTGTTCACACTCCATTATTGCCACATAAATTAAGACCATAAGCTTTAGTGCCACGTACACCTTGGTTCAAGTCCAAGTTCAACCACCTATAACCTGACTGACTTGTTCACTAAGTCTCAGTTTCCTGGTCTATAAAATGGGATAATTATACCCTGCGCCTTACAAAATGAAGGATTAAATGATACCATGTATAACAAAGCATATAGCCAGCAGCTACAAATTAAGCATTAGATAAACATTATCATATGGTTAATTTTTAGAAAATACTCTCCAGTTTAAAAGCCACAGGAGACTGAGAGTCAATACTTGACTGTGTAAGCATGAAATTACTCATTGTTGGATGTTTCACAGATCTCTCAGGATCTTTGAAAGGAAAAAGTTCACATGACCCTGGCACTGAATTCAAAGAAAACACATGCATCCAGATACCTCCCTCTTCTAACTTTACTTTGAATCTAAACACACATGACCTTTTAATCATGCATACCTTGGTGGAGAATAAATTAGAAGGGGTCAAGTTAAAAACCAGGGTCAGATGGAAGAAAAGATACTCTCCCTTATATCTGAATACTTACAGCCTCCAGAATTCTTCCTCTATCCTAGAGTGGTCCTAGAGCATCTCCTGCCCTCCTGAAACACGTTTCTGACTTGTAAACTGTAACCCCAAATGAATTGAGATTTTGTCTTTGGGGAAATGGGGGGGGGGTGTGCTTTCTGCTACCTAAAACTCTTTCTTCTTATGACTGGAGAATTCCTGCCTTATGAGTGGATGGCAGAGCCTATCTCACACCCGAGAAGGTGAAAGTCAAAATCTGATTGATTCTGACAATGAAAGAGGCACATGAACGAGGCCTGTCCAATCACACGCACACGTCCTGAGTCTAGACCCTGGACCTAGTGACACAAAAGAGTAAGGATGGGATGGTGTTAGTCTTTCAAACAACTGCAACATGGACTTCCAGGGGCAGCAGGGTGTCAGGGGTGTCCAGGTGAACATGCTGACTATGTGAGCTGTAGCCTCCACCTTGTGAGGTGGTTGCAGCCATGGGCACTGGGGCCTATTCTCTGGCTTGCTTCTGCTTCCTGATGCACCAGAGTGCATGATGCTCATCTGCCTGTGCTCAGAGCCTGGTTCCTCAGTCTTCTGGAACACAGTGAGCTTCATGTTAGCCTTTGAATAAAGATCCCCCTAGATAAATCACTAAGTCCAAGTTCATGGCTGTTACTTAGAAATGGTAGACCTAATTGAGAGAATTATTCTAAAACTACTGGGTAAATATGACCAGTGTTAGGCATTGGATTTGGCCATTTTAGTCTATTATCTACCTCTATCAATTCTTACAACCACATTGCAAAGAAATTCTTATCTCCCTATTTGAGAAGAAGAAACTGTTAAGTGGTAAAAACGGGTCTTTGACATTCAGCTAACCAGTAGGGCTTAATTACTTCCTATCCTTTGTTATCTAGGATAACAATTCAAAAAGTTGTACTGACCATCTACTATATACCAGGTACTGTTCTAGACAGTGACGATAAGGTGGTGCTCAAACCAAGAAAAATTTGTGCCTCAGTAAAACTGACATTTTAGGTCTTTGCTAGGGACTGAATATGTATTTCCCCCACCTTGAATTTCTATGTTGAAATCCTAAACGACAGCATAATGCATGGTATCAGGAAGTAGGGACTACCGGAGGTGATTAGTTCATCAGAGTGGAGTTCTCAGGAATGGAATTAGTGTCTCTATAAAAGACACTCCAGAACAATCAAAGGAAGAAGACAAGACAGCTTTTTTGGAACCCGGAAGCCTACTCTCACCAGACACTCATCTGTCAGCAATGATCTTAGACTTCTCAGCCTCCAGAACCGTGAGAAATAACTATTATTTATAGAACATCCAGTCTATATTTCTGCAATAGCAGACTACACACCTAAACACACTGATAGTGTTTCATATTCTTTAATTTTTATTCTGTTGGTTGGTTTTCCTTAATGATCTTTAGTGACATTAAATAATGATCTTTAATATCTCTGACCACAGCTTAACAACTTCATTAACTTCTTAACCCTCCTCCCAACGCTCGCCCACTGTTCTAGTTCAGTGGAAAGAGCCCGATCACAGAGGGTGTGCATGGGGCAACCATGCAGTTATTCTCAATGCTGCTAATTCATCATGGACTTTGCGTGCAGTCTCAGAACCCCTCCAACACATCGCAATATGAAATGATCAAATCTGTCAAGATGCTGCAGAAAGATCAAATCCACATGAGAGTTGAGTGCTACCTGCCGTCTGTATTAGTTTTGTATTGCTGCTCTAACAAATCGACACAGATATTTGGCAGCTTAAAGCAACACTCATTCAGGATTTCTCAGTTCTGTAAATCACAAGTTGTCTGCTTAAGATGTCACAAATCTGAAATCAGGTGTGTGGGGACTGGCTTCTCCTCTAGATGCTCTGCATAAGAATCTGCTACAAGTTTATTCAGGTTATTGGCAGAATCTACTTATTTGTACTTGTAGACCCAAATGGCATCCCTTCCACCTTTTTTTACTCTACCGATCATAAGAGTAACATCAAAGGATAAAGATTATGGAAGCTGCGTAAACACTTGTGCCTATCACACCCCGTAACCTGGGTTTGCATATCATAACTTTAAACCATCTTGACAGAGCCAGTCTCACTGGGAAGGGGCCGACAAGCAAACAAACTACCTGCATGTCCTTGGAAGGAGTATTACAGGCGGAGAGAACGGCATGTGTGAATTCCTAAGGAAGGAACTCTGCTAATGTGCTCAAGGAACATCAGGGAGGCCAGATGGCTGGGGCAGAGGGAGCAGAGGGGAGCAGCAGGAGGAGAGAAGTCCCTAAGGTTACAGCTGGGGCTTAACTCACACCAGCCCTAGAAGGGCCTGGCAGGCCACTGTAAGGGCTTTGGCTTTAACTCAATGAAAAGGAGCCTCTGAGCCATTCTGATCTGACTCACTCAATCAGTTGAACACATTACTCTGGTTACTGTGCTGAAAAAAGACCAGAGCAGGGCCAAGGGAGCAGTGAGACCAATTATAGGATGCTGCAATAATCCAGGCAATGATGGTGGCTCAGATGGGAGGCAGGGGTTCCAGAAGGGCTGTTTCCTCTGAAGTGGTCAGACTCTAAATGCATCTTGAAGGTGGAGCCCACAGGATGAGAGACAGAAAAGACAAAAATAAAAAATCCTGACTTTAGCATTTGCAAGCTGTGTATCTGGGGTAAGCCATAGAAACTTTCCAGGCCTAGTTTACTGGATAGTAAAATATGACAGGACCGTTAACATGTGTCGAACAAGACTCCTGTGAGAATTAAATGTAGTAATGTGCTCTGAAATGTAGCAGGGATTAAAATATTGTCAGTTTTTCTTTCCTATTTGTTTGCTATTAAATGCCAGGTTCACTGGGCCTTTCCCCGTTTTTTCCTAGCCTTACTCTTCAGTAAATAAATTTAGCCAAGCTCAGATCAAAGTCTGTCCAATTCTATGACTATGATCAAGGGGTTTCACAAGGGTTTGTAAGGGTCAGAGAAGCCCCCCAAAAGGAGAAATGTATAAGAGCTTCTTGCCTGTGGGAAATTAAATTAATTTTCCTAGTGGGGCTCCCCCTCTGGCTATTGGGGTACATAGCTGTCTGGCATAGAAAGAGATAAATATTTGCTAACTAAAAATAAGAATATTTATTCTTATCTATTCACTTAAGTGGAGCTTTAGTATGGGATCTTCATCACAGACTTCCCACATTCAGAATGAGGACTTCTGCTAACATTGCATGGGGCATTAAGAAACAATGGCCCTGTCATTTCTGCAGTAGATGTGTTAAGACCCTCGCTCTTATCTTCTCCTCACCACTTACTAGCTCCGGCACCTTGAACAATTAACCTGAGCCCCAGTTTTGTCATCAGCATTTCTTCATGGCGCTATTGAGCAGATTAATGATAAATGTAATGCCCACTAATAGTGTAAGGTAGCTAGTAATTAATCAATAAATGGTTAACTGTTATCATTTTAGCATTCATATTTGAAATTGCTCCTGGATGTGAGAACCAGATGCTTTGCTCTCTACCTTTCTCTGAATATAGCTCTGTTTTTTCCTTCTTTTCCTCTGAAATAGGAAGAGTAAGATTTAGTACACAGATCCAAGAAAAGACTCGTTAACAGTGCAGAAGGCCATTTAATAACACTGCTGCCCTCAAGCTTGACTCCTTTCCTTCTGGTGCTAAATATGCTAATTCCTCTTTCTTCTCTTCCCCACCACCACCCAACAAGCAGACTCTCCACTGACCCGTCTGGGTGACTCACAGTTTGCTATGATGCATCTGGAGTTTCTCACAATCCTGCCTTCTCCCAAACCTACGCAGATTTGTGTCATCAGCAAATTTCACCAACTTGCCAGTGAGAGAGTTGACATTTACATACCCACAGCTCCAGGCAGCAGTGACCAAGCCAGTGAATTTCTAATGAGAAAGGTTGATCTCTGGATATATCTGACAGCTGGAAATTTCCAGAAGAACGATAAGGATTTTAACCTATGTTCCTTCTCTATTTCTCTCTTCCCTTCCATATATTCCGTATCTTTTGTCAACAGAACTGTAGTTGAGTACTTTCTAGAGGACCAGCTGAGGTAGAAGAGGTGAAGGTAGGGGGCAGATAAAACGGATTGCCAGACGTTTATTGTAATATTGGTAGCTGTTTGTGGAGGGAAAATGGCAGAATGCAATGCCCTCCAAGATAGTGGGCATTGCCAACAGTGATTTGCAAAGATGCATGGTCAAGTCTCTCACTGCAAGTTAGTGAAACGTGCATGGGATGCGTGATGGAGAACAATACAATTTATGTCTGCCCAGCCTGCTTGGCCTCTTCTAGAAAAAACAGGCCAAGTTTCCCTGGGTAAGATACTGTCTTCCCAATTTTGGTGAGAGTGTTGATAACCTCCTCACACACATCCCCTATCAGGAACAAGATCCCAGTCAAGCCCACTTAGTTTCTTTCTCCCATAATAATTTGGCAGTCACAATATGGACCAAAAGTCAAGATTTCCTGTTCCTGTGTCCGTAGGTGCTTCCCCCCTGAGGCTTGCTTTTACTGTGTCGCTTAGAAGCTATGAAGCCCACAATAGCTTTCCTTTTTATTGAAGTTAGCAGAATCATTTTTGAATCAAAGAATCCAAAATTATATCCACGCTAAATCCCAAGAAAGGAGCACCAGTTCAGAAAAGCAATATATTGGTGTGTTTGTGTTTACCAGGTGTGCACTATTTTTATTGCAGTGGAGGAGCTATTTTCAGCCAGCAGTAAAATTGGAACTTAGTATATCTTGGGGTTAATAAATCCCAGTTCTCCTGCCAGTTACTGGGGAAAAGTGGGGGTGGTAGAGAGCAGAAGGGCAGAGATGTAACTGATAGGCCAGCGTTCAAGTGGGATTAATTAAGAGAGGCTAGTAGGCTTTATCAGCATAAGAAAAAGGAGAATGTCTGAAAGGAAAAGAGATACGCATCAAAACTATATAGAGATGTGTTTGCAAGGGCAGAATAATAGAGACATCTTATTCTAAGTTAGGTTCTGAAGTCAGTGTATAAGGCAAAAAGAATATACTCAATTAACTTATCTCTTAAATTAACAACGAGGTAGAATGTAACTGATAATTCCATACAGGGCCCATCAATTATGTCTACGTAATACATACTAAGATAAATGTATTACAGAGACGAAAATGTCCAGTATGTAATAAAGAACATGCTTGCAAAGTACAGTTTCATATTTCATGCTTGCAAAGCATAGTTGCATAAGACAGAGGATGGATGGCTGAAATGTGAAATCACTGTGTGAGAAGCCCCTGCTACAAGAAGCAAGTGGGTTCTGTAAAAGCAGAGGCCTATCCCTTCTTACACATAATCTGGGTACAAACATTATGAATAGAATAGCAAATCACCTGTGGTATTCTGTTATTTTTATTTGGGGGAGAGGACTGGTGGCCAAGTACTTGATGCAAGTTAAACAGAATGGCTGTGACCTTCTGTGGCCATTTACTTTATCCAGAGGAACTGATTGCAATTAAATAAGCCATTTCCCAGCTCAGAGTTGGACCTGTCCTATGTCTTAAACCCTAAGAGATACAGATTAGCCTAAAGTTCATAATTTTAAACTTTATATACTTTAGTAAAAAACAAATACAACTTTATAAAAAATTTTTCACAAAATTCTAAGATAAAATCAGCAAATAAATCCACCCTGTAGAGGCAGAGATAAATGCAAAGATGCAGATACAAAGATGTGACTTATATTCTCATTGTGGAATCACAAAACAATTCAGTCCTGAAAGAGTCCTTAAATATCATGCAATTTACTTTTTTTTAAATTATAATTCCTAGTACATAGTAGACACTCAAAAGTGCCTGTTAAGAGGATACTTTATCTTTTAAATTAGGAAACAATAGTGATTAAAATGATTCTTGAATCATTAGTGATATAAAACAAAAAAGAACAAGAGAGAAAAGGAACATTTTTAAAAGTGAAAATAAAAAGAGAGAAAGAGAAAAGATAAAGCTCTTTTTGATAGAAGAAGGTCATCTAAGAATGGAGAATGAGTAATGGAATTAGAAAATTAATGCTTTTCAATCCTCTATCAACTGACTCGAGCCAGAATCACTAATGGAAGCTACAACTGGGTGAAGGGTTTTAGAGGAACAAGATATTCACACAGATTATTTATTAACCAAAAAAGGGGAAAGTTACCTCTCTAATGGAGAGATCTGACAGACACCCTCTTGATTAAGCATTGTCATTGTTAGGACAAACTGGTAGGGTGTACCTCCAGGTGTGATGCAAGGGAAGGATACAGCATCATCATACAAAAATACTCTTACAAAAAAAGGTCTGCCCCAACGAGTCACAAGGAAACACTGCGACAAATTGAGAATGTGGGTCATTCTAAAGATAACTAGCCTGGGTTCTTCAAAATATATTAATGTCATGAAAGACCAAAAAAAAAAAAGGGAATTTTTTTTATAGCTTATAAGAGATTAGAAGACATGACAGCCACATGAAACAAGTGACCCTTGAATAATACTAGATTGTTTTAAGGAAATTTGGGAGAATAATATAGAAGTACAAATATGGACTAGGAAAATGGGAGTATCGGGCCCTCCCTGGTGGTGCAGTGGGTTAAGCAACACACTATGAAGCAAACTGAAGCCACTGCAGCATGAGTTTGCTCCCTGACACTGGCCGGAAAGGTGACCCACATGGCGCAGCAGACCTCTCCTGCCTGGCCCGCTGCTTCCCTCAGCAGTGTGTTTCAGTCCATCTGCCTGTGGATGTCTGGTGGATTCTCTCACATCTCCACACCTCTGGCCTGTACGCCAGTGCTTGTATGCATAAATAAATAAATCTTTTTAAAAAAAAGAAAATGGGAGTATCTATGAACAGTAGACATTATTTCATATTCATATGACATTTTCCTGGTCATATGAATTTCCTGGTTATAATGAAAGTATGACGGTTATATAGACATATAAACTGGTTCACAGCCTACATATTTTAAAGTTCTTTGAGGTGATGGGTCATCATGCCTGCTAATTACTTTCAAGATTTAAATGGCCCCATGTCTCTGTCTCTTGTCTCCCTCCCCGCTCCTCCCCCACCCACAGATGCAGTATAATGTTAATGATTGGTGAATCTAGAAGAAGTTATAGGATATTCTTTGTGCTGTTTTCCATTTTAGTAATACTCACATTTTTAAAAAGTAAGGGTGGAGAGAAATGAGAAGTCAGGCTCAGAGACATCTTCAAATGCCACACCCAAATCACTGGTCATACTATAAATTACACCTTAGTCTATCCCTTGGTTTCCCCTTAGGCTTGAATAAAAGATATTATCATGAACCCAAAAAGCTATTAAAAGTCAAGACCTCAGAGAACTCCAAAAATCTATGTCAGAATTGCAGCCAGAATATATAAAGAACATTTACGACTTAATAAAAATACAACTAAATTAAAATAAGCAAAAGACATTTCTCCAAAAATGATAAACAAATGGCCAATGAGCACATGAAAGGATGCTCAGCACATCAGCCATAAGGAAATGCCAATCCAAACCACAATGACACATTAGTTCCACCCAGTAGAATGGCTATAACCAAAGACAATAACCTGTTCAGCTTAAGATGTGGAGAAACTGGAACCATCGCATATTGCTTGTGGGAATATAAAATGGTGCAACCATTTTGGAAAAACTATCCGGCATTTCCTCAAAGTTAAGTGTGATTACCTTATGACCCAGAGATTCCACTCCTCTCAGAGGCGTATATCCCAAAGAAATGAAAACATATATATATATAAAAGATCATGTATACAAATGATCAAAGCAGACTATTCACAATAGCCAAAAGGTAAAAATGACCCAAATGTCCATTGACTATGGTATATCCATACAATGGAAGATTCTTCAGCAATAAAAAAGAATGACAAAGTGACATATCACAACAGGGAAGAACCTTGAACCATTAAGCTAGGAGTAAGAAATCAATCACAAATGACTATAAGATGAATTATTCCCTTTGTAGGAACTATCCAGAATATTCAAATCTAGGGGGATAGGAAATAGATTTTAGTAGTTGCCAGAGGTCTGAAGGAAGAGGAGAATGGAGGGTGACTGCTAATAGGGATGGGATTTCTTTCAGGGGTAATGAAATTGTTCTAAATTAGATTGTAGTGATAGTTTCACAACCCTGTGAATGTGCTAAAAAAAAACCACACACACACAAATAATTATACACTTTAGTGAATTGTATGGCATGTGAATCATATCTCAATAAAACTGCCTTAAAATATATCTACACAATTATGACCAAAATGAAGCCTTTGCAGACAGTCTCTTTGATCTTTCCAGCATGAGATTTCACCCTATCTGTAACAGATCAGGACAGAACTCTGGCCAAGTGGACAAAATTACAGAAGAATAACTTGCCTTCTCCCCAGATTCAGTTAGTAAGAAGTCACTCTGAGTTCTATCCTCCCACACCAGGAGCAGATGCACTGCCTGATCAGCTGGTACCAAACTGTCCCTGGGCAACGATCAAGCTCACAAGATCAGGCTCAAAACTACTCTCTGAGGCAGCCTGTTTCTCAAGCATCTGCTTTCTTATACAGATTGGAAGTTTCAAAATGAGGAGTAAAGGACCAGGTTTTTAAAGGGAAAGAAAGCAGTTTGTGTGCTGTGGCAGAGAAAGGGGGAAAAAGCCAAGGCCATCAGTGGGATAAGCAGGGAGATAACCGGTATATGTGCGACTGGAGCGTCATGAATGTTTCTGCCAGTCCAGCAACCTGTCCGTCTCTGGCAACTGCCATCATGTTTCCCATGGTGAGATGGTCTTCCTCTGTGCTTCCTGTCCTTGGTTTGGGTGGTACTAAAGACTTAGAGGTCCCAGACCAAGCAATTGTTATAGTCATACCCTTTGTTTCAGTGACTGGTTCAGGGAAAGTCACATGACCTAACTGGGCCAATAAATTTCAGCTCAGGATATTTATTAGAAGTTCTCAGAAGGAAAAGAATCTCTGAAGATTTTAGGAACAGTTGGCAACAATCTAGCTTGACAGAGGCATCTATGGGGGGGGGGGGTTGGGGGAGAAGGTCCTCATATCACATATTGGGACCCAGATCTATTGAAACTGGAAGCCCAAATAGTTTAACCTATCGAGTCAGTGATTCCTCCTGCCTCCCCCCTTTTCTTTTCTTAAACTAGTTTGTATGAGCAGTGTGTGCTCTGAAATATAGAGAGTGCTGAAAGAAATTGATAAAATTCCACCAGAGTCCCCCAATGACCAACCAGCGACAGGCCACTACTGTGATGGTTAGTTTTGTATGTCACCTTGACTGAATCATACTACCAAGATTTGGCTGAATATTATCCTATATATTTCGATATTATATATTTCTATACTAAACATTATCCTACATATTATATCCTATAAATTAAAAATATATATCCTATGTATTCCTTAAAGGTATTTTTAAGATGAGATTAACATTTAAATTAGTAGACTTGGAGTAAAGATTAAAATCTCCCCCACCCCACCACCCTTCCATAAAGTGAGCAGGCCTTATTCAAGCAGACGAAGGTCTTCATAAAATATTAATAATAACAATAACAGCAATAAAGACACAGAAACCAAAAATGAGGAGTCAAGGACAGACTGGGGACACCTGGTGGGGAGGGGAGGAGGAG
>JAGFMF010011397.1:3174841-3256333 GCA_019455555.1 Galemys pyrenaicus | reverse complement strand
CCCACCAGCAGTGTAACAGAGTTCCTTTTTCTCCACATCCCCGCCAACATTTGTTGTTGCTACTTTTTTTGATATGTGCCATTCTCACTGGGGTGAGGTCCTACCCTACTCTTGACTCAGCGTCTGAAATTGCCTCTGTGACATAACCTTTAGGTCCAAGCATGAAGAGACCTCGTGAAAATGAAATTGTTCCCATGGAGCAAAACACTTTGCTGTTAGACCAGTTACTTAGCAGCATCCTAAAGGGTTTAGCATAAAAAATGAAATTAAGGGGGATAAATAAAACTTATAAACCTAGGTCAAATTTACACACCCTCTCAAGTTAAGGTGCTTCATTTTAGAACCGCAGACACCTTGGCAAGACTGTTCTACTGTCTCCCATAAAATGAATGGATGCCCTTGGGACCCTTGGGCTCGAAATAAAATGTCTATCAGGGACTTTTCAGTAAAGATTGGGTGATACATATTTTTGGCTTTGCAACTTAAATGGTAATGCCACTGTAGAGGGGAAGCAGAAACATGGCACAACTGAAAAAACTTATGACTATGTTCCAATAACGCTTTATTTGAAAAACACCCTGAGGGTCAGATTTGGTTTGTTGTTTGTTGATGATTGTTTTGGGGGCTTGCTGAGCCACACTGAGTCAAAACTCACTCAGGGAAACCACAGGGCAAGAGCCTTCCACGAACAGTCTAACAGGCAGGCTGCTGTGTAGGCCCCTCAGTCCTGGCTAAGCACCATTGTTCCTTACTCTTTCTGATTTCTAGGACTATGACTGTTCCAAAGAGGTCCTCTCTCTATTCCACCCCTGGTCCTCAAGTACCAAGTCCTCTGAACTGTTCACATTAAAACCTCCTTTTAAGTATGTGAACTAACTTCTCACAAGGTAATTATTGTCATCCCAGCAAAATGTGCTCCACGTACATAGATAGGATTTGAATGGAAGCAACTAACAAAGAGGCATTAGTTCCTCCCAATAGGTCTTAAAGCAGATAAAGAAAAAGAACAACATAGCCTAAAAATCCAGAACAGACTGGTGTCATCCTGAATAATTACATAAATTACTGAAGTGGGGTTGCCATATGATAGAAAATTGGCTTATTAGTTTTGACAAGTTTCATCAGAAAACAACACTTCTTTACATGTGCCACGGGTAAGACATAATCCACAGACAGCAGACAACAGCCACTCTATTTTTTCCTTGTGGTCATGTTTTTTTAAAGAACCTTTTAAATAATATACATGGGTGTAATCAGATGCTACCCTGAGATGGAGACATTATCAACCAGGGAAAAGAGGCTGCTTCTTATCCTGTGTTGAACTGTCATAGTGAGCACACGGGGCATAAGCCTGGGCTGCAAGTAAAGCCTCATTCAGAGCAGCCTTTCTACCGAGTGGCTGCAGAGGGCATTTGGGATCCAGAGCCTAGATTTACTCTTGGATAAGCCTGTGAGTGGGGTGTGAGTGAAGTCACCTCGACAACCATACAGAAGGACAAAAATCACTTGATTCAAAAACCATTTGGAGTTTTTCAGCTCAGTTCCCAATTCACTTTCCTCATTCCCAGGGACTCTCTTCTTAATATAAAATACCTTCCTGTTGACAGGAAGTAGAGGGGGGAGGTGAGAGGCAAGGCTGGTTTTCATCCAGAGAAATCATTTATATTCATGGATGTATATTATAACCCCCCCCAAAAAAACCCACTAACTTGAAGTAAAGGAGTCTGACCCCCAAAACCACACACCACAAGATGAGCACATTTAGCGTCCTGTTTAGTCTATGAGCTTCACAGTTATATAATAAAAGTTTAAAACTCTGCCATGATCTAACAAATCTGAATTCTGAGTTCACTTGATTTTATCTTTTTTTTCATTTTTTTTTTAAAGATTTATCTATTTATGTATACAAGCACTGGGGTATAGTGCAGTGAGTAAGAGGATCCAGCAGAGACACTGCAGAGCAGAAGAGGCAGACTAACCGAAATACACTACTGAGGGGAGCAGCGGGTGAGGCAGGAGAGGTCTGCCCCGCCATGTGGGTCACCTCTAGGGCTGGCGGCAGGTAGACCCCTTACTTAATTTTAAAGCCTCACAAGAAACATCACCACAAGCAAGCGCGTCAGTGTACATAAGGGGTATTTACTTCCATGGTGCCCCCAAGCCTGTGGAATGCCAGAACAATGCATCCGCCACAGCTACTTCACCACCTGAAAGGACACTGCTGCCCATCCTCCAGGCATTTACACTTATTTGTTGACATTGCCCAAGAATGCCAGAGGAAGGGAGGCAAGTCTTCTCATAGATAAACATTTGGTTTTGATAAGAGAAATTCCTTATTTCTAGTGGAGGCCAACCAAAAATGCCACTACTTAATTTTTTTTTACTAGAGTTGAGTGTGCAAATGGTCTCTTTCACAACTGGAAATGGGTGCTGTAGGCTGGGGACTTAACACAAAGGAAGGAGGTCTACCATGGCTGGGAAGCCATGTTTGGTTTTGTTCTTAGAGATCAGTCTGAGTTTCCTAAATAGGAAGAGCACACTAGGCCAGGCTTGCCTAATGTGCTCCCCTGATGTGTAGGTGAGTCACTTCCAAAGGCAGCCAGAATCACAACTGCTGAGTTCCGAAAGGGCTGCCAACCCCAGGAGAGAGGGCCTCCGTTCCCGAGCTACATCACCCAGCTCACCCACTGGCGGGGGTTCAGGACAGCGCAGCCAGCCTCCGCTCCCGGTGAGGTCAGCTGCATCACTATATTTCAGAAAGTCCATGACTGTTTTTCTTTCCCAGAGTTGACACATAAGACTAGTTGGCCTTGAAAGGTTATTACCTTGAAGGATGCTGGGAGTTGAGCAGACCTGGGACCAACGAAGCTAAACCCATTTCCTTGTTCCCAGAATTTTATTCCCTCACCACATTCTGCCCCTTTTCTACTCCTGGACTCTTCTTCCCTTCTCCCTACCCACCCCACCCCTATACCTTCCATCAACCCTCAAAGTATCTCTGAATAAAGCAACACTGTTTTTCCTTCTTGGTCTTAAATCTGTCACTAATTGGGGTCAGTGTTTTCCAGTTACATAAAGAGTGCCTGTGTGGCTTTATAACATATGCTGACAAATCATCTGGCAAACTCTTTCTTTCGTTGCAATAAACTACATGTGGAGGACTGTAGCATTGGCAACCAAATATGTACACTCTTAATGAAGCAACAGAGATAAGAAATCCATCTTGATGCTCACTGTAGGCTCTGGGGAGCCAGAGTCATATTAAAGGAAAATAGCGATTTATTATATAGGATGGATGTTTGTTGGAATGCTTTCCAGATGGATCCAGGAGGTTCAAGAAGAGAGATTACTAAAGAATTATGCAAGGTTCACAAGGAGGGTGATGTTAAGTCACAAACAATTTATTTTGGAGGAATTTGCCCCAGCTTTATTGTGTAATTAAAACCTTGTAGAGTATTTTCTAAATCAGAACAGTGCATGAGGTTAAATGACAGCAAGAGATGAAAAGCACTCTCACTGGAGAAGAGATGATGTTTCATTTATTAACTCAACAATGATTACTGAGAAGATACTGTGTGTCAGGCACTGTTAGAGGCCCTTGCAATAAAATAGACCAAATAAATAAGTAAATCACATAGTGCGTGAGAAGATAGTTCAGTGATTTGGATAAAGGAAAAACATTACATTAGAGAGAGAGGTATTCCCAGAGTAAAATGTGATCGTTTCAAATACACTGTCCAGGTAGACCAAGTAAAGACTTCAAGGAAGCAGTCTTTCTAGGCAAAAGTAGTAGCTGATACAATGGTCCTGAGGCAGCAGCACAATATGTTCGAGGAACTGCCAAGAGCCTAATGTGGCTGCAGCAAAGAGCTTGAGAGAGCATAGTGGTAGATGATAAAGAGATGAACGGGGAGTGAGAGCAAGGGACTACTGATCACTTGGTGACTTGAAGGACATTGGTTTTTAAGACTGAGAAAGAGGGGAAGCACTACAGATTTAACTAGAGACCTGATCTCTGTTTTTCCAAAGATCTCTCTGGAGGCTAGTTGCAAGGGAAGCTATTGCTGGTATGTAGGCCAGAGATGATATGAGACAAAACTCAGGGTCACAGTAGTGGCAGGGGTGCCAACAGCCAGAGTCTGCTATATTTTAAAGGCAAAATACATAGCACTTCCTGGTTTTCTGAGTGTGAGAAATGAGAGAATGAGAACAAAGATGACCTCAAAGCTTTTGGCCTCAGAAATAGGATGAAGGGAACCGTCATCAACTGAAATGCAAAAGCTATAGGTGGAATGAGACTTGGGGAGAAGCCCAGGAGTCCCACTTTGGGACTGTTAAGTTTGAAAACCTTCTCCTCATTTAAGAGAGAGACACTAAGGCAGCCACTGCATGTGGAAGTCTGAGAACTTGGAAAAGTCTGGACTAAAGGTACAACCCTTCAAGTTCAGGGCACACAGAGTGTTTAGATACAAAAAAGAGGGTAAGGGCCCTCCCTAGTCACTCAGTGGGTCAAGCAACACATATGAAGCAAACCGCAGTCACTGCAGCACAAGTTCAATTCCTGCAGCCAGCCAGGGAGGGGACCCACATGGCGCAGCAGACCTCTCCTGCCTTGCCCGCTGCTCTCCTCAGCAGTGTATTTCAGTCTGTCTGCCTGTTTTGTTTCCCACTCTGTATCTGGTGGATCCTCTCACTACCCCCACCCACATCTCTGGCCTGTACCCCAGCTCTTGTATGCATAAATAAATACATCTTTTTTAAAAATAAATAAATATAAAAAATAAAAAGGAGGATAAAACACTTTAAAAATTAAAAATATAAAAATAATATTAAAAACAAAAATACCCCCCAAAAAAAAGGACGCGCTCACTACCTACCAGGAATTTTATGTGCAAAGCTGCCCAATCTAGAAAAGGTTTTTGATTCCTTTAGCTGTCAATTTCTAAATCAGAATGCCCTAGAAACAAAAGCAACAATAGGCAGAAGTGAGAGGCAGCAAATATCCCAAATCACAGTCTTGGTCAGCTGAGAATTTGATAAAGACAAAGTCATGGGAATTCATGTGTGAACCTTTCAAAGAATACAGTGGCTGACTCGATTATTTTGAAAATTATATGGTGCATCTGCAGAAGTAAGATGATGGGAAAAATCAGCATGAGGTCTAGAGCTCCCATGTACAGCCAAAACAGGCAAAATAACCAGTTACTCGATTTAAATTCTCTCCTTTCTAATGTCAATTAAATTCATGTTTCCTGTGCCCACTAAATGTTCAGATCTCCTCTGAATGAGGCGCTCACCTCTTGTCCCTAGACCCTGGAACTTACAGGAATCATCTGGGGAATGGCTACCCCCATAATGCAAAAACATTTTATACCTCTTATAAAGCCCTTCTCTTCACATTTTTATATACTGATTGATTGATGTTTTGTCTTATTTCAGGGAGATTTTAAGGCCGCTTATGAGTATATATAAAATACAAGATGCATAAATTAAAAATAGGAACAAAAGGAAAAGAAAAATGAGGACAGGGCCATGAAACAGATCCAAGAATAAGCCTAAACTGTATACCATGAAGACGGATGGGCCACAAATTTAGCTCGACGCTTGTAGCAGACAATGTGGAAAAGGAAAAATTATATAATTACACAACTCACTGTGTCCAAAGAGTAAATCAATCCAAGTGCTCTGGAAAAATCACAACGCTGTCATGTGGCTAAATAACATATTTCCTCATTCTAGCCCTTCTTCTCTTCAGGTACCCAGCTCATGGTCTGACTATAGGAATTATTCAACAGGTGTCTGTGGATATGTGAACAAATCAATAAGCAAAGAAACTCATTCACCCATTCATTCATTTTCTTATTCTATAAATATCTCCTAAGCATAAAGTATATGGTAGGCATGAAGTAGGTGCTGGAATCAAACTGGTAAATAAAACAAGTATGGTCTCTTACAGTGAAAGACTGGGACAAAACACAAGTAAACCAACAAATGAAATAATCACATAGTGTTTATATTGAAAGGAAATGGAAGACTGAGTTCACATGATAATGAGGAATAAGATATGTACTTTGAGCAGCTAAAGCCTATCTAAAGTGGTGACAGAAGCTGAGACCTGATGTAAGAGGGTAAGCAGTCACGTGAAAAGTCAAGAGTTTTCAGAAGACCTTTGCAAAATGACCCTGAGACAGAAAAGAACTTGGCACAATTGAAATATAGTCAAATGTGGCCAGAGATCACTGTGGCTCAAATACAGTAGACTGACTGTGGGCAGAAAGGGGCTTGAGGCGACACCTAACAGGTCCCATCAGCCAGAAGGTGTAGACCTCAGGAAGAAGTTGGTTTTATCCTAAATGTAGTATATGGTGTTTGCAGACAGTGGTCCCCAACACGCCTTTGAAGACCATTCTGGTTGCACCTTGGGGAACAGACAGGGAGGCAGGAAGATCAGTGAAGAGACTGTTGTCCAGGTGAGCCATGAACTAGAGGGTTAAAACCAGGCAGAAAAAGTGGAGGATAGGTTCAGAAAAGCTGAAAAGGACTTGGAGTCATCAGGATTAG
The DNA here is from genome assembly GCA_019455555.1 of Galemys pyrenaicus. Classification (NCBI taxonomy): domain Eukaryota; kingdom Metazoa; phylum Chordata; class Mammalia; order Eulipotyphla; family Talpidae; genus Galemys; species Galemys pyrenaicus. Next base: position 3,249,772 of record JAGFMF010011397.1, on the reverse strand, counting down.
GCACGTAGTTTGGATAATTAGGAAGGACATCAACAGAAACTGGATATAGCATATAACATATAACATATAGAGCAGTCCCAGTTGTCTAGGGCAGAAGTAGTATTAGTGGCAATAGCATCAGTTCACAGAAACTAAGACCTTATCTCTGAGGGGCTCTGTGCTAAGCACTCAGTTTGAATGATCTATGTCATCTCAACAACTCTTCATTGTCAGTACTATTATCCCTGCTTTACAGATGAAAAAAGAGACCTAGGTAAGAAATACGCATGCGCCAAAGTTCACTTTTAAGAGTCATGTGTCTGTGTGTGTGTGTGCTCATGTGCATGTCCATGTGCACATGTGTTTAACACAGTTGTCTGGTACCTCCTGAATTTCCTGAATTAGAAACCCAGAGGTAGGGACCCAAGTATTCATCTCTAGGAAGTTGCAGGTGTGTATTATACACAAGATACAAGATATGGAAACATGCCAAGTGCCCAAGAACAAATGGATGGAGAACAGGTGGTATATACACAATGGAACACTACTCAGCCATTAAAATAGATGAACTCTTGCCATCTGCAATAATATGGGTGGAACTCGAGGGGGCTGTGCTTAGTAAAATAAGTCAGAAGGAGAAAGACAAGTATTGTATCCCTTCACTCATTTGTGGAATATAAAGAAAACCAAAACAAAACAAACCCTTAGCCTCTGACTGCAGAATACAGATTAGCAGAGGGGAAAGATAGAGAGGGAAAGAATCTGATGGTCAGTATTCAATGGTGGATGGTGACTGGACTTTTGGTGATGGGTGTGGTGACAAACAGAAATTTTGAAAACTATACAGTGTCATAAACTAACATTACCTCAGAAAGAGAGAAAGCTCCAAGGATGATTTTAAGTTTCATGCAGAGAAAATTCAGGCATGGGCTGACTGTTGAAGCACCACAGAACCATGGCACTCTGTTCACCCTTGTCTCTAACAATAAAAAGCCATGTTCGAAGTACAGTTCATTGCTGGCAAAGTGGGAGTAATTATTTCTTGATTTTGTTATTGCCGTCATCAAGGACTTCAGTGCTAAAATTCAGCCAGCTGTTTCTTAGTGTCTTCCTGTGGTGGAAGTGAGGAGGGGCGGGAGAGGCTAGAATCACCAGAGACAAAGGATGAAACTCCCACCAAATTGTTCCAGAATCTTCCTTAGAATATCAAACCATGAGTGGAGCTTATAGGTGTTCAAGGGTAAACATTCATGGTTGAGACTATTTCCCAAATTTATAATCCTTATTCAGATTGTTCCAGATCAATGGCTCTCTAGGTTTTGCTAACCTCCAAGAAAAGAATTCTAGCAACTATTCTGGCAGTGACTCCCACTATTATCAGATACCTCTGTCTGAGCTACTTCTTAAAACTAACTTAACCCCAGGAACTGTTACTTAAACTCATTTTCCCCTCAACCACTAGTGATATCTTTGTAGTGATCCTTTGTGTGCACAATCAGAGATTTTTATATTAAAAGGAATGGAATATGTAAACTCAATAGAAAAAGAAAAAAAATTCCTCCCACCTTTCAGTCTTGAGTTGTCTTCTAGAGAAATATAAACTGATCTATCACATACACACACAATAGCATCTGGAGTGAAAATAACTACAATTAGGATTAGAATTGCTGTATTTAGGAACTAGAAGGGAATAATTCATACACAGACATACATGTATACAGACACGCACACATGCAAAATACACACTTAAGTGACATTTATACTTCCATGGCATCCACTATAATTTAATTAGGTTTTTCTCATTTCAGATTCCCAGTCACTGTACAGGAAAGATTAGCATGTCCTTCTGAATAATATAGATAAGGAAACCAAAGTTAGGGTGGTTTTCCCTGCTGTACTAGTGATGGAATGAAATTCAAAGGCAGATATAGTCAGGACTTAGGGTGGTTGATCTCAAACAGGTCCAATTTTTGCACCCAAGGGACATGTTAGAATGTCTGGAGACATGTGAGTTTGTCCAACTGGGGGCGGGGAGTGGGGGCGAGGTTGCTACTGGCATCTAGAAGTTTGTCTTGAAGCCAGGAATGCTGCTAAACATCCTACAAGGCCCAAGACAGGCCCCTCAACAAAGAATTATCTGAACCAAAATGTCAAAGTGCCAAAGCTGAGATAATCTGCCTTAGAGAATTTTCCAGTAAAATTCTTCACTTCTGACAGATTAAAAAGTAGAAGCACAAAGATTTTGGTGCACAAAGATGTTTATACTTGTCAACTCAATAACTCCTTTAATTATGATCTTGAGCTACCTGGAGAGAGTTTACCTTCCTACAAAAGAAAAAAATCTGATTCATTTTGTTTGGCATTTAACAGATCTAGAGAAAGTTAAAAAAAAATAGCATTCAAGGAAAATGCATGACTCATTTCCTTCAAGGTCAGAGAGAAAGCTTGTATTACTATCTAGTTCTTTTTTAAAAGAGCAGAATAGATTTGACTATAAAAACGTCAAGCAATTCCTCACTCATTGGTTAAGAGCCAGGGGTCCAGAACTAGATAGTCTGTGACTGAATCCCAACTTCACCATTTATTAACTGCATAACCTTGGGCAAGTTACTTAAAATTCTATGTCTTATTTTCCTAATCTACAAAATGGGAATTGTAAAAGTTTGAACTTCATAGGGTTGTTGTAAAGATTGTACTAAAGATATTTAGTACAATACCTGCCATGTTGGCAATAGGACTACTATTACCAATATCATTATTATTGGGGATCTTACTATTCCCAATGTGAAGAGGAGGATGGCAGGAAGGTTTGGATTTGAGATTTTATTAATAGAAATTTTATAAGATGTATATTTCTCCCAAACTGAGGGATTACAGCTTCTTATATTTAGAAAGGAAACAATATTCAGGTGGATGACAAATAGAAACAAGCTCCTTGAAGCTGCTCCAAGGGCTGACTGTGCCAGGATGACTAAACAGATAAATAATTAAACTTCCTGAGCACTTAATGTTGTGCCACTCACTACCCTAAGCACCATATATCACAATGCTTCGTTTATTGCTTCTAATGTCATGAAGCAGGTCCTTTTTTATAGCTTCCTCTTACCAGTGAGGAAGCAAAATTGACCAAGGTTAAGGACCATGCCCAAGGGCACTCAGGCAGTTAATGGCAGCACCAGGACTAGAATGCAGACACGCTTGACTCCAATCTGAGTTCTTCACCCTGAGTTATTTTGCCTATTCCTGTCTTGTACGCTGGGAACAAAAGCATAGTGTGACTGAGGATGCATAAAGGTGAGCTGGTTTCCTTTCTCTTTTTTGTTTTTTTTAAAGATTCTATTTATTCATGCACACAAGAGTTGGGGTAGAGGCCAGAGGTATGGGGATGAGAGGATTCACCAGAGACAGAGTGGGAAGCAGAACAGGCAGACTGACTGAAGTATACTGCTGAGGGGAGCAGCAGGCAAGACACGAGAGGTCTGCTGTGCCATGTGGATCCCCCCACCCCACCGCTGGACAGGGATCAAACCCACACTGCAGTGGCTGCAGAAGCCCCAGCACTCAACCCCCTGCGCCATAAGGAAGGCCCCTGAGCTGGTTTCCTTTTAATGGACTTGAACGACATTCTTAGTTTTTTAGGGGGGTGACAGGGTAGAGTATGCTGCTGCATTTTCTTTCTGTCCACTAAGTGCTATAGCTTGATGAAGCCTAAATAAAGCACACACATTCAAGGATACCTGCTGAGATGCCTTCTGGAGAGCATTTGATCTGTTCAGGCCCCAGAGAACAAAGGAGGGGATTGTGTAAGCCACATTCTTCTTGGAGGCTCCACAATATCACTCATCAAAGGGTCCCAGGAGAAGCCAGAAGCTGCCCACGAGGGACTAAATGACATGGCTTTGCTAACTGGTGTTCCTTCTCCTGCAGATCAGGCAAGTCCACCAGCCAGGAAGTCCAAGGTCTCATAAAGCCCACACCCACTACTACCCCTGATAGGTCCCCATGCAGTAACTCTCTTTGATCTGATGTTCAAACTCAAAGTTTGTGTGGTCTTGAATATCCTGGCCATGAGTCCTAAGAAGGATAAAGAACTTGTCTGAGCAGTTTCACAAGGAACTAATGTGTCTGCCAGCCACTGCTGAGCACATGGGTCATACAGCATCTGGGATTTCTGTGGGATTCTAGGGAAGTCATAAATTCTAGCACAGTCTCCAAAGCACAAAGGTAACGCCAGGCTCAGGTGCTAAGACTGGAAAAAGGGATGTTTCTGTTTCCAGGTGGCACGTAATACTAGGGAATGGGGTTTATAAGAGACACTGATATAGAATCCTTTCTTTTCAGTACAGCATATGATCAGAGCTCATGAGACTCAAGACATTATTAAATGGGATTATTTTTGCTCCCTCTATATTATGTACTTAATCTTTTATGATCTTAAAATAACTTCTCTAATGATACGCACAAGGTATAAAACTAAAACAAAGCAAAAACTACACAAAGGCCCAGATTGCTATAACATAAAAGTCATCCTTAGTCCCATCACCCAGGATCACATAAGACTTTAGTTGATTTATATTTCTAGTAATTTTCCAAGAGCATGTCAAACCAGAAAATGGTTTCAAATGGCTATTCTATAGCCTATTATATAGGTCTTCCTCACTTAAAAGCATATCACAAGATCTTTATAATTCACTGTCACCTTATTTAGTTTCTTTAGGTCTTTAAAATAATTCTAGCAGGGACCTCCCTGGTGGTGCAGCGGGTTGAGCGCCGCACTGTGAAGCATCCACTGCACAGCAACATGAGTTCTATCCCTGGCCAGGGAGGGGACCCACATGGCGTAGCAGACCTCTCCTGCTGTGCCTGCTGCTCCCTTCAGCAGTGTGCTTCTGTTGATCTGCCTGTTCTGCTCCCCGCTCTCTATGGTGAATCCTCTCACCCCCAACACCTCTGGCCTGTACCCCAGTGCTTGTATGCATAAATAAATAAATAAATCTTAAAAATAATAATAATAATTCTAGCATATGTACAGTTTAGAAAACTGTGATCAAACAGTAAGGTAACCTGACAGAGAAACCTCAGCTAATATGCAAATGGGTGTGGCTGTGTTTGAATAAAACTTTACGGGAATTGAAATTTAATTTTATGTAATATTCATGTTATAAACTATTACCCCTTTTTAAAATTTTTTCTAACCACTTCCAAATGTAAAAACCATTCTAAGCTTACAGATCTTACATTATCTGGCAATGGGCCAGGTCTGGCCTTCACCCAGTGGTTACTGATCCCTGAGCAAGAATCTACTTTCATTAAATGTACCTTCTCTTTTAATCATCTCACTTGTAGTCTTGAGCTACAGGAAACTGCCTAATGTCAATGACATTTCCATACTTTAATGTAGTGATATCAATTAATGAAGGGGATTTGAAAATCAGCCCCCAAAATGGGGCTGGCAATTTAAAAAAATACAAGGTGAGGAGACAGATCATTATACAAACTAATGTTGGCTGTACATTTACTATATGCCAGGTGCTATGCTAAGGACTTTATCTTGAATCCATCTATTAGTAAGTATAGGTGAGGTCATGTCACAGTAACAAAAGAACTCAGTAACTCATTGCTTATACTCAAATTGTTTAGTTGTCGCTTTGGCTACATGTCCATTAGCTACCATTCTGCCCAGGTCCCCACTCCTGAATCTGAGCCAGTGGAGCCATCTCTATCAGGAGCACTGCCATCCTATGGCAGTAGGAAAGCAAAACATGGCAAACCATGCTAGGAAGTAACACATGTCCCCTCATGGTTTATTAGTCAAAGCATATGAAATAATCATGCCTGATATCAACATGACTCATATATCAAGTCTTTCAGCAGTGTGGGGAGCCAATTATCTGGGAAAATAATAGTCCAGAACAGTAACTTACTACATCCTCATATCAATCTCCTGAGACATAAGTTATTTCCCCCATTTTATAGCTACAGAAACTGAGGCTCAGTGAGTTAAATTTGCTGAAGACATATAGCTAAGAAGTACAGATATGGCATCTGACCCCAGAGGTCTAACTTCAGAATTTAGAATCAAATCCTTAGATTCTCTCACTCTCTGCAAACACTAGCCTGCAGATGCACTAACCTGAAAATCATCTACCAGTAGGTATTTATAGATACCCAATTAAGCAAAATGATGGAACCATGATTCTAATTTCACACATCATGACAAAGGTTATCTAAGCTACACCTACAAGCCATTAAGATTAAGGAATGTGCTGGATAGATAGGTTCTTTCCCACAGGTAAAAATACTTAATTGATCTAAACATAAGATATCAAATATAATTTCATCAAATGAAATCAAATGCATTAATTTTGTGTTTGTAGTTATTTTAAGACAAGAATGCCCTAACCTGTACAGTCAAAGAACTTTGGCAAGACCAAAGAAACACACAAAGGAATTTGCAATGTAAAGAAATGGCACTTTGGGGGACTCCAGGTGAAGCAAATATTGAACAAAAAGAGGCGTGAGAGTGCCCCACCCACAGAGTCTCCACTGACCTGAGCCTGGTGGTGCAGGCCTCCATCTGCCATGGCAATCAAAGGAGTCACCTTAGGACCAACATCCCAATCCTGCAGAAACCTAGTGATTTCACTTGCTCATACTGAAGCCATCTCTGTACTCTTTGTTAGGATAATGCAGAGATGTGTGGGGCAACCCATCTATTGATCATTCACAAGTGCTGGGCAACTGAGTAAATGTATGTAAAATACCATAACTCCAGGATGTAGGTATTATTTCCTCCTTAAGATGAGAAAACGAAGGGTTAGAGAAGTTAATTAACATGCTCGTGGTTACACAGCTAATAAATTGCACAGCCAGGACTCAAATTCAGGTTTCTACAACTCCAAACTCTGTCTCTCACCTACCTTTCCACAATAGCATGTCCAAAAGCTTCCTGGATGCGTCAACAGCAGCTCTGGCCACATGAAAGATGATCTAGACAAACTCATCAGTCAGAAAGGAATGGCGCTGTGTTGGATGTAGGCATGTGTTAGGATCCTACATCAATAGTCATCACTCAGTCCAAGGTAACAGTAACTTCAACAGAGTTTATTTTCTGCTTGCCTAACATCGTGAAGTTATGCAAACCAGAGGTGATATGGAGATTCCATGGTTTCAGAAACCCAACCTCATTCTTCCCTGTCTGCCTCCACCTGTCACCCTCATCACAAATCAATGATAGCTCATTGCCACCACAGCCATTCCCCCTGGTGCTGGAGAAGGAAACCAAGGAGGAGGAACCAGTGTGCCTTCTTCTGGGTGCACGACTGGGTAGCTTCCCTGATGCACTAGCCAGAACCAAGACCAGGACTCCATGTAGCTGAAAGGGGTCCTGGGAAATGTAATCTTTATCACGTGCCCTCCATATAAATTCATAAATTTCGGCATAAAGAAGAGTGGATATTGGGAGAAGATAAGCAGTGTCTGCACAGATTGATAAGGAATGGGGTGTTCAAGGCCCTATCATAGACACAAGGAAAAAGTTCTCTCTTTTGCTTTATCTTCCTGAGTGCCCTTTTCTGCCAACAGCAGGGAGCCATACAAGAGGAGGAGTGAAATGACAATGATAGGAAATACTACAAGGACTACAAAGTGGAAGGTATAAAAAATAGAGAAGGGAGAGAATGAGACCCCTCTATTTATCCTCCCACCTCCAAGTAATAACAGGGCACTTTCTGGTGTGGACAGAATGCATGGCAAGAAGAGCCCCCTTCAGGAAACCCAGTGCTCTCTAAGTCCCTGCACCCCCCAAGCAATGCACCAGAACGGCTGCCATTATTTGCAAATACGAGCAATGGAAAGTAGCTCACCAGTGGTCCCTTCTTTCTAGGTCTGGTTGATGACTGCTACTTCTGCTTTGTAGAAGGAAAAAGTCTCCTACCCTAGAGTACTGGTCTCTCACATGTTATAAGACTTTTGGAAGAATATTAGGTCAAGTCAGGATCAAGAGGAAAAAAAAAGAGGCTCTCAAAGATTACCACAAAAGAAAAATACTAATATCTATGATAAGGCATGCTATTTTGATATGCCGGGCACCATGTCTAAGTGATAGAAATAATACATGAACATATAAATTAATAATGTGAGTGTAAACATTCTTACACACAAGCATCCTTTTATTCTCAAATAATTCCATTTACCAAAAAATGAAACTGAGGCTCCAGGAGGTAGAGCTGGCATCCTAAATACGCACAGTTAGTGCAGGTAACATCCAGGACTTGAAACCAAGTTCCAAAAACATTGAGCACGCTGGCACCCACATACGCTTCACCCTCTCTATCATCAAGCCCGCCGTGACACAGCCACAGCAGCTATGCTCCTTGAACAGACAAAAGCGAGTGAAAGGAGACTTCACTCTGTGTCAGAGGCATTTCTAGGAAGCTGTATGAAATTCAAAGTCTTTATAAACGAATCATAACTTCAATGAGCTCATCATTTTAGGGAATAATCTGGTAAAGTCCTTTGAAAATATAAGCTTACTTTTGCAGTGTGTACTTGACAATTCATTGTTTGGCACATTTTCATTTTCAGAGATGGTATTCAGTTACTTTTGAAGGGGGAAGAGGGAGATATTTACCTCTGTAGCACTTCAATTCTATTATAACTTTGGCTAGAGTATACTCATTCAAGAAGTAACTACCTCCGCTTTACATTACCCTAAAAGTTGAATTTTCCATTCAACCTGAGAACTAAAGTCAATCTGGGGAGCAGGTAAGATGGGGTAGGCAACAAACCCACAGCAGATGCCCCCACCTGAAAGGGGGACCAGTCACTGAGTTCCAGCCAGCCCTGTAATGCTAAGTGCCCAACTTACAAATCTTAGCACCTGATTCCATTCATTAAGAAAATCCACGTGGGGCCTCCCTGGTGGCACAGTGGGTTGAGCGCCATGCTGTGAAGCATCTGCTGCACAGCGCTGCACAAGTTCAATCCCTGACCAGGGAGGGGACCCACATGGCGCAGCAGACCTCTCCTGCCACACCCGCTGCTCCCCTCAGCAGTGTATTTCAGTGGATCTGCCTGTTCTGCTTCCCTCTCTGTCTTTGGTGAATCCTCTCACTTCCCTTGCCTCTGGCCTCTACCTCAGCTCTTGTGTGCATGAATAAATAACTCTTTAAAGAAAACAGAAAATCCATGTGGGTCAAGCCGAACATCACAGATATATTGTTGTCTGTGGCTGCCATTTGTGTGATTTTTTTAATTACTTCAGACCTAGAAAGTTTTGTGAAGTTCATCTATCCTGGTAGGAAGAGCAGAGAAAAAGAACACGGATGAGGATTAAATGCACAGGTCAGCTAAGACTACACTTGACTCTGACACCAACAGACTGTGGAACTTCCCATGACCTGTTAGTCACCCTAGACCTCTTAAAAATAGGTATAATAGATATTATACCTTTCATGAGAGATGTGAAATTAAGTGGGACAAGGTATAACATTCAATATATGATAGCCAATTTTATCAGTATACTTCTTCATACTGCTCTTCGTGGAGCTATCAAAACCTCATCCTACATCTAAGAAAGATCCTTGTGAGGTAATTCTGCTTGATCAGGTACTGAACCACAATTTATGTAAAGAGAAACAGGGAAGGGGTATCAGCAGAATAAGGTTGGTTCCTCCTTTTGGAAAGTTGAACAATATTGAGACAACTCATTGAATCACAGATCACCAGAAGTAATTTTTCAACTCCCTGACTTATAGATGAGGAAACTGTTACACAAGCAATTGTGGGTCTCTAAGGGCAGAGCCCACATGAATCTTCATACGAACAAATTCTTTTGACATGATGTAGTGATTTCCCCTTTCCATGTGGCATCTACAATCTACAATGAGAATTAAAATCAGAGGACCGGGCCTCCCTGGTAGCACAGGGTTGGGCAACACACTATAAGGCAGACTATAGCCACTGCCGCATGAGTTCGATCCCTGCCACCAGCCAGGAGAGTGACCCACATGGCACAGCAGACCTCTCCTGCTGCGCCCACTGCTCCCCTCAGCAGTGTATTTCTGTCCATCTGCCTGTTCTATTCCCTGCTCTGTCTCTGGTGAATCCTCTCACCCTCCACACCTCTGGTCTGTGCCCCAGTTCTTGTATGCATAAATAAAATAAATCCTAAAAAAAAAAAAAAAAAAAATCAGAGGACCAAGGAACCCTCAGTTTCAAAACCCTCGTATCTATCAGTACCAAGATAACCACCTGAAAGCGAGACGTGACATCAGAGTTTAGTGGAAGAACTCTTTCCCTCCCTCCCTTTCTGCCATTCTCATTCTCTTCTTTCCTAATTTAAAAACATTAAGTGCTCCTCCTCCCAAATATAAAAGCAACTGTAAACTCTGGCATTTTTAATATCCACTGTTTATGGATTTCTTTGGCACTTTCAAGGCCCCTGTGGCACCATCATTTTGTTTGTATAGGCCCTTTCCTAAGTGTCACGATTCCATGGTGTTCATGAGACCATGAAATAATGACAAGAGATTGATGGAAAAATGGAGAGACTGGCAAGCAGGCTCACGGCATGGAAAGTGCAGGAGGGAGCTGGAGTCCTCATCAGCAGAATTCAGACCCCACTGACAGCTTGAGAAAGCAACTCTCATTCTCCAATTTATGTATATGTAAAAATAAAAAATATTTCTAAGACAAGAAGAGCTATGATAAATCAGTACAGATACATAATTGGCACTTAATATTGATTGGTTAAATAAATATTGAACAGAGCAGAATTAAACAATATTGCACAGAAATTTTTTTAAGGGAAAGAAAATTCCATTACATAAATAGAACCCATTAGCATTTTGATTTCCTGCCTTTTTCCCTACATTTATGTGTTATTTTTTAAAATAATGAGAACTGAATAAGTATCACTTTAACTTATCAATATACAATAAGCATTTCCTACATCATAAACATCATTGTAAACATTTTTAATGGCTGCATTATTTTAATAAGTTGCTAATCTAGTCCCCCAACTGCTAGCTTATGTCATAGCTTACAGGTAGACATTTCCAATTTGCAATTATAGAAAAATAGCATTGCTATAAATACCTAAGATATACAGATTTAAAAAAAAAAAAAAAATTCCTTAGCAAGGATTCCTGGAAATGACATTGAATCAAAGGGCAGAAATATTTTTCATGCTTTTGATAAAGCTTGCCAGAAATTTTGAACAAATGTGAATTCCCAGTAGCAGTGTATAAAAGTGCCTACCATGTGGATATCACCTAGCACCCTTCAACACTAAATATTATCATTGGTAACTCAAAACAAACAAATGGGGAGAAAAAAAACCAAACAAGCTTTGTAAATTCAACAGGCAAATGTTATATGAATTTTGTGTTAATATGCACTGCTTTCACTGCTGATGAGCTGAACTTTTAAAGTCCCCACTTGCCATGTGGATTAAACCTGGCACTTTCTGTTCATATCCATTGCCCATCTGGAAGGTACTCTGAAAGCACACGGTCATTCTTTGTGAAAGAGAGAACAGGTTCTGCCCCCACCATTTCATCTTTTTCCCTCTTTATTTCCTCTTCTCACCACTGCCCAAACAGATACTGCCCATTATGCCAGAGAACCCACTCCAACCTATCCAAGAGCGGCCTGCCTCTTCCACGCCAGGTTAGAATGTAGTTATTTCTGGATCGATCATCCTATGTACTGCGTTTCTCAGCCCTAGTACCCAGAGTCCACAGATGCCAGTGGGAGAAGAAAACTGCAAGAGCTCAGAGGCCGGGGAAACTGAATCCTACAAAAAGCACCACTGAGAACCACCTCCAACAACAGCTTTCAATTAGAAATCTGTCAAAATCGATTTCAGCATCCATCACTTCCCCTAATCTGCTTGAAAACTGGGGCTGCAAGATGCTGGCCCACACCATGCTGATATGCCTACCGAGCACAACACCCCAGGAGGCTTCTCATGAAGCAGGCCAGAAACAGCACCAGGAGTTCAGCAGCCTGAGATGAGCTCAGGAAAGGCACCCGCTGTGAGAGAGCTGCACATTCATTCTTCAGGAACATTCCTGTGATGATAAAGACAGGCAGGGAGAACTCCTGGGCACTGCTAAGTTGCCAAAATGTGCATATTCCAGGATTAAATAAATGATGACCCCAATTTAAACATGCGAGATTAGAGACCTGGAATAACACTAATGGAATCCATCTAGCAGCACCCCTCAAAATACAAAGCTTCCCATGAATGAATAAGAAGGAACTGAACTGTTTTTCACAGCATGCCCATGATTAACTGCAGAAGCTCTGGGGCAACTGAATCTAAGCTAATTTGCCTTGAAAGGTCTATTCTTCCCTGGAGTGAAAAACATCAGGGACTTCCCTTCTCCATGGTGCTAGTATTATTATTAAAATTGAATTTATTCTATATGATAGCTTATTCATAAATTTTAAATCTAACGGCACAAAACATTGAGCTTACCCTACCTTGAAGGCACATTTTCATGAAAAGACAGGTAAAGACTGGGTCAGAGGTGCCTCTCACCCACTGTTGCTCAGACCCACTCTACCTGAGGCTGCTTCACCTGGTGATGTGTCTAGAGCTTGGCCAACAGAGGCTGAGACAAAATCTCCCTGTGTTTTCTGCAGCTGAATGTAGAGCTGACCAAACACCGTCTTCTAGGAGAAGTAATCGACTGCGATGATCAAGCAAACTCACCTCCATGTCAGGTGGGCGGGATGAGGTTTAATTCCCAGCTCTGGATTTATAGGTTACAGGACATGGGCAACTTATTTATCCTCCCTTGAGAAGATAAGTGAACAGTATAAATGAGTTTAAAGACAGACAGTACAAACAGTACTTAGGACATAGTAAGCACTGAATAAATTACTATTATTACATTTCTTCAATTTCAAATGAAGATTATTTCAAGCGCAACCTAAACCCCTTGAAGACTAAATTGTAAAGATTAAATAAAACCTATAAAATCTTCATCATTGAACCTGGCCAAGAGTAAGTGCTCAATAATCACAGTAATTATTTTTAATTAATGAAGAGCTTTGAAATTTGAAAAGCGCTGCATACAGTTTAAGAATACCTCAGATCTAGTCCTGAATTTGCCACTGCTCCCTCTGGGACTCAACTTCATTCCAATTTGCATTTAGGAATCCTGGCCTTAGTGAGCAAATGCTTAGGCAGTCACACAGGTCATTCAAAACTCTGGTATCAAGTGTGTAAAACAAAGTAAAAAACAGGTTTTAAATGAAGTAAGAGGAAAAAAACAACAAAAGAACTGGTCAGGCAATCTGCCCCATGCTGAGAGGCTACAGAGAAAGGGGTTAGCTCCCAGTTCATCCAACCTCAGATAAACATTTCGAGGTTAACTGCTCAGCTTCTTACACCCAGGCCTAGAGAAGCATCTCATGGTGGTTTCTTAACCCTAACACCTAACCACTCTCATATGTCCAAAGCTCTTTTAGGGTGCAAGGGAATATAAAGTTTTCTTTTTATCAGCTATTGCCAACTACAATTACACTAAACAGCTATGCATAAAGAGTCTGAATTTCAATTTTTTAATTGTCCCTATGACCCCTGGAGGAAAATACTAATTTATCTCCATTTTATAGATGAAAAAGTAAAAGAAACAAAAACCTAAGGCGTAGAGTAATATAACTCAAAGCAAGATGGGATCAACACTACAAAGCAGTCTTAGCCTGCCTGCATGTGTGAATGCCTCTGAGTGTGAATGTTTGTGTTGTTTAGGTCTAGTGGAGAGAAAATAGCATATGTTTCAGTAGACAATAAGAAATAATGAATACATGGATTCTTTACGTGATGGAAACTTGCATGCAAACCACAGAAGCTTCCAGTCCAGAGGTTCTCAACCTTTGACATAAGCAGTCTTTGGAGAGCTTTTAAAAGCCCCTATCCCCAGGTCAGACATATATACCTGTCACAACAGACTCTCTGAAGGGAGGTGGGACCCAGGTATCAGTATTTCTGAAAATTCCCTAGGCAATTCCAATACACTGCCAGGTTTCAGAAACTCTGAGCATGACAGTATTAATTCATGCAACCACTTTTTTTAAAAAAAGATTTACTTATTTATGCACACAAGAGTTGGGATACAGGTCAGAGTCGCAGGAGGTGAGAGGATTCACCAGAGACAGAGTGGCGAGCAGAACAGGCAGACTGACCGAAACACACTACTGAGGGGAGCAGCGGGCAAGGCAGGAGAGGTCTGCAACGCCATGTGGATCCCCTCCCTGGCCAGCGGCAGGAATCGAACTCATGCTGCAGTGGCTGTGGTTTGCTTCATAGTGCATTGCTTAACCCACTGCACCACCAGGGAGGCCCCATGCAACCACTTTTAAAATTAGAACAACCTGAACATCCAGATTTAGGGTAGGTATCAGGCAGGTATTAAAAATGATAACTGGTAATACTTGAAGTACATGAAATGCTTATGATATAACATCAAGGGAAATGAGGAAGAATCAATTTTTTGACTCCAGAGGGCAATGAGTGGCAGAAAGTCATCTTTTCTATGGGACTTCTTGTACGATGTTCCAAGTTCAACTCTCTAAGTCAATGAAACACTTTTTTCAAAAAAAGTTATTTGATGTTTATTTCTTTTAAAGTAGGTTATCTATTAAATTGTCTGTGAATGATTATTGCAAAAAAGTGAAATATTCATGCATGTGGACAGACACAGGACAAGAAAATGGAAAAATGTATAGTACCATAGCCTGTTACCACAGAATGTGAGATTTGAATAAGGGCACTAAGGAGATTTTATTTAATTTTAGTCAAGCTCATTAGGCAATCGTCACAGCAATAAGTTTTACAAGCAAAAATAATCAGTGGAAGCTAAAATTGGTGGACAAAAGTAATACAAGAAGCAATAAAGTAATACAGTATCCAAAGTGTCTCTCCACAGGATATATATTAATTACCCAAAGTCGAAAAAAGGATACCTTTTCCGTGCAGAAACCTGGCAGACAGTACCTTTCACAAGGGATCAAAATTAGCATACCAAGCTTTGTCACTACCTTGTGCCTCCTGATATGATGCATAGGGAAGAACATATAACCTCTGTGTGTGTGTGTGTGTGTGTGTGTGTGTGAGAGAGAGAGAGAGAGAGAGAGAGAGAGAGAGAGAGAGAGAGAGAGAGAGAGAGAGAGAGAGAGCTCAATTTAATCATCCAACAATATCACACAAATCCAAATTGAGGGATAATTTATAATGACCAGTTTTATTCAAATGCCATGAAAGACCCGTCTATGGAATTGTCAAAGATTGAAGAGGACATGATAAGGAGACATGACAACTAAATGTGGTAGGAGATCCCGGAGAAGGTCCCAGGACCAGTGAAAAAAGAACTTTAGTGGGGAAACTAGTGCATTTTGAATAGGATCTGTGGTTTAGTTAATAATATTGTGTCAATGTTAATTTCCTGTTAAGTTTTGACTGTTATACCATGATTTTGTAAGATATCAACCAGTAAGGGAAGCCAAGGAAAAGATGTATGAGAGCTCTGTACTAATTTTGCAGCTTTTTGTAATTTTGGATGATTTCAAAATAAGCTTTTTTTTTAAAGATTATTGAAGTTTAGTTACTTAAAGAGAAATATTACTAGAAGTTTTAATATTTTCATCCCTTCCTCTTGGACCATTATGCACATATACTTTGGAAATCAGAGAATGGAGTCAAGGACAGCTAAGACAGACGATGGTGCCCTTTTGGGTAGAGGTGGTGAGTTAAGCCTTCAAACCCAGCAGTTTAACTGATAGGCACATACAGAGACATAACATTTAATAACCGCAGTGGACACTTGGGTAAGTCCATATAGAATCATCCAAACAGTTCTGGATTTTGAGTCAAAAGTATGACTACAAATGCTTGAGTGTCAGAGAGAATATAACATTGCTTTGTGATCTTGAATCAGTCCCTGGTCATCTGTACAAATGGACAGGAAAAAACTTTACTGAGCACAATTATAAACTGAATAGATGTGTCTGAGACCATTTAGTAAACAGTAAAGCCCTGCTCAGAAACCACTATTAAAGTTACCAAAGTAACAGTGTCTACCCAGCCAAGATAATTGCGCAGTTTCCCTCCTAAGTCACAGTGTCTTAGCACCAATGGTACTCATCCCAGATGGAAGCAAATCTGTCTTGCCTTCTGGCTTGAACTTGGAGCCTGGGGTGATCAGTCTTCATGTGTGGTCAGTATTAAGCACCATCTGTCCTGAGTTAACACAACTCCCCTTAGTTTAAGCAATGAACACAAGCTGTATGGTTAAAGCCTAAATAAATGTAATACGAGGGAAGACTTTCTCATTCTGTTCTGTTTATTACTCTGGAGGGTGGTGCTCACCTCCGAGCTGTTTACCCACCTAAATTGCGCAATAAAATGACTTTTGAACACTTTTACAAGCAATCAGTGGCAATCAAGTTCTCTTCTTGCCTAATTCTCCTCCACAAACAAGATACTAAAAAACCTATACAAAACTGGGCTTCGTTTCAAATCTTTTTTCCTGCTGGATGTAAATTCCCCAAAGTCACTCTAACCCTTCCCTCCATAAAAACCCTAACAATTGCTATGCTCGTTATCTATGGTTTATGTCATTTTTCTCTTGCTCATCAGGAGATTATGTCAGATGAAGCGGAAGCTATATGCTGTGGGCATCTGTTGTTTTCATCTCCTCGGGATCTATTCCCACTTCTGATCATAGCACCTAGGTCTTCCTCTGGGGAATGGCCCTTCACTCACTCTCAGTTCGTGATGCCTCAGTATACTGGGAAGTGCTCATGCCAGTACAAATGAGCCAGGTTTTGGCCTAACAGCATGCTCTGTCCTCCTGGCCAGAGAGCTCAAGGATGCCAAGGATCTCCAGGTTCAGCTCAGGAAAGCCAACCCCGGGGCTCCTGAGGGGATGGCTGGAAAAGGAAAGATCTCTTTCACTGAACTTCTGTGTTCACAAGATGAACGCCTGGGGCTGCCTAGACCCTCCTGCCACCGTAAGAAGGTCTGTATGGATGGACACAGAGAAAAACACAGACAGACAGATGCTGCTGTCAAAACCATCACAGCACCAGTGTCCAAACCTGAAAACAGAGCCACAAACCCCCTCTCCACCCACCCATTGCCCAGGCCCTGAGCCAAATTCTTTTTTGCATCAGTTCCTTTGTGTTAGGTTTCTGTCACTTGCAACCAGATGTGATCTGGTTAAGAAAACAGGGAAACAATCACTGAACACTCTTCTTTGTGAACAAAGATGTGGCCAGCATAGGTTCTATGACAGGGACCACCCACGGTGTCCTCACCCACCTTCGCTTGCAGTCCTGGGAGGGGCCTTTTCAAACCAACTAGCAGGTATAATGATGCATCTACAATGAGGAATTAGATTGTTTTGTATCAAACTAGTTCACACCACACATGGCCCCCAAATAACCTTCCATCCTCACCTTCTAGTTGCTTTCTCCCCATCCCTGAAACTCTGTGCATACAGAACCTCTCTCTGCCCTAATTTGATGCTGGCCCTTTGACAAGACCTGACTCAGAGATCTTTGTGAGGTTTCCTGCAACTTTGAGGTAGAGTTGGTAGCCTTTATGGTGGATCCCCATAGTAAATCCCTACAGCAGGATGAAGAATAGGTGACCATGTGACAAAGAGAAATATTAACACACAAGGTTTTCCAGCTTCCTCTCCATACACATGCAAATTCTGGCTTTGTCAACCTGGTTTCATATCTACCCCATACCTGCCCTCCATTCCATCTGAGGTCTGTGGCTGGGGCTAAGAGAGGGCTGCATTTTCCAGGGGACTCATTTAGGCCTTTGAGAAGCTCAATTGAGAGGAAGTGAGGGTGAAAAAGGAGAAATTGAAGATACAGGGGGCCAGACGAAAATATTTTATGAGGAACATCTAGGGAAGTCTGGAAGAGAAAGGTGGAGGGAACCAAAAATATGTGAGGGAAGTGGATGAGTAATAAAAAGAGGTGTTTTTGTTTACAGGTGAACCCTTACAATGGTAGAGAAAAGCAAGGAAAAGACAAATCTTTTTCAGTTAACTTTTAGTCGTCAAAATGTACGACTTTGATGACAACATCTCTCTCAAATACACTGGTTTCTGATTAAAGGCACTCTCCACAAATTGCACCCCCCCCCCACACACAAATACATTCATACACACTCATGCTTAAATGTATACACTCAGTACATTTCCCTCTTTAGAAACAATTTCCCTAAGATCAGGGAGCATCATTTAGGCTAGAAATGCATGACTGAGAATTCAGCATACAGTATCACTGTATTTAATCTTTTTTCAGCCATTATTTAATTTGTTCCTTACCACAACACCGTGAGAAGATTTTATAGCTAAGAGAACAAGAACTGTTCTCTCAAAGACAATGAGGACTTACTTGCAAAAGACCAGAGTCAGTAAGTAGCAGAGGCTACAAACAATTCTACATTAACTTTCTAGAATACTTGTAGATTATCTACAAATATTCTGTGACCTACGAGTATACTACATGCAGAGGATACTAAGTAATGTCTGAACCATCACTATGTCACTATTCACAAGTTTCTCAAGCACCATAGCTGATCACTCATTTTATAGGTAAGCCAAGTGAGTGGTTAACAACCTTTTCCTTTCTCTGGTTTAGAATAGAACCTGGTACCAATTCTTCCACTGAAGATATATTCTCTCCCTTTGTTCCTCTGGTAGCAATACTGCCAGCAAGTTCAGAGCACAGACCAACAGTAACACAGAGGTCCAACATAATTCCTAGGACATGGTATTCATTCAATAAAGACAGAATCATTCAACTGCAATGTGGACCTAGGTTTTGTGTAAATAGTCTCCACTCTTCCAAAAATTTCCATCAGTCAGAAATATTTGCCTAGATTCCCTTCCTACCATTCCTGAATGCCAAGGCCAAAGTAGGAAAAAAGAGCCATCACTTTCCATTGCATGAACTGCAAGACAGACCGAAAGTGAGTCATGACACTCGGGATGAGAACCAGAGCCCATGCAGAGACTGGCTGTCACTCTCTGTGGTTTCTGGCCAACCCATAGTAAAACTCAGAGCTGCAGCTGATCATCACCGATGTGTTGTCCTTCAAACACACCCTTGGTCTGACAGCCAGGGGCGAGTGAGTGGGATTCTGAGAGCCATATCACACAGGGTGTCTGTCCCTGCAAGTCCTTGAAAAAGCTGTATCTTACCTGCATCCTGCTGGTCTTTCTCAGAACACCACTATGAGCCAGGGTACATGGGCTATTCCTACCCATGGTGCCCTGGAGTGCACACTGTGCAGGTAGCAGAGCCAGGGCCATCAGGATTCTGCCTAGCTCACCCCAAACATATTCCATAACAACCAGGTCCAGACAGGATCTGTCCAATATGCAAAGGGTCAGCCATGGCCCACCTGTGAGCAGCAGGTCAGAATCTACTTTCTATAGTGACTAGGACTTAAAAAAATTAGGGTAGCCAAAATATTTCCATTTACCTTCTGTGTCAGTCAGGGCTATCCAGGGAAACAGAATCAGTAAGTATAAAAAGGCAACTGGATCACACAATTATGGAGGCTGGCAAATCTGAAATTCATAGAGCAAAACAATAGGTTGGAAATTCAGGAAAGAGTTCAATTTTTGAACTCTTGACTCTAAAATCGGTGGGGCAGATTAATGACCTGGGTACTGAGACAGAGTTTCTGTGTTGCAGTCTGGATGCCAAATCCTTTTTACTGGGGCATGCCAACCTTTTCTCTTAAGGACTTCAACTACTTGGATGAACATTATCAAGGGTAATTTGCCTTGCTTAAAGACAACTGATTATAAATGTGACTCATATAAAAAAAATACCTTATGGCATCATCTAAACTAGTTTTTAGCAAAGCAGCTGGACACCACAGCCTAGCCAAGTTGACACATTAACCATCACATTGTAATTCACAACACATAATTTAGTGAATTTTACTCTCTGGACTATGAGGACTTCTCCCCTTTGAAATTTATTGAGATATAATTAATAGATCATACAATTCACCTATTTTAAGTGTACAAGTAGATTTTTCTGTAACTTTATCAAGTTGCAAAACCATTTTCATAATCAAGTTTTATGAGATCTTCATCGTTCCTTTTGAAAACCCAATAGTGCCAGCCAGAACAAACAGATACAGCCCGATAGTTACTCAATATCCCAGTCCTATCTCTTGCAAGCATTTTAATAGTAACTTGTATACATGCATCTTATTTGGAAGGATTTCAGGGGCCATATTCTCCCATAAGCTTAGCGCCTTATCCAGGCTGGAGGCCCCTAACCTAAAAAGTCTCCACCCTAACCCTTCTATTCTCCTTCTTTGACCACTGTATGAATTTAGACCCTATGACCCAGTAAATCAGACACCCCTCACCTAGGAAAGTACACTCTCCTGTCAACACATCTGTCTTTCACTTTGTCTCCTACACAATCGAATCAGAGAGAATCTTCTAAAATGCAAATTGGCCATTCTTAGACCCACTCCAAAGTTCTCCTCACACCTGGTATCAAATCCAGAGGCTGGTCTTAACATTCTCAATAATACATATCAAGTTCTCCATAATACAGCTCCTGGATATTTTTTCTAGCTCCATCACTACCCTTTCTGCCTATTATGTTTAATTTTAAAATTAAATATAACTTCACAAAAAATAAATTTAAAAATAAAATTAAAGATGGGTCCCAACTGTCCATCTTTCCCCTTCTTTACATGGCCAACTCCATAGGGGTCTCTGGAGCTCAGAGAGCATTAGACAGCCATAACATTCTTCTTTCCTTTATACTGGGCAGATTTCTTATTATTGCACTTGACCTATCAGACTGTAACTCCAAGCTTCAATCCCTCTCTACTCCACTGCAGCACTCCACTAACCATTTACTAATGCAAGAAGCAGAGAACAAATGCTTCTTCACAGTAACTATAATCTTCCAAGGTTTGATTGACTATGGCCATGTAATTACCCTGAGGGGTCTTTTGTGTAAGGAGTGGATATGACTCTAGGAATTAATCTACAGAAGTAAGTTCAACGAGGCATATGTACAAAAACATACACAGAGGGCATTTTGAGAAGTGAAGACTGTACCACAGGATGCTTTTTCCTGTCATGGTGGAGGGAGGGAGTGGTGAGTGTTCAGGGGTAGGGACATAAATCACGGTACACATGACACACAGAATATTAGACTGCTATTAAAATGACATGTAGATATACACTGATATGGGAAGTTATTTGCTATGTTGAAAAAGTCACAAATTACAATGGCTTATTTTTATAGACATACATACATTAGCTATTTTATAGAAACAGACACACATATACACATATACGAATACACCCACACAAAGTTTAGAAAGCAAAAATTTAACAGTAGTTAGAAGAATTATGAGTGGGTAGGTAGCAGAAGTATAAATGAGCTACAGGTATATTTTTAAATTTCTTTTCTTTATCCCTACTTTCTAAGTATTTATAATGAACATATGACCCTCGTAAGGAAGGAGAGTACAGAGGTGAAGAGAAAGCTGTGCAAGCGGGACTCAGCTACTTCCTGCCAATGTGAACCTGGGTAAATAAATCTCTTCCAGCAGCATTTTCTCCATTAGAAGAAGAGAATTGTGCCCCCAAATCATGCCTTTCTTTTAGCACTGCACTAATATTTATGTGTAGTGCTAAACCAGACACTGGCACACAGTTACCCTTCAAATAAATTGATTCCTTTTAAACAGGGCAGATTTAAGGACAAAAACCAATATGCATGCTGAGTTCTTCGGAAGAAGTCACCAGAATGTATATCCAAGGCATTGCTATGCCACATCTGAAGTGTAAGACAGCCCCAGTTGGGTTGGGGGAATGGGTGAGGGAAGGGGAAGCCATTTGCCAAAATATCCGCCTTCCAGTGTGATTCCAAACAGCATGAAAGATCTGTTCCAGAGGCTGCTGGAACACTGCTGGCAAGTTTGCTCAGCCAGGCATGTGACCCTATCACTGTCCTCGCTACCTCCCAAGATGTCATTTCTCATTAATGTGCCCCAGCAGCTGGCCATCCGGCAGGTCCAAAGCCTCTTATCAGCAGGTAAGGGAGGCAGGGGGGAAGGTACTCTGGAGCAAGGAAGGAAGTGAGCAACCTCTAGAAGTCTGAAAAGGAGAGAAATTAGCAGAGTCTGAAGTTTCAATGTGTCGCTCGGTCCTCTATCAGCACTGGAAGGGCAAGGAATCTGGTGTGAGGGCCTTCAGAGTATCTATTTTTCATGCCAAAATATAGGAAACCATATTCATCTTCTCTATGGGAGTCATTCATTTATTTTTATTATCCAATCTAAAGTAGGCCTCTTGTATCAATTATCAATTATCTTGTATCAATTTCTTACAGAAACTATATTTTTCCTCTATGCCATTTACTATAATAAGCAATTGATACCAAATATTTATGCGTTTGTTTCTTTATATTTATCTCCAATGTTCTAGGGGAAACTAGAAACTGAACATCATGGATCTACTGACAGGCATATCCCAGAAAGAAGCTGTCCCTCATAAATGACCCTGTCATTTGAGGCACTGTAAAGTTCTCATTATATCCATTCCAGCTATTTCTTAGGCTGCTTACTAACCAGCCTTACTTACTGAGAAGGTAGGTGGTGACACAGTCCATCCACTTGTCCACTATCCATTCACTTTACCAAAGGTGACTGTTTTCTATATTCCTAAGTCCTCTTAAGGCCCTGACATGACATCTAGTCCCTGCATCACAGTCACTGCCAATCTGTCGCCTGCCATCTGATAGCGTTAAGTTGGATCAAGAGCAGAGTAGAAACAAGTAGAAAACAAGGCTTTTAAAATGCTTGCAGCACTTCCAGCATAACACTTATTCAAAGCTTCATTTCCCATTACCTATAAAACTATTCTGAACACCAAGTTGTATGCTGAGATGTAAAGAGCGTCCACTGTGTACCAGATCCTGGGCATGAAGATGGCCATTAGACCTCAGTCAAAACAGGAGGACACTGCCTTCATGGGGTTTATATCCTAGTGGAGGACAAGGACAAGGGATAAGGAAAAAAATTAATGAGCAAGATAATTTCAAGTGGGGCCAAGTTCAATGAAGGGAAGAAACACAAGACAACAGTGCATCTGAGCCGTGGACTAGCAAGTGCAAGGGTCTAAGATGGGAGCAGAGCTGTTATGGAGAAACAGAAAGATCAGCGTGACAACTAAAAGAAATTAGACAGACTAGATACATACTAGAGCATTCTAGTCAAATTCTCCACTGCCTCCAGAAATGAAGTAAAATAACAATAATAGCATCCATAATGGCAGCTAAGTTAATTCCATGGCGAGCATCATGCAAAAGAACTTCCCATGCAATATTTCATTTGACCCATGGAGACAACCACGAGAGATATGCTTGATCACCCCCCATTTTTCTGATGAAGCAACCAAAGCTTGGGGGGGGGGGGGAGTTAAGAACTTGCAAATTTCACACAGCCATTAAGTGATGTAGACCTGGGATAAGAACCTAGTACACCTTACTCTGGGTCCTTCTGTTCCTCCCCAGTCCCACCCTAAATGACACCCTCTCCTTAGAGATCCAAGTTGAGGACCCATAATCCTGGTAATTTGGCCTCTCCTAGTCATTATCCAGGCAAATATCAAATAATTTTAGACCAACAAGGCAAAAAGACAAAAGCCATTAGTTCGTATTTTTTAGCAGCTCTGTGCAAGGTTCTGCTTGCCACCCACATACTCTTTTATTAAGCTATAATAAGCCTCAGATGAAAACTGTTGCCATAGGTGAAGCTTACTTTAACATATGGTTGATCCAACTGAAGAAAAACATGTTAAAATGCATTTTTAAAATCCCAACTTACTTGTATAATGGTTTTATAAAAACAAAAAATATTCTCATGTTCTGGTTTGCTGATGCATTCCAAATGTTGGGGTTTGGACATGTGGACATGGCCCAAGGTTATGTGCTAAACTGATAACAAAGCCTCAGTCCCCTGGAATTTGGTTTTTCATGTTTGATTTGAAGTACTTAGCAAAAACATAAAGAGGTAACCTGTGGCTTTGTAAACTTGGCTAAAGACAATGTGTTTCTAAATTGAGAGCTAGCTGGGATATTCAGGAGAACGTAGCTACTCAAACACCCTCCACTGCAGAAGACTTTTCCTTACTCTTGGAAGGGGATACTCTTCAAGAAGTACTCTCTGTTTAGGGAAAGACAAAGCAACAGGCAAGAGATGAGTCACCAAGGATCAAACTGGAAAGGGGCAAAGAAGAACTACAGCTTCCTCTTGGACATGATTGACGTGAGCCGGCCGTGAACACTTAATGAGGACCTGGTTATGTCTGGAATGTTCTGTGTGCTTTTCTCCTATCGATCATTTAGTCCTCACCACGGCTTTCTGGAGTCAGTCTTATTCTCTCCGTGGGGCTAGCTTAGCACACTGAGGCACTAAAGCCCAAGGTCACACAGCTCCCCGGTGGGGGTGCTCTCCAATGACGTGGATGTGCAGACCCAGTAGTCACCCAGGTCCCCTCAGCTCTAGTCCAGAGATGAAGTGCTGCTCATCTCTAGTCCACACCTGGATATCTACCAGCCATCATTTTCTAAGCACTGGCTACATGCATTCTACCCTATGTCTGCCCTGCCTACACTCACCACCAACCATTGCAGCAATTTTTACCTTTTCTGCACACATCATTTAGTTTTAATACTATTTAAGGTTTCTTAAAAATTGTATTACATTTATGCCACAGAAAATTATATTTCCATAGGAAAACCAATGTATTTTTCTATGGATGAAAGCTAACCATTTTTTAAAATACATAAAATGTTCAACTAGGCATATCTATAGGCAGAAAATAGGCAAATGGTGGTGAGTCACTGGAGTTGGTGGGAGTTTTGGGGAATGATGGTAAGGGGTTTGGGGTTTCCTTTCCAGGTAATAAAAATATCTGAAAATTGATTGTGATCATGGATGCCCAACTTCTAAATATATTAAAAGTCATAGCATTATGTATTTTAAATGAGTGAATTGCCTAAGATGTAAACTATATCAATAAGGCTGTTTTTCAAGGTTGTATGACTCCCTCACCTTAAAATAAAGTAAAAGAAAAGTAAAATACAATAAAGCTCAAACAATGTCACAAAATACTACTTCCATACTCCAGTTACCCATCAGTGGGCCTGAAGCACGACCTTCTTGCTTAAAAAGGGAAACAAACGTGAATTCACTTTCTTGCCCACTAGGAGAACTATAATTAGAAAGACAAACCCTAACAGGTGTTGAAGATGCTGTGGAGAAATTCTAACCCTCATACATTTTTGGTGGGAATGTAAATAGGGTAGACATTTTATAGAAGTTTGCTTTGGTGGTTTCTCAAAATGTTATAAATAGAGTCACCATATGAACTAGCATAGCAATTCCACTCTAGAGAACCGAAACCCAAGAGAATTGAAAATACACATATCTTGTACTTTTGTACAAGATACACAATATCTTGTACAAAAGTGTTCAAAGCAGCATTTTTGTAATAGCCAAAGAATAGGAAAAAAAAGCATTTTTCTTCCATCAAATAATGAGAGAATAAACAGCAAGTGGTTCACCCGTACAGTGGGCTAATATTCAGCTATAAGAGGAATGGAGCACTGATTCATTCTACAACATGGGAGAACCTCAAAGATGTTATGGTGAAAGGGTAAAAAGACAAACATGACAGGCTGCATATTATTTGATTCCAGCTATATGAAACAACTAGAGTAAGCAAAGTTACAGATAGAAAATGGGCTAGTGGTTGTCCAGGACAAAGCAGGGTATGAGAGGGGAAGTGGTAAGTGACTGCTAATGAGTGAGTCTACAAGGTCTTTTTTCAAAGTGCTGAAGTGTTCTAAAATTGACTGTGATAATGACTGCACAAGCCTGTGAATATACTAAAAAACACTGAATCATACAATTTAAATTGGTGAATTGTATATGAATTAAATCTGCTAAAAATCTCTAAAAATTAACTCCATTGCCAAAAAAAGTAAATTCAGACTGTAATTTATTGTAATGACTTGTCCACAAGTCATTTCAATCTTGCACACCACCAATGCCAAGGATCGCATAGTTGGGCAAACATCAGGCCTGCCAGGACTGGAACTTTGAATGCAAAATGCTAATGAGTTAACAAACTCAAGCTTCTATAGAACCAGTGTGTTAGGAAATCAGAAGTCCTTAGTTTTTCTCTGCTGGGACTAGGTTATAATTTGTTTCTCTAACTCTCAGTTTCGCCATAAGGGGAAAATATAAACCTTAGGATTTTTTTTTAATTACAAGCATATTATTTGTTCACTACTTCAAATATTTAGGCCCCCTTAATATGACCCAGACGCAGTCCTAAATCATGAGTCCACAGAGGTGAATAACTCAGAAGCAGTCTCTGTCCTTATAAAGGTATGTTCTAGAGAAGGAAACTTCCTCAGAAATATAATATAAACATTAAATTGTGCCTCCCTGGTGGCACAAAGGGTTAAGCACTGCACTATGAAGCATCTGCAGCCACTGTAGCATGAGTTCAATCCCCAGCCAGGGAGGTGACCCACATGGGGAGGTGACCCACATGGCGCAGCAGACCTCTCCTGCCTCACCTGCTGCTCCACTCAGCAGTGTATTTCAATCCATCTGCCTGTTCTGTTCCCACTCTATCTCTGGTGAAACCTCTCACCCCCCACACCTCTGACCTGTACCCCAGTTCTTGTGTGCATAAATAATCTTTAAAAATATATTAAATAATGACAGAGTATTTAGTGCTATGAAGAAAAATAATTCAGTTTAATGGGAGATGGGGGAGGGAGGTTTGCTATTTGATGGAGGATGGCTAGGAGAAGGAGGTCCTGTTTGGTGAGGGCCCCAAATGAAATAAGGGAACAAGTCTGTTAAGTCTTGGTGGAAGACAAAGCAAGAAGGTACCAGGTATTCAGAATCAGGAAGTAGGTGTCAAATTAAGCATTGGGGGGAGAATATAGGAGAGAGGTCAGTCAAATGGCTATTTGGGGCCTAACACACATAAGATCTTGGATTTAACTGTCAAAATGAAGGGAAGCCATGAGGAAGTGCCTGAGGAGGAAGCATGTATGATTTTAAAAGGCCATTCTGCCTGGTGTGTGAATGGAATGAAGAGTCAGGAGTGGAAGCAGGGGTGCTAAGGAGGAGACAGGCAGTGAAGCAGGAGGAGGAGTGCAAAGGAGATGGCCTGAGAGGCAAAATAGGGATGCATTTTGAAAGTAGAGCTGAGCAAAACTTGCTAAGAGTCTAATGCAGGATATAAGAAAGAAGAACAATTAAGGAAGAATCCTAGGCTTCTGGCCCAAACAACAGAAGAGCTACCAGAGATAATGGCTTAGAACAGATACTGGGGAGGTACTCAAAAAATACTAACAGTTCTGGTGGCCTAGGGGTTAACTCTCAGTGCTATCTATCACCATTACAGCCAAAGTTCAATCCCCAGCCAGGGAGTTGACCTACATATGGCGCAGCAGACTTGGCCGATGCTCCCCTCAACAGTGTATTTCAGTAAACCTGCCTGTTCTGTTCCCCACTCTGTCTCCAGTGAATCCTCTCACCCCCAACACATCTGGCTACACTCCAGTTCTTCTACACAACAATAAATAAAATATTAAAAAATATATTAACCACCATCACCATCTCAAAAATCAACATCATTACAACCACTGCTGTTATTACAGCATCCATCATCCTCACCCCTGTGGTCATTACAACCACATCATCACTATCAAGAGCAGGGGAAGGTGGCAGGAACAGCAGAGGAGACTACATCAGGAACAAGTGGAGGTAAATATCCTACATCCAAGCCAAAAGACTTATTCTGGACACACACAAAGGAAACATTTACTTGTTGTGGGATGTTATCCAAGTTACACAGAGTCATGCATTTCTACCACACTCTCTCCCCTCCTCCCATCACACATGTATATTGTTTACAGCCCCTTTTCATGTTTACAGCCTCTTCAGGGACTGCTATCTTCACCCTCAGGCTTTTTCCTGGCCCCCATCCTAGTCTAGCCCCTCTGTGAAGCAAGCCTTCTCCCCCCACCCAACCCAAATAGCCTGATGTACCTTCCAAAAGTCCGGACATGTGCATTTGGAACATTCACATCTTAACTAAGCATTTCAGTGTCTGCAAAATGCAAGCGATGTGCTCAAGACCAGCACTGACCTAAAGCTGGTACACTCTATAATTGGAACCTCAAAAAAATAAATAAATAATCGCACACACAAATCCCTAGCCCTTGAGTAACATATACCCAAATACATCTAAGACTCTTGTTCCTCTAGGCAGCTTAGCTTTCTACCAAGTGATGGCTGGGAGGTCCCTTCTCTAGGGTCACAGCAAAGAGTCCCACTTCGGAACATATCATGAAGGCCAGCAAACAGATGGGACAGCGAGTTCAAGAAGAGAGACGCAAGCACAAGAAGGCTTTGCATTTTTCTGGTAAGCCTAGATGGTGAGATACAACTATTTACCATTCCAGCAAACCCCAAACATATGTTAAACAGCCTGTTAGCTCTTGGAAACCCATCGTTTAGCATTTCTTCTCCAAAAACTGCAATGTTATGTAATATGATTGATCTCAGAATCCCAGTCTAAGATCCTTAAACAGGACCCCACAGCTAGAGTCTGAGGGGAGTTCGCCTTTCAGGCAAGAAAGGGTATGTTGACCGAGTGGCAGGAGAGATCAGGAGCAGCTCTTTTTGAACTTTACTTTTAAAATACTAATTTGTCCCTGTTAAAAGCTCATGACTTGCTTTCAAAGTGGATGACAAGCAGGGATTGTCTCAAGTTTCTGGTCGGCTCCAGTTGCTTGCTTTCCAGTACTGGCTGGTCAGTGCATTGCAATCATTTTGCTAAAGAAAGCAAATCCCTTCATCCAGAACTAAATCCATGCCAATATTTTGGGGACCTGTGTGAGAATGGGGAGGAAAGAGAAATGATGACTTTTATCCAGCGAACAAAACTCCTTATAATTAGGTTGGTGGTTTCTATGGTAACGAGGAGCTGACTCTTTTATTTGAAATAAAAAATAGCAACACTCCAGCTGTCCTTGCCGTCGGACGCTCCAAAGCAAATGAGAGATTTGATTTCACATTTGCTATGACTACTGAGGACTTTAAACCACATATTTTAGTTGTTGTCAAGTTTTGGTAAGACACTAAGTCCCATTCCCCTGAGAAAACAGGTGTGAAAAACAAAAGCAGAAAATACCACAACAAAATAATGTTTCCTCTCTGCCAATGGCATGCTGTTTCTGTCTTTCTAATTATCCTAAGAAACATGAAGTGACTTCCTGGAAGAAAACTGCTATTGGTGGTTCATCTTGAAAAATCAATGGAGATCTCCAAAATACATTTCCACGTTTATAATAACAGCATCCACTATTCTTGGGGACTCTACCAGATGCCAGGTACTGTGTGAGGGCTTTCCCTGCAAGATCTCACAAAATGCTCAGAGCAATTTCAGGAGGTGAATCCTGCTGTCAAGTTAATGTATGAAAAGGATTAAGAGGGCAGATAACTTGCCCACACCAATAAGGGCTTAAAACCCATCCACTTCTAGCTGATGACACCCTCTGCTTCGTGGCGATTAGACTACACTGCTCGACCTTCACTGTCGGACCGGAAAAGATCCTGCAGATGCAGACACCATTTGAAATGTCCCCTAGAAGACTGTGGCAACCTTATAGGACCTTCTAGAGCTCACCTCTGGGACAAGCCCACACTCTTTCCCTCCCTCCATCCCACAAAGCACACCTGGGACTCTAGGACAACATGAAGGAGACCAGCCTGTAGTCAATACTCAACAGTCAGGAAGGCCAAGGGGGTGCTGATGACCACACCCCAAGAGAGTTAGTACTATAATGAGGCATGCACTGGGGGCTGGGGTCACCAAGAGGAGGCCAAGAGGCAGGGGAGGCATTAGTGACACTTGATTTAAGTCTGGATGAAAAAGCAACTGTTAATCAGTCTACAGAGAGAGAGAGAGCCTGTGGGAGCAGAGAAAGAGGTTGCATAGAACCCTAAGTGAGAAAGGGAATGGCGCCATCAGAGGATCTTGGCAGTAGGGCAAGGCTGAGGCGGGTCTGGACAGCTCTTCAGGGTCCACCACGTGCACCTTGCATGTGTCAGTGGGTTGAGGACAGGTGATGACAGAGGAGAACAGAAAGAATTATTAGTACTGGCAAGGCATAAGCTTCTCCTCCCTTCATATTCTTATTTTTCGTATTCTAGAAATTTGAATTCATTTGGAATTACTTTGGCTGTGCACAGTTCTGAGGACTTAACCACATGAACCAAGGAACTCTGAGCATTACTTAAGACTGCTTACATGACTGTCTCCAGCAAGATACGACAAATACCCTTAGAACAAAAATTTCATTTTAATCATCTTTATCTCATGTCTAGTTAGACCTTGCATATAACAAACACTTAACAGATGCCAAATGAGTGAATATAAATGGTCAACAAACACTTGTTCTTTGTTATATTAAATATGTATCAGCTCTTGCTTTAAGCCAGCTGCTATGCAAAGCATCATCTCATTTAATCTTCACACATGCTCTGCGGGGGAGGTACTATGTTAGTCTTACTTTATAAATGCACAAAGTGAGGGTCAGAGAGGCTGGGACTTGCCTCAACCCACAGGCAAGTCAATGGCAGAGTCACATTTGCAGCCAATTTGCATCATCTCAAAGCTCATGTTCTTCATCAGCAGGTTTTGATAAAAAAACAATTTGACTGATTATTGAAAGAAGAGACACTTCATTAATATAATAATGCCAGGCACGCAGTAGGGGCACAATCAAATTATATTGATTGGAACAGTGATTAAGAACCTGCTGTGTGCAACGTACTGGGGTCCATTCAAAGATCAATATTATGTATTTCCTGCCTTTAGGGAGGCCCCAGCCCACAGATGACTAAGAAACACTCGCAGTGTGACTTTGGAGGCAGGAGACAGCTGCAGTTTCTGTGGCAAGAGTCAATCTCATATAGAAATAGCAAACTGATCTCTCTGTAGGTTTTTATCATGGTCCTTTCATTTACTTTGCCAATTCAACACCTTTTACCCTCAGTCAATGATAAACTGCCACTGAGTTAGCTTTCAGGCACCAAACCTTTCCCCCATCTCTCTACTTAAGAAGTTTAGTTGAGGCTGGACTTACCCCCTGATCCAACCCAGATCTGGCAAATCTGTACTAAATCTTCAAGGCCACAGTTTAGGGGGGAAATACACAACCTACCCAATTCAACTCTAGAATTTTTCCTGGAACTATCTATAAAACCAGGGTTCTGGGAGTGGAGTTTCAGAAGAGGTTTATCAGTAAACTACCATCTTGCGCACCAGGGTGAAGATATGATAGTGGAGCTGAAGCAGAGGGAAGGAGAAGCAAGCAATAGAGAGACCTATTTCCTAATAATGTTGTTTGCGCTTTTACACACAGCCTTGCCTGATTATTTGAATAACATCACCCAGAGCACCATTACTGGAAAGAGATGGGAAATGAGAATGGAACCATGTGGTGAGCTAAGAGTTGTTGAAGAAAACTTGGAGGCAGGAAGGTTATGCTCAGGTACCCCTGAGGGGCCTTTGTATTAACTTCAATAAGGGACATTCAACAATATGGCATTGATGACCCCATTCAACAGCTCCAGGCACAGTGTTTACCTAATCACAGGCTCGAGGTGCTACAGATTCAGTCCCTGGGTGATCAGGAGTTAATATAGCTTCCAAGAAAGACATATAGAAAAGAAACTCACTCACTTAATATTATGGAGCCTCTTGTTTTTACCAAGAATCGAAGCCAGCTAAACACCAAAGCTAACCTTTGATGAAAAATGTTCTCTCCTACTTCAAAAGGGACTTCAGACATCTTTCATATTAAACTTTACTGACCCATAAGACAATTAATAGGAAAAGAGAACAAAGACAGAACCCCATTCCACCTCCTGCCTTCCATGTACCGGAAGGATTGTTTTTGGACAGCTGAGAGAATAGAAACAATCTATTTGGAAATAAATTAAATGCTATAGCATGTGGGAAGAAAGAAGAAAGGGAAACTGATGAGATTACTGAGGAATGGTTTCTGGAAGAAGCCAAGATATCTTCAAGACAGAACGAAGAGACTAAATACCCACATCAGGATGGAGAGGTGGGGTGAAGAATGCAGAATAATTCAGCTGATGGTCTCAGTCCAGAGGCCCTAAATCTGACATTCCAGGGTGCAATGGCCAGAAACCGGCAACTTCATCAGGTCAGTGCTTCATTTGCAAAGGAAAGTTTAAGGGTCCAGCCCAGAGGGCCATCCTGCTCCCTGATTGAAAACAGGCAGAACTCTGCACTTGGCAATCACAGGCAGATCTAACAAGATGCAATGCCCAAATGAGCACCTATGCAATACCGAGAAGCTGATGAAGGCATTTAAAGGCAGCAGCTCTGAAAGACCTGGCTATTTACAAACATCTGGGGAGTAAATTAACACTAAGTCTAAAGAATTCAAATGTCTGCAGAGGTGGCAGGAACAAAGGTAAGATTTCGCAATGAAACAACTATCCACTGGATGAAAGTCTTAAGCTCCAAAACTTTTTATTTTTTTGCCATATTTTACTTGCCTTGCAACGGTTACAACGATTACAAACAAAACAAAGCACAACAACCTCTTGCCTCACAAATAGAACAGTTGAGAGGCAAAACTTAAAGCAGCACTGTCCAACAGAAATAAAAGCATTTTAAAATTTTCTTCTGTAGTAAAAACATAAACACAAGTGAAACTAATTTTCATAATATATTTTTATTTAAGTTAGAAGATCTAAAATATCATTGCCATATATAATCAATCTGTTACAGGGCAAAATGAGGGGCACTCTGGGACCCCCAAACCTGCCTGCTCTAAATAAATTCTGCCATCCACAGCATCAAAATAAAACATACTTTAGAATGTAAGACCTTTTCCATAGAAAAGAAATTTAATACAATTAGTATGCAACAGCAAGAAGAGAAGGAAGAGAATATAGTTTCCAAATCAAGTACCCAAAGTTGCCCATCCCCTATGGGTAAATGCCCAGACAAACAGGGTTGACCAAAAGCAGGGTGGCAGCTTGCCACAAAAGCTAGCCACAAGTCTAAGGTACTTTCTGCTGGAGACCCAGAGGAAGGGGGTCAGACAAGTCTGAAAGAAAAAGAGCAAAACCAAACTCAAGATAAAGGCTGCCACTGTTGGTTTCCCTATGGGTCTCTCACCCAAGTCTGCTTCAACTGTCTTCTTCCTTGTCCCCCAAGTCCCTGGTACAAGTCCAAGGCCAAGAAGCAAGCATGGCTCCTCCATGTCTTTATGCTCCATGCACCTGCTCCAGGTCTTCTCCTCATCTTGCCCTTCTTTCTCTCCTTCCTTCTGTTTCCTTCCTTTTTCCCAGTCTTTACTTGCTTCTCCTCCCTGCCCAGCTTCACCCTACCTTAGGATCAGGCAGAGACCCTGGAACCTCCCTTTTTTTCCTGGGGATTACCCTGTTAGAAACACAAAAATTACTGAAATTGCTTACATTCTCCTTATTGTTCTCAGTCTCCAAACTCCGATATGACTTTCCACTAGGGGTTCATCTCAATTAGGATGAGCCACATTCTAAGTGTAAACAACCCTACGAGATAAGTCACTACCCCAGTATATAGCATAGGTCTCTAGAACGGGGGTGATAAAATTTCAAGGCAAAACCTAAACTTCTTAAGAATTCCAAGATGAATGTATTTGGGTGAAAGGAAATGAGGCAATATTCACACAGACATCGTTGTGTCTTTTAGTGACTTAAGTATCGTGGTGAGTTTGTCTTTGTTGTTGCTAATATAACTGCAATAATTTCTATTATCTTATACTTTTATACCTCATTTTAAAACTTTTTCTCTTCTATTGGTTTGATCAAGTTTTCTGTTTTTTTTCACCCTCCACCAAACCACCAATGCCCATACCCTTCCTCCCCAACCCCCCATATTATATTTTTCAAAGTTATTAAAACTGTTTAAAAAAAAATCTCTATTATCACTGGAAAGAAACCAAAATCACACCCATCTACCCTGTCCCATGGATTAACAGAATCAACCGGGCTTCCATATAATTTCCATTTCTTTATTATTTCAGGTTTCACTTGAATTTAATGCATTTCTTGGGAAGAAATCAAGATAAGTTGCTTAACAGGTAAAATAGAATGAAATGCTCTCCCCAGTCTTGGAATATTGTGAAAAAATTCAGTCCCTAGAAGGTAGTGGATTAGAAGATGAGAACTGAAACCAATCTTGGGATCTAGAAACCTGCTTCTGCCTCTCCTGGCTGGGAGATGATTTTAGGCAAATAACTTAATTTCTTGGTGCCTCAGTTTCTTCATTTCCATGACAATAACCACTGGAGTTAATATAGGCCAATTTCATGAATCTATGATTATAAACATTTTCCATGATGCTTGGTACAAAATGAAAGTGCAATATAGGGTAAATTACAGTATCAATATCATTATAATTTCATTAAGGTCTCATGTAGAATACTGGGGCATGTATCATAGGCACCAGACCATGTGAGGCATGTACTGTAGCTGCAAAATTTAAAAGGGCACCAAAAATCTCAGAGATCAAAAAGAGAACGCCTTAAATCAATCTCTGTGAAAATTTAAATTTAATGGGCCTCCCTGGTGGAACAAGGGGTTAAGTCTCAACACTATGAACTATCGACAGCCACCACAGCATGAGTTTGATCCCCGAGCAGGTCTAGCTGGCCCACATGGCACAGCAGACCTCTCCTGGCTCACCCACTACTCCCCTCAGCAGTGTGTTTCAGTAGATCCACCTGTTCTGCTCCCCACTCTGTCTCTGGTGAATCCTCTCACCCCCACCCCACCCCACTGACCTGTACCCCAGTTCTTATATGCATAAATCTTTTAAAAAATTTAAAACATTTAAATGTAATGCAAAACAATTGACAGAGGACAAAATTATCAGAATTTTAAAATAAAAACAAGGTCAGTAACACCGATTCCCCCATGCCATTTGTCTGTCTCTGCTCAGCACTGTTAAGTCCAATCTTTAATTAAAATTAATTTACCAAAAATTAAGAACTGGAAACAATCCAAATGCCCAAAAGTAGATGACTGGATCAAGAAGATGTAGTACATATACACAATGGAATACTACTCAGCAATCAAAAATAATAAACTAGGGCCATTTATAGAAACACGGATGGAGCTAGAAGGAATTATACTCAGTGAAACAAGTCAGAAGGCAAGAGAAAAATATCGGAGGGCTTCACTTTTAGGAGGAATGTGAAAGAACAACAGCCACACAAAAAATAAAAAGAAGAAAACAAAAAAACAAGAGAAAGCTCAAGGAAATGGGCAATTACAACCAAAAACAAACACACAAACTCAACAAGATCAAAAGGTTAAAGATAGACGAAAGGGAACATGGGGGGGGGGGGGCAGAGGGAAGGGAGGGCAAAGAGCGGGATGAGGGCATAAAGAGCACAAGGGCCTGAGGTAATGGTACACAGGTGAAATGGTGGTGGGAACTCCCTGGGGACTACAAATGTTGTCAAATACAATTAAATAAATATAATGAGGAAAAAAGTTATCACCATAAAAAAATTTTAATAAATTTACCAAAAATTTTGGTATTTTGCCCAGAGGACAGGCCAGGCACAGACCCCAACTCTATGTCCTTGAACTCACAGGAAATTTACAGCTCTTGCTTACCCAGAGCCTCATATCACCACTAGGCGTGACAAAGGACACCAGAATCCCAGGAGGAGAGCCTGTGGGACTGAATCTGAGGCCCAGCTGCAGGGAAACAATGAGTGTTGTGTATTTCATATGATAAGGACAGTCCTGAGGCGCATCCATCCATCAACCCCCAGAAAGAGTGAGAGGCACCAGACAAAGGTTGGAGCGAGCAGTCAACCCTGCCTTGTCATTTAGAATTTTATTTTCTCCCCTTCTTCCCTGGAGGCTGCCTCATACAATAGGCCTCTCTGAAGGGACCTGCCTTTCCTTCGTTAACAACAGCACAGATCAGATGCTGCAGAAACTGAATCTCCCCCAGACAAAGATGATTTAAATGGCAAATAAATACAGTATGTGGGAGTAATCAAAATCAGCAAGATGCAAGCCTCGCTTAGAGCCCAGATTATTTTAAAGCATGAGCAGAATTGTCAATGAACTGTAAAAGAAAGAAGGGTGGAACATGCAAAATGCAAAAACAAAAACCCACCACCAGCCTGGCATTGTTGGGATGGAAAGATATTTTGCATTCTTTCAAACCAGAGCTGAATCTCTGACCAACACTGGGGAGGCCGCCTCGCCTCCATGGGTCATTACATGGTCTTAAGTTTCAGCACCCCAACTTTGCTGTGCTCAGGCCTCAGAGGTCAAGTGTAGTCAAAAAGCTGCTAAATACAAAACTTCACTGAGGATAAATATATACTTTCTACCAAGCTGTGCCGTTTATAACACATTACAGAAAATTCAAATGCATTTTCCCGCTTGGTGCCACATCAAATTCATCAAAGGGAAATAAAAAGAAAAATCCACGTAAATCCTAGATGTGTTTCTGTAGTGGGGCTGCCCTGTCCTGGCTGACATCTGTTTGGTTCAGGCTTTCTGGGCCTGCCAGATTTGGGAAGGTGTGATCTTTTCTTCTTGACCATATAAAATGCTCTTGGTTCAGTTACTTCTTTCTAGTTGTTCCTCATGTGGATTTAAGTGTAGCTCTGAGCACTAACTCAGAAGAATCAGACCACAGGTTAGAAGGACTCCAGCTCAGAAGCCAGGGCTCTTAACCCAAGTAGGGTTATATAAGCTTCCAAATGGGGTTTCAGTGGAGTCAGAATTCAATCATCTCAACCATATTATTGAAATGTTCTTTCTAAATTCCCAAGTATGAAAAAAAAAAAAACTATTTTCAATTGTTTGATTCCCAAGCTCTCAGGATTTGAAAGAAAATTCAAATTCCTTCTTCTCTGGGGTCATTCCTAAAATAATGACAACATATTTCTACAACACTTTTCTTTACCAAAGGCCTTCCTATCAATTTGGTGTCCATACTGAAGTATGTCTGAATTTTCTTTAAACTATTCACAGTAACATATCTCTGCAACACAGTGTAAGACACATGCATTCCAAGTAATATAAGGAACTCCTTGGCAGAGAAAAGTGAAATTTTACCCTGAATTAGAGTAAGGAATAAAACTAAGTAGCATATTTAGTTCATTTTCCTTGTAGTCATATATTCTATACTTTCCTCCATGCTCCTCAAAAAGGGCCATGTATATGGATTACACATATACTTACATGCACATATAGACCTTAGAAAGGAAGGGAGGGAGGGACAGAGGGTCTTAGTTCTATGGCCATCTTTAGTAAGATGCTACTAGATCCCCTTCTAAAAACATCTGAGACTCACATTAATATATTAAAAGTTCTAAGTCTTGCAATAAAATAAACTGATAAATTCTAATCTCTTTGACTTGATGTAATGTTATATATACCAAATAGTGAAAATCTACCTCAAAGCATTTTCCACTTTCCCGTTCATGCCATTTCTGTTATATTCTGATTGGCATTTTCCCACAGAGACTGTCTCAAATTCCTAAGGATACTTCACATAAAAAGAAAAAAAGTATAGAAAACCTCCTCTTCCAACTTAGTGATTACTTCTTTTAAATTTGAGTGTCAAACTCTCGCTAAGCCTAAGTTGCCTTAAAATGAAAATGGAGGTAATAAATTTCATCCTCCTAAGTGGGGTTGGCAGTTAAAAGTTTAATCCAATCAAAACTTTTGGGATGTTAAGTAACGGAGAGTCAGTCCTCAATAAGTTAGCTGCTACTGTCACTCCTCCTACTATCACCATTAGGAATATCTACCTAATTTTGTTATCACCCCCCCCCCCCCCAAAAAATAAGTAAACCATGTTCCAGGCTTGCTGGAGACACAGCTTGGAGCTGTCCCCAGGAATTCAGCCTGGCAGAGGACGGCCCCCTGTCTGTCTTGCTGCTTCTCTTCCCTCTCCCTCTGCCCTTCCTTCTCCATCCAGAATCACCTTCCTTTCCCATCCATTACCACCTGCCCAGTACAAATCCCCCAGCAAACCTACCGCAAAACTCTTCAACTGGGACTTTGGAAAGAGAGATCATGAAATAGCTCAAAACCACAAAAGATCAGGAGGAGAAGAGCTGGAATGGGCCTCTCCCAGTTTCAAGGGAGGAAGGCATTGAGCTATTATTACTGATCACAGGGAGTACTTTCCATTTTGCTCCGTGACACTTTCTTTTTACTGAGGCTTTGATTTGTGACTAAATAATTATCTGTTTAAAAATTATTCCTGGGCAGAGTTTCAACAATACAAGTCAATAAAGATCTGATTTGACTAAAATTACCAAGTCTTAGAAACACAAATTTCTTTTCTATAAGGCAGTTGACAAATTAGGTCCTTTCACCTAAAGCCACGAATAAAGATGACTTAATGACTTACAACTCAACAACTGTTTGCTAAACAGTCCATTTTGCAGTTCTATCACTCCAGCACATTTTTCTTTCAAATGCTAAATACCCATTTTGGGGTTATGATTAGGAAAAACACCCCTTTTTCATGTTCTCATTTGGGTTGTTGATGATTATCAAAAGGATTCAAAGGCACCCATTTCCACATGCTGCATTCAAGAGCCATCTTGAACTAAACCAATGAACGGAAATCAAACTCATTTATAGATTTACAGTATCCTTTGTGCAAACACAGAGCACTGTGCAAAAACAGTCTTACCAACTGGGACTTGAGGACAGATAGTAAATCAATTCTAATATTAAACACACAAAAGCCAGCAGACATTTGAGGTTGCCAAATTCTCCAAACCAAAAAGTTATTTTGCCAAAGAAAATCTCAAAATCTAGCAATTTGTAAAACAAGAATGCCAATCAACTTCAGTAAGTTCTGTGTATGCATGTACGTGACCACAGAATGCTACGTTGGACAAATGTTAGGGGTTTGTCTTGAAACCACAAAAGCAAAAACACCACACATCAGGGCTGGAAGTAGATTCCCAGAGAACCAACTGGGTGTAAGTGACCCAGCCCAAAGGAGAGTGGAGCCACCTTTAACAAGATACCACCCAAACCGTATAAAAAGAGAATGAGCAGAGCTAGTTTCAGTGGGAAACAAATCACTCTGTGTTCTGGCTTAAAAACTTATTACATTAGATGTGTCTGTCCTGGGTAAAGGGACACACTTCATTAAGCTGCTAACAGTGCTTAATAACGACTCCTCAGGGTGAAATGGCAAACTACCTGGAGGGAGGAGAGACTTGGCACAAGGCTGAGAATTCAGTGACCTGGGCAATCTGTGCGTGTGGGAAGGGAGGGTCACAAGATTTATCATGCAAGGCTGTTATTAGGTGGTAAAAGCAAACAGTCATAGATATCAAAATATTGAAATACTTGGCAAATATCTATTTCTCCATCAACTTCTCTGATACAACCCCACTAGCACCAACAGGTTAATGTACAGCGCAGGTGGTGACTTCCAAAGACACATTTTTGATGCCATGGCCAGTGCTGGTTTTGCGCTCCGGGCATCTGTGCCACAGTATTTATGTAAATAAAGTTTGAATTCTTAATTCTGGTCACATGACATCTCCCCTCTTACTCCAAGGATGAAAAGAAAATAAACCCATTAACTTGGATCTTCTAGGAGCAACTATGGCTTTGAAGATCCTAGATAGATGAGACAATGGTCCATTCCTTTTAGAATGAGCTGGAAGGGTAAGCAGGTCACAGCCAGGCTTCTGCACTGCACCCTGCAGTCAGAGGTGTTCTGCATCCCCTGGTGAGTCTACAACTGCCAGCCCCGAGGAAGGAGACTTACTGCTCATTCCCCACCATGCTTCCAGCACCAAGTACAGTCCCTTGCACAATTATTTTGTGAGCTAAATAAAGCATAATGAGTTTATGTGACACAGACTTTCGGTTTTCAATGTATTCTGAGGAGGTACAGGTTGGCCTGACTTTGTGGACTTGGGAGAATTCAGGGAGGACTGTCGATCTTTCACTGAGCTTTGCAAAAAATGTGTAGCATTTACTTGGTTCACTTATGTGCAGATTTTCTTGTAATCCGACATTGCTAACCTAGAGTTATTAGAGCATTAAGAGGAGAAAATACATTTGTAAACTGCTAGCTGTCAGTCTTAAAGAATGGCAAGAGACTGAGTGGCAAGTTAAATCGTCATTAATTATTTTTTATTAAGTAGGCTTTTCTTTTTTAAATTGTACGCTGCAATGTATTTTTAAGACACTGTTCACTACTTCTGTTTTTTTAATCATAGGGTGGTTCTCTACCAAGAGCATTATTGCTTTACCCCTCCACCACTGCCCTCCCATCTGCAACATCTGGAAATGCATTCTCTGTACTATGTGTTTTTAGTGGAGGAAGGACAGGGATGCCATTAGTTTGATCAAGCCCTTCATCACGAAGAGTTGACCAATCCAGGATGCCTATGTTGAAAGACAGATTCACTAATGAGATTTATCTAGAAAATCAACATTTTAATGAAAACCATCTCCAATTTATCACTCTCTACTATGTGAGTGAAAATGCTTGGCCATTTGGTCACAGTTCAGGTGTTGCCAGTCTCTAAATTACATTCCAGGCGTGAAGTCACCTCCCAAACATTCATCTTGTAAATTCAGGCTTGTAAAGGTGGCAGCCAGGAGTGATGATCGAAGTGCAGCTGACCTTAAACAACCTGGGTATCAGGAGGCCTGATTTCTGCACAGTCCAAAATCCGCATACAACTTTTGACACCCCTGAAATTTTCCTACTAATAGTCTCTCCCTGACCGGAAGTCTTACCAATAAATTCAGCAGTTGCTTGACAGGATTTGACATATGTATTATATACTGTATTTATATAATCAAGTTAGGTTAGAGAAAAGAAAATTTAGTAGGAAAAGCATTAGGAGGAGAAAATACATTTGCGGACTGTACTGTATCTATTAATAATCGCATACTGTTTACAAGCAAATCTTTATCTAAGTGAACCAAGTAAATGCTATCTCATTTTTCACAAAGCCCAATCAAAGACCCACATTCCTCCCCAAACTCTCCCTAGTCCACAAATTCAGGCCAATCTGTACCTCAAAGACCTAATGTCTATGTCCCATAAACTGCCATTATCAAAAAATCTCACCCACCTTTGCAACACACCCACTCCTTTTTATGACCTTGTCCCCTGCCCCAGCTGCAGAGGTCCCCTCTGGTTAGCTGTGTCCTTGACTTCCTTGGAATTGGGACTTTCTCATTCAAGTCTCCACGCAAGCATCTGCACATAGATTCTCTTTGGGGGACCTATATCTGTATGTACAATTTATATTCTGACAGCATCAGCTGCATCGTCGGCATCACCACCACCACAAATTAACTCCTAGCCATGTGCCGTGTGCCGGGTACCATGCTAAGTCCTTTAGGCCTGCCTCCATGATTTTCGTTGGCCTCTAAGAAGCAGAGTTTGTTATTACTGCCCTTTACACATGTGAAAATGAAAGCATCCAAAGAGTCAATAACTTGTCCAGTATCACACATGCACTCTCTCTTTTTTAAAAAATTATTTATTTTTATTTATAGATACAAGAACTAGGGTGCAGGTCAGAGGTGCAGGGAGATGGTGAGAGGATTCACCAGAGAGAGAGTGGGAAGCAGAACCAACAGATTTACTGAAATACATTGCTGAGGGGAGCAGCAGGCAAAACAGGAGAGGTCTGCTGCACCACATGTGTTAGCTCCCGGGCTGGGGATCAAACTCATGCCGCAGAGGCTGGTAATAACTTGATAGCACTGAGACTTTACCCTGTGAGCTACCAGGGAGACCCTTTCTTTCTCCTTTGCAGTCTCCAAAGCACAAGTGTCAAACAAGGAAAAAATTCACCCCTTCTGAATACTAAATGGTACAAAATTCATTCATTTCTTCTTTCACTCATTTGCTCATTCACTCCCTCATTCATTCACTCTTGAGGTCCAACTTATATGCCAGAGAGTTCATAAACAAGAAAAAGAGAATGAATCCCACTTGCTGTCTTCCAAAGAATCATAGGCCAGTGGGAGATGCCCCTCTCGCTCCCAAGCAGACCATAGCAATAAGTGGGAGGCACCATGATAATGAGATGCTCAGGTTGCTAAATAGCTCCGGGAACAGGCAGCAGAGCAGGGGGCCCAGGTGGTCAC
Organism: Galemys pyrenaicus; assembly: GCA_019455555.1. Lineage (NCBI taxonomy): Eukaryota > Metazoa > Chordata > Mammalia > Eulipotyphla > Talpidae > Galemys > Galemys pyrenaicus. Next base: position 3,207,444 of record JAGFMF010011397.1, on the reverse strand, counting down.
TAGGGTGCACCATCCCTCCCACTCGGCAGCATCACCAGGCTTCCCTCCCAGGGCCTGCACGGTGGTGATCTAAGAATCTGGGCCCAGTATTCTTAGTATTCTCAGTCTTATCAGCAGAATGCACAGGGAAACCAAGTCTCTTTCCCACCCCCTTCTTCATTCTTACAGATGATAGTTTGTGGCACTTACAAGCAATTTCAAATGAGTACACAGGTTTTATTTCCCAACAGATTTTAAATAACGACATCCTGCCATGAGCTGAAAATCTGGCTGGCACTCCTGAGGACATGTCAGCTTGCAGTAACATTCCCTTTAAGGCATCAAGCCTATTTGGAACATATAATTTTTAAAGACAAAATTTCCAACATTTTCCTCGTGGAAAAATTGACCACCAAAATATAGTTTCCTTCCTGCCTGGTGGTATTAGTTACCTATTGCAATAATAATGCTGAATGTAAGATGTCAGCAGCTTTTCCTTCCCAGGTGACTGGCAGGCAATTTAGTCGGGGCTCCTTCGTGAATCTGGGGGTTGGCTGACTTAGGCCGAATATGGCTGGCCTACTCTGCTCTACTTTATGTGCTTCTCATTCCTCTCCTGGACCAGAAGGCAAAACAGACGCATGTTCCTCATGATGATGGTGGGGGAGAGAAGCAAGAGCAGAAACAAGCCTGCACTTTCTAAACCTCTGCTTCTATCAGGTTTGCTAACATGCCATTGGTCTGCACAGCCCCAGGACTGAGTATAGTGGGGGCAAGGGGGTGGGGGGAGGCAGAAGCAGGAACACTACGTCATCAATAACCTCACTAGCCTTGGTCCCTCAGAGACAGAGAAGTCATACCTTCTGAACCTCGTATGTGGCTTGACTAGGATTTATGCCCTTCCAAGTGATGAGCACATCCTGGGAAAAGTGGCTTAGATGGCAAAAGGTGAACACTGCTGGGCTGTGTTAATGATATATTCTAAGTGATACTACTTAGAAACTTGCCCTGGAGGAATGGACACTAACAGACAAACCAAAGTACCTCTGAATAGAATCTAAGTGTCCATCTCAAGAGGGCGATCAACTAGCAAGGCACAAACTAGTTTTATTCAGAAACAGACCAAGAGAAGAAACGGGTAAGCAGAACGTGGTCACAGCAACAGCCAAAGGCACTTTGGCTCCTCACCTTGGACCCGCACCTATATGCCTTCAAGACTCTGCCCCCCTCATTTCTGCAGGAAACAGCAGGAGCGTGTAAGGCATTGTTTTGTAGTTTGCTAATTTTCTCATGGGTGCAACTCTATAGCCTCCTGATGTCATTTATATAAGGTTCTGAATACTAATGTTGACAAGTTTTCAACTTAGAAGAAAATTCATAATTTATACCTATAACCACTTAATCACAGCAACTGCAAACATATTTAGCAATTTTATGTATTATGTGTGAAACGCTCCATGAATTTTTCACCTTTTTTTTTAAGATTTTATTTATGTGTACAAGATCTGGGGTACAGACCGGAGATGTGGGGGGTGAGAGGATTCACCAGACAGAGTGGGTAGCAGAACGGTCAGATCCACTGAAGTACACTGCTGAGGGGAGCAGTGGATGAGACAAGAGAGGTCTACTGCGCCACGTGGGTCCCCTCCCTGCCCAGGGATCAAACTCGGCTGCAGTCAGTGGCTGCGGAAGCCCCACAGCGCAGCACTTAACCCCTTGGAGCCACCAATGAGGCTCTTCACCTTAATTCTTAATAAACCTGTGCAATAGACATTACTAGTATAGAAATGTTACAGGCATGGGGGTTGAAGCCAGTGGTTAAATAACTGGGACTTGAATCCAGTTCAACTGGTTTCACAGAGCAAAATTTCTGTCTTCTCCCAGTTAACAGTCTTCTCATTATTTGGAGTCTCAATGGCCTTATCATAATGCCCTGTTTATAAATAACACCCAGAGCTTTTGAATCTTCTTTCCCAACAGAAAGACTATTCTGTCTGAAAACGCCTACATTTTACTCAGTGCATGCTAGTCTGGAGTTTCTACCATTTGTACATCAAGACAGTTTCTAGGGAGAATGTAGGCTAAGATTCAAGATGCAAAGGATGATTGGCCATTAACAATCAAGGAATATATATTGTGTAGGATAGAAATCCATAAACCCCCTAGGAGCAGAGAGGAAGAGAAAAAGGTCCAGCACTTGGCATCTGACTCCCTTGGATCCTTTTACATGAGACTGAGGCTCATGGGTTCGAGTCCTGGCTCTTCCTTTTCCTATTTGGGGTTCTTAGCCCAGACTGAGACGACTCAGTGATTATGTTCAAAATACCACATTTAATATAAAGTAATATAAAAGTACCTAATGTTTTAAATGCCTTCTCTTTTATTATCTACATAACATCTACATGGGCATAAAAGTGAACAGCTTATCAGAAGTTACTAAATGATATAAACTGTACCACACTGTTCCAAAATATTTGTTGACTTTTTAGGTTTCCTGAGACGTTTTTTCATTTGATGCAGTTGTCACTGGTAAACGATGCCCCCGCCTGAACCATAGTTCACACAGGGAACCACTTTAAGGTCTTTCAAGGACATTCCCATTACATTAATACTCAATAGGCCACGGATCCCCAGAACTTACTGTGGAAGCCAGAGAGAGAACAGATGCTGCTGGTACATCTTGGCCAGAAAATAGATGTCAGTTCTCCCCATATGACCTTGACCCAGAGACAATGAGCTTGGCCTCTGCTGACGCCACCACCACAACCCTGCCCTTCCGAAGCTCAGCTCAGTACACACTACTTGGGAGCAGTGGGGCTGGTGTTGCACAGGTCTTGCATTGGTCACTCAGCTGCGCCCAGGACCCAGCTGCTCCAACCCGGCACTACTCCTTCACCACCTCACTGTGTGGTACCAGTCACAACTGGGTAAGCAAAGTATAGCTGTTCTGGTGCCTAATGACTGCATAGCAAATAAAAGAAGCCAAGAAGGCCACTGTCAGCAGACTGTGCTGGGCAGAGTCTCAGTAGCTAAACAGAATGAAGTAAAGCAGCCCTGCCTGGCCAATGCACACCTTAGCACCCCCTGAGAATGCCAGCACTTCCAACACGGGGGTGTGCCTAACACATCTTCACTGTCCATATACAGGACTAAGATCTCCATCGCTGGTGATGCTGCCTTGGGGATCTCCATAGGATACCAGTCAGCTTGTAGTAGGCCAGACCTTTGACATTCATCTGAATAGAAACAGATTGGATAATAGTAAAAAAAAAAACCAACTGTATTAGAACTAGAACCAACAGGAGACAGCCATCTACAAATGCACAGGCCTCTCCCTCTCTATACCTATCATTAAATACACAGAGAAAGAAACTTGAGGTATTGACTGAGGATAAGGAATTGGCTCACATGATTATAGAGTTTGAGAGGTCCAGAAACTGCAGTGGGCCAAAGCGTGATAGATAAAGGGAGAATTCACGTTACAGTGTCAAGGATGTCAGGAAGGAAGTGTCTATGCTATAGATGAAGTCCAAAGTTAGTCAACAGGAGAGTCCCTCTTCCTCAGGGAAGAGTAAGCCCTTTCGTTTTAATCAGGCCTTCAACTGATTAGGTGCAGCCCACCCACCTCATCTGTTTTACTCAAATCCAGACTTAAATGTTATTCTCACCTAAAAAAACAAACTGTCACAAAAACATGCAGAATCATGTTTGACCAACTATGGAGGCACTCCATGGCTCAACCTAGCTGACAGAAAATCAACAACCATCACAAATGTGAACCTAGAGGAGTTAACCAAATTTCAGACACAGTTTAAACTTACTGATTCTGGATTGGCATAGAAGTTTCCAGGTTTCTTGTTAAGAAAAGTCCAGAAGGCTTGAGAATTCTGGAGACTTTAGAGATGGATTTTTTAGCACAGGGGAAGCAGTACAAAAAGGGGTGGGGGATGTGAGGAATAGAGAAAACCCACAGGGGGAAACCATTAACAGATAATGAATCATCATCTCAGCTTAGCAGCTCCTGCTGCTTCCTCTCACAAAATAGCATCTTAGACAAGCAAGGTTATTTGGGAGGGGAGAATTCACTTGGAAAAAGCAATGCTCGAACCAAGACTTTTAAGAGACAGAGACTGAGAGAATCAGAAACTATTAAGCTTTACTGGTAGAATATTTACAGAATACTTATCTAAGCACACATTTTCCCCCTTCTCTAATTCCTTAGCTGATTCTCCCTTCTCTATAAATCCTCTGCACATTGCAAAGCCCCAAGTCTGGGTCAGGGCCTCTGTTCTGGGTCCTTTTCTCCGTAAGTGATCTCAGTCACAGACTTAAATACCATCAATATGCTAATGACTCCTGAATTTATGTTTTCCCAGCCCAGCCTTGCCTGCCAAACAGTAATTTCATATGGTACAGCTTAATATATCAACCAATAAAAAGGCCCTCCTTCATCCCAGGTTTTTTCTTTCTCTTTAAAATGATTCCTTCCCATCACATGATTTGTAAGCCCCCCAAAATGTTCAATAATCACTGCTGTCTTTTATAACCTCCACAGTACAGTTCACAAACACTGAGGTACACCCACACCACCTCCAAATCATGTGGCCTGTGTTCCACTCTGCCTTCATCCACTTCACTGACCAGAGGTGATGAAAAAAGGCGAAACCGTCAGAACAGACAGCATCAGTCTTCTGATGACTGGATGACACCTCACAGAAAAAACTTCCACCTAAGAAAATCAATCATTAATGTTCTAGTGGCGTTTCTTTTTGAGAATGTTTTTAAGAAGCAGGGAAAGCCAGGTTTGGGGCGTAACTGTTTACTGGGAAAAACAAAACGACAGTCCTCTCTCTGGTATAATCCCCTGCACTCACAATCCTCTATATTTCATGTAAAAGCAGAAACACAGGAAAGGTGGCCAAGTATTCAGAAGCACTAATACAGTTCCCATTTTAACATTCTCAGGAATGGAGGCAGGTTATTGCTAAAATTGGACCAATCTCAGCATTTTTAACATTTATGGATGTTAAACTGAGCCAGGGCAGGGCTCCTATGGTGCTGTAGGGTCAGCTCAAGAACTTGAAACAACGCAACGACAGTGCTGGTTCTGGGGTGGCCTCACCAACACCCCCTCCTGCCCAGTAGAGATTTCAGTCTTCCTCAAAACACTGGCTTTAGTGCTTCTGAGCTAATTTTGTCTGAGTCTCTTTCATACCTTTGTTTTATGGATGAGCAAGGTTAACGCCCAGAGGAGTCTAGTGACTTGCTCAAGGTCACACAGCAACTCCATTCACCTCAGCATCTTCATCTCCCCATCTGTAAAGTGGCAATAAACATGCCTCCCGATGGAGGGGGGTTAACTATTAAATAAAATACTCGGTAAAGCAGACTCAGCAGTGTCTGGCCAATAAAGAAAAGCAGATGTTTGGCATTAATCACCCTTCCAGGCTTATCCTTTGAGCTGAGGTTTACTCTGATAAAGCCTCAGGGCTGACTGCATTGTGTTCAAATGTCCCTATCTATTTGCATAGTGGGTAAAGACAAACAAATAAACAACAGAAAAGCTATTTGAAAATTAACCCCCTTTTGTCTTTGAACTTCATAAAGTAGACCCCACAGTGTGAGTTAAGACTAAGATTTGTTTCCCTGTCAAGAACAAAAAAATGGCCCTTTCTGCAGACAAAAGATGGCCTCTAGGAAAGCAAGGGATTTTTCTCCCCTTTAGAAAACCAACCTAACTAAAGAAACTTTTCTAGGGGTTTTTTAGCTAAATAGGCACCACCACAAAGGAAGCCTTGATAAGCATGAGAGACCGCCCTCTGCTGTGGGTTCTCATTAGTGCAAGAGTTAGTCAGAGCTGGAGGCCCAAGTCCAGGAATCCTGAAGGACCTGTGGGAAGGGAGGACACTGACTTCAAGTTCTGCCCCCACCTCCCCAAAATGGAAACAGTAAAGCTACAGCCACCAAATCAAAGCTTCTAGAGGAAACTGGGACGGGGGGGGGGGGGGGGGGGGGGGGGCAGGGGGGAATAGGATGTTGCTTCCAACTGATACACTCACACCCAGGACTACTCACCCTTGGGTTCAGTTAAGGACCTGTGAGGAGATGAAGGGCGAGTTAACTGTACCATCTCTACATTTCAGACAGACAGCAAATGACACAATTCCCAGGTGGTGAGAGGAGGGACCCCACTATAGGCAGGTGTGGTTGAAGTCCACTCCTCTCTCCTACTTAAAATGCTCTGCAGACTCCTGCAGGTCACTGTGCTGACCGGACGCCCCCACGGTGCACGACACTGACACAAGGTCACCGCCGGCCAGTGGCGCAGACTTCCCATCTTGGAGGCCATCGGATTGGAGTCAGCCCTTAGGGAGGGGGAGAACTTTCAAGAGTCTAATTTCAGATGGGCCGTCGCACTATCTAGTTCTCAGAGTTGAACTTTCATAGATGAGACAAAACGTTCAAAATAATCTTAGGGCGCTACATAGCACTGAAGGATATTTGTAAAAGGGACCATTTAGCAGCACCATAATTTTTAAAAGAAGGAATTATTTGAAAGCTATCGAAAAATCCAAGACTTCAAAAAAAGAGTCTTTAAATTGAATGGATTTATTTACTGTATTTCATGACTCTTTTCTTCACCTTTTGCTGTGAAAAAAATTGGAAATGTCATAGAACAGCTCATTTGTCCATGAGCGTTAGAGAAAGCTTTTAATAATAAAAAAGTTTATCGGGTTGTTTTAATTGGGAAAAATAAAAAAGGGCCCTATCCAAGGGTGTTTGCACCTATAAATCTTTGAGCATCTGAGATCAGCAGAGCAGAAGGCCTTGGGAAGGAGGCAGGAGCATCATCATGTTGTCATTCTTCAGCTCCAGGACAACGCTTCCCTACCGCAACCTGACTCACATCGTACCAGCTACCAGCTCATGGCTCAACTCTGAGCTGTCCCCAAACTGAGTTAGGCATGATGGTATCTTCTTGGAGAGCAGTTTTCAGGAATTTCATCTTGTTCAGAAAGGGGCCATAAATTCAAAAATTAAGTCACTGATTTAGGACTACTTCCAAAATATGTTCTGTTGGAATCTAGTAGACTGAAAGGCCAGTCCCAGTTTTTGCCTCTCCAACACCCACACTTCTGCTCATTGGGGCGGACATTGCCCTACTCCTCACTTTTGACTTGGCCATATGACTTGCTTTGACCAATGGCAGGCACATGGGTGGAAATGACCAAATGCCTGTTCCAAATGTGGGCCCTACAAGGCCTAGTGTTTCAGTTTCTTCAGCTTTCTTCTGTCCCTCTGCCCCTGCCATGAGCACATCTAGGTCAGCCACTGTCCCAGGAAGTGGATAAAAGACCTGAGGAGCAGAGCCACTTATAACACCCAACTGAGAAAAGTGCCTGGTGCTGCGTGCCACTGGCATCCTGAGGTCATCTACCTGCACATCTTTACTGTGGCAAAGGCCAACCGATGATACAAGATCTAAATTCTCGAATTCTCCTAGAGTAGAAAGGATAAATGAATGCCATTAGGGCAGGCGGAGAATGGAACACGAGGCACCATTTTTTAGTCTCTTCCCCACCCAACTTCTAAACAAGCTCAGACTCTTTCCTAATCTCTGGCTATAAGAGAAAATCAAATCATCTGCTCAAACAAAAATAAAAATAACTATAACAAATAAGTTAGGATCAAAAAGGGGGTCTCCATATTGTGCTATTAGGGTCATTTCACTTCAGTGCATTTTTCAAATATTTGCAAATTATCTTTTTAGAAGCCCCAACTTTACCAAATTCACTTGCAGTTCTTCTAAATCTTTTATAGATTTGCTGATCTTAGCAAGCAGAGAATATAGCCCACAGTTTAACTATTTTGATGGAAGGCAGCACTGGTTACAGCAATAAGTTTAAACTCCAAACTTAACTTTTGACTTTGTGCAAGACTGTGCAAACACCTTTCTTACTGGTAAGAGATTAGCAAAACAGGGGGTGGGCATAGGGGGCTTAAGCCAGATATTTTCAATATCTTCTCAGTATTACAGGGAAGTTGAGAGGACCTTCTTTGTTAGTAAGAGTCCTGATGTCAGCCTCCCTAGTGGTGCAAGGGGTTAAGAACTGCACTATGAAGCATCCAAAGCCACTACAGCACAAGTTTGATCCCTGGCCAGGGAGGAGGCCCACATGGCACAGCAGACCTCTCCTGCCTGGCCCACTGCTCCCCTTGGCAGTGTATTTCAGTCAATCTGTCTGTTCTCTACTCTGTTTCTGGGGAATTCTCTCACTGCCCACCCCCTCTCACCCCCCATGCTGGCTTGTACCCCAGTTCTTGTATGCATAAATAAATAAATCTTTAAAAAATAAAAAAGATTCCTGATGTTTTAACTCTTCTCATTTGGGCTCAGACATACCACTATACAGAACAGGCCCTTTCACTCTTCTGGACCTGGATTTCATAGCTGCAAAATGATTGTAAAAAGCAAAAGCAAACAACATTCCAGGATGTTGGGATCAGAGCTACACAGGCAAAACGTTTTAAAAACTGAGGAGCCAAGAAACATTGATCATTCTCATTCATGGACAGAAACACAGTGACACCTTCAGGGAACTCTTATTTTAATGATATTTGAGAAGCAGAACTTTACTAGTAGCATTTAATTAAATAATACTGAAGTCTACTGATGAAAAACCCTGTGAACTTAAGACCCATTCATTGAGAATGTGCCAAAATCAAAAATTAAAATATACTTTAAGGAGTCTGCAAAGAGGATGGATGCCAACCATGTAATTCTATTATCTCCAAAATTATGATTAATACTCCTTTTGGCCTTCATCGGTGAGGCTCATGAAAACATATCCCAGAACCTAAAAGCAGGAACGCAGGAGTCAAAGTCCCTAATTTTGGGGGCTCACAGAATGGATGAACACTGGTGGTGGCAACAGCTGCCTTTCAGAGAAGCTAGATCAATAAATCCACGCTTTGAAACACAGTGTGGACAAAAAGAAAAGAACCAGTAAAATGAAGCTTTTGTGTGTCTGATAATCAAACATGGCTTAGGTTCACAAACTGAAATAAATTAAACATATGGCTCATTTCTCTGAAAAAATATTCAATGTTGTTCTTTTTTGCATAGCTCCAAGCTGATACTGCAGCCTCTCCAACGGGCAGGGACAGAGGTGGGGATCCCCAAACATCTTTCCATCTGGGCTCTGGAGTCCTTGGGCAGAAACAGGGCCCCAAGATGAGGATCACAATTAGTTCCATGTGTGAGAAAGGATGAACCATTATACATCCCTTCATTGTTCCTGCAAGATTTCTTGTACTTTTCGTCATCACATAGTTTTAAATAGAACTTTTGTAGCCCTGCTGTGGGACTCAGATTCCCGAGGATAAATGAAGGGGATGGAAACAAACTATGTAGACAGGTTGTGTCTATCAGACACTGGTAATAAATAGCCTAAAATCAGAGGATTCATCTGAACATGGACACAGGAGACTTTAGAGGAAAAAAATGAACACCCACTAACAAACATCTTTTCTTATTGGTAAGAATAGTCTAATTTAGTCAGGCTAAGTGATTAGGGGGAAGAAAAAAGGGGTGGGTGGGAATAAAGCCAGACATTTTCAAAATCTTTGTATTACAGGAAAGTTGAGGGGGCCTTTTTTGCTAGCAAGGACTCAAATTCAAAAGTACAAATCAGGGGCCTCCCTGGTGGCGCAGTGGGTTGAGCAACGCACTATGAAGCAGACCGCAGCCACTGCAGCACGAGTTCGATCCCTGCTGCCAGCCAGGGAGGGGACCCACATGGTGCAGCAGACCTCTCCTGCCTCGCCCGCTGCTCCCCTCCGCAGTGTATTTCAGTCAGTCTGCCTGTTCTGCTCCCTGCTCTGTCTCTGGTGAATCCTCTCATCGCCCTGGACTCTGGCCTGTACCCTGCTTTTGTATGCATAAATAAATAAACCTTTTTTTAAAAAAAAGGACAAATCAGCTGCTACCCTTACAACTAATAATAGTTTCTAGCTATTGCCAGGCACTGTGCTAATGACTTTACTTATCCCACATATCATTTATTCTTCACTGTAACCTCATAAAGTATGAAGGACTTCCTCACGCCCTGGAGGAAATGGGTACATAGTAAAGTTCAGCTTCTTGCTCACAAAGTTAACTGCCAGGAACTGCCTCCAGGCCTGTCTAAAGTCCGAACCTCCCGAAATAATATCCACAAAGAGATCTGAAACATCAGTCTTCTGATGTGCTAAAATTAGATGTCATCAGCCCCAAATTCATTTTTGTTAAAGAAAAACTTTAAAAGCAGAAAGATCTCACATAGCCCCCGCCCATCTCCATCTCCACGGATCAGGACTCAATCTGAAAGAGGCTTCAAGAACCTAAACCTTACACAATTAACACCTTTAAAAAAAAAAAATCTTTATCAGTAATGAATAATTCATTGTAAAAGGAAAGTTGTACAGATTGTTAAGATAATTTTTAGACTAATATTAAAAAAATTGTTTTTAAATCTTCACAGACTCCATCAACTTTAGTTTAAAAAACTCTACATGAGACCCGGAGTCTGTCTTTGGCTAGGCCGCTAAATATGTCTGCTAAAGAAGAGTCATTTCCTTGTCTTATAAATCAGTTTTCTCAACTGGATATAATAGTTAAGAGCAAGAGTCTTCTGGGGTCTAAGATTCTATAAAAGAAAGGAAAGGTGGTTTACTGTGAGATTATTTAAGTAAAATCTGCTTATCTCACAGCTAGAAATTTCTCAAAGTGCTCTGGAAAAATGAATGCATACTGAAAAAAATTTTCAGGGACACAAAACATTTCTTTAAAGACTAATGAATTCTTAATAGGAGTAACTTCATAATCAGCAGATTTTGATAATGCCAGTTTTCTATGTGTGGGCACTGTCATCTCAGATGGTGACTAGCCAATGCTGGAAGCCTCAAGGAGGTCACAGCCTCTTTAGCAAGGCAGACTGCCTCACTCAAGGCTATTTTGAGAAAAAGGGTTGCTGTCAGATTAGCCAGTCTCCACTGCAAGCAAGTGAGACTAAAACAACTCTCACTGCCATTATGGTCCCAAGATTTGATTATACACTACCTGCTTCATGGCTGATGATACTTCAGCATACCCAGGCTGACACAGTTCACTCAACTGACTTAACTGTCTTCTCTTCAGAACCCCCGAAGAAAAGTTGAACATAAGACAGGAAGTGACATTTATGGAGCATAAGCTAGTCAAGCTGTGTAGGTCGTCTTATTTAATTCTTTAAGTATACTCTAATCAGGCAAATGAATGTCAATGAGAAAACTCTGGAAGGCCAGAGCCAAGCTCTTGAACCAGGATAAATCTCTTAAATTCCTGGGTCATGATTCTGACTAACTGATGCCAAGTCCTGAGTGCCTTGTTTGAAAATATAAACCTCAAAGTCCAACAGCAGATTCCTCATGACAGTCATCGCATCTTTTGATACCGTTAGGTGCAGAGGTAAAAGGATGAGGACATAGCTTTGTTAGGATAAGGATGTTGTATGAAGGAAATGCCCCCAATCTTCTATCACACATGCTGAGATCTTGGAGAAGAGAGGTTACCCTGTTATCTGGGGTGACCCAGAAAAGCTCAGAACATAAAAGTTGCCGGCAGCTGGTTTGACTTATGCAATGCATTTCTCAACATGGCTTTCAAACGTCTTGGAAATGAGAATGCACATAACAGACTAGTCTGAACTTTGTATTTCCTTTCTCAGCTTTCCTCCTGAGCCTCTCCCAGTGGCCTGGACAGATTCCAAAACGCAAACACAATACTCATATGTTCCAGCCTCCCTAGTAACTTGCATAGCAATGCCTTCTGATACATGGTCATGCCTTCGTGTCATTCAAATCTGTTCATCAAGAGAAACACTGACCAACCCATTTTTGCCCTTTGCCTGTCTGAAAAGGGGAGCACTGAACAGTGATAGGCCCCTTCAAAAGTACTGATTTTTATGACACTCTCCCAAGAAGCATGTGTTCCTGGAAGAATTCTGAGCATCTCTCTGACGTGACTAAGAGATGGCTCATTACCAAGAGCCTGTGGAGCAAAATGGAAATTGATGAAAACCACTTTCATTTATCTCAAAAGGAAAAAACAAGTCTTTGCTCTTGATACTTCTCAAAGAAGATACACTTGGCCCCATCACACTCCTTGGGAGAAAAGACGCATCACCGAACAAACCTGAGGTCAACATTTCACTTGAGTTTCTCTAGCTTCTGAACAAAGGGACATCTGAGAGGTTTTATCTTTTCTTCCTCTCCCCAAATATGGCAACCTTTGATTCTCAAGCTGTGAGGAGATGTGCATGGAAGTGAAAGGAGGACTCTCATCTACATGGATGTTGATAAAAAGAACATCGCTGACATGTAAGCCTTCATTTCTAGACGACCAACAGAGTGGGGTGTAACACAGGAACAGGAGCAACTCAGGAGGTTTCCCATGGTTACAGCTGCTATGGAAATCATTTTCTTCTCTGAGGTTTTCAGATATCTGAGCCTGACTTCAATCACAGTTTAAAGAAGGAGAACAAAAGAGAACAAAAGGAGAACCTGGACAGGAATTGCTTTTTATTTAAAGTTTTAAAAGGTTCCTAATTGGGGTGGTGGAGGATGGATGTGGGCACTCATGGCAGTGGTGACCTCAAAAGAGTCTATCAGAGTCACTCAGCATGAGACAATATCAAGCCCTCATTGTCTAGAGAGAAAACTGTGCTTTTTGGATCTAAACAGTTATAGGCTAATCTTTTAAAGCACAAATGGAATCAAATCTCTCCCTATACAGCTTCCCACTGTTTTGTTTTGTTTTTTAAGATTTGTTTATTTATGCATACAAGAGCTGGGGTACAGGCCAGAGTCTAGGGTGGTGAGAGGATTCACCAGAGACAGAGTGGGGAGCAGAACAGGCAGATCGACTGAAACACACTGCTGAGGGTAGCAGCGGGCGAGGCAGGAGAGGTCTGCTACGCCATGTGGGTCCCCTCCCTGGCTGGGGATCAAACACGCTGCTGTGCAGTGGATGTTTCACAGTGCGGCGTTCAACCCGCTGCGCCACCAGGGAGTCCCCTTCCCACTGTTTTTAAGATAAAATCTTAAATCCACATGACGGTCTGGCCTGAGCATTCTTCTTCCAACTTCCTTCTCTCACTCCCCTCTGCATCACTTTCTGCATATAAGACATATCAATCTACTATGTTATTCTCCTTCCTGCCTCAGGACCCTTACACATGCCGCTGTTCCCTCTGCCTGGGATACTCTTCTCCTTTCACCCCTCTTTTACCTGGTCATCTTTCAGATTACATGATTAAACATCATCTTTTCTGGTTCCCTCAGCTTGCTCCAGCCATCCTATCCTTCCCTTGAAGCACTGGCTGCAATTTAATCAAGTGTATAATTTGGTATTTCATGCTTCAGGGACACAAAGAGGAAAAGTAGAAACTTCATGAGGGCAGGAACTGCATCTGTGCCTTACTCTGATATACACAAACTTTCAAGCTCAGTGCCTTGCACATGTTATTGGCATTCAATAAATACTTAACGAATTATTTAATGGACTGTTACAGGTAGCTTCTAATTTCCCTACCCAAAGTCAAGGGAGGGGGGGAATATCTCTGCATTCTCAGCATTCCATTCATTCCCTCTCTACAGGAAATCTTATAAATATGGACTGGAAATGTTATATGTCAATTATATCTCAAGAAAAAAAAGATTTTTAAATATGGCGAGGACTTCCATTTTAAGTAAGTTTTGATGTCACACACAAAGTCAGAGCAAGTAGAGCAGTGGCTTTCACTTGGGGGCTATTTGCCCCCAGGGGACATGTGGCAATGTCCATATGGCAACTTTGGTTGCCATAACTGGCCTCCAGTGTGGTAGAGATCAGAGATGCTGGGAATTGTTCTACATTGCACAGGACAGCCCCACAACAGAGAATTACCCAATCCAAAATAGTACCAAGGTTGAGAAGCCCCAGTGTGGTGTGAAATCCCTCTGCACATCATATTTTTAGAAGCTGCATCTGGAGAATGATAACCATCTCCCCTGTCTTTTCCAGTTAGTTCTCCTTCAGTGTCGAAATCGACACTGCAACTTTGGTTAAGCACTAGAGTCATGGCTTATACCAAAGAGCCATAATGCCAATTTAAAATGTAGATCTTTAAATGCTAGCATCTCACTCAGCATGGCAAGAAGCCTACGTTACCAGAGGTATTCAGAAACTGAAACCAACAGGAACTGGGCCATTCACGTCTTCTCTTTCTCCTGCACACTTGGTCTGGACATTGTGACTAGAATGCAGGTAAAATGTCCACATTTGGGGCCTCCCTGGTGATGCAAGGGGTTGAGCACCGCACTGTGAAGCATCTGTAGCCACTGCAGCGTGACTTTGATCCCGGGCTAGGGAGGGGACCCACATGGCGCAGCAGACCTCTCCTGCCTCGCCCGCTGCTGCCCTCAGCAGTGTGTTTCAGTCATTCTGCCTGTTCTGTTCCCTACTCTGTCTCTGCTGAATCCTCTCACCTACTACACCTCTGGCCTATACCCCGGTTCTTATATGCATAATAAATAAATCTTTTTTTAAAAATGTCGACACTTAACTAAATTACTTCTTCTCTTTCTCAAAAGGGTGAGATGGCCCAACAGGAATTCACCTACTATAATCTTGCCAGTAGGGTCAGCTTTCTACGCACCAGAATCCCTATATATCCACATCCTTCAAATGCTTCCTATTTTCATACAGATGACAGTTTTGTTCTTGGGGATGCACTACTTTATATCCCCATACTAGTAAGCCACTTAAAATACAAATTCTCTCAGGAATTGAAATCCTAAGCTTTGGTCCTTTTTTTTTTTTTTTTTCTTTTCTTTTCTTTTTTAAAAGGAAAACAGCTTTTACCTTTAAGTAGGGAAGACTTTAAGTCAGGAAATGAACTGGAATTAGAAAAATGGGCAGTAAAAGATAAGGGACTTTGTAAAAGGTAGAATGTTGGTTTGGATATGTGGAGCCAAAAAAAAAAAAAAGTAAAGAGTGTAGAAAACAATGACATTAAATATAGGCAAATGATGTAATATCTCTATGCCTCAGTTTTTCTACCTATAAAATGGACAGAAGAGTGCCAACTTCCATAATGGAAGGTAAGTATTCAGACAGGCTCTTGCGTACTCCATGACCAATTCAGAATTTTATTTAAGGTGGGTCATGTTCAATTGGGAAAAAACTGAAATAAAGATAAGAAAGCTGCCTGAGGAAGATTCCTGACATATTCTGCAAACAGTCGGCGCTTAATAAATGTTTGATCAATATTTATTAATTAATGTTAATAAATTAATTTGACCCTTTGACCCTCATTACTTGCTAAAGGAACTCCTAATTTATATAAGGACAGCAATTGTGGGTCAGCCATCCCCCCCAAAAAAGGGTCATTATGACTTTTCTCAGTGAGCACAGAGTAGACCTGTTGTCACTTTGGTATACGAAATAGAAATCAATCAAGGCCTGTGAGTCTCAAGAGGAATATTACCACTACTTGCCTCAGAGGATGCAGACTGTTTTGCCTGAGAGTAGAGAGGCTAGGAGAAGTTTTTGTCCTTGCCCAAGCCCTTTGCCCCACCCATAACTGAGCTTCTGCCCTTTTCCAAATTGATAAAGCAATCACTGCTCTTTTTTGACCTAGAAAAATGTAGTTTGGTGATCTCATCCAGTTCTAAGTTTATCGGTGAACATGTTCTCTGTAAGAATCTCACCTTTTCTTTCAGAATGAGATAAGATCATCCCCTTCTTGTTTGTCATGTGAAGTTCCCCCATCTCTGTCCCTGACACCCTAGGTCTCAAAATACTCCTGGCCTGCTCCATTGTTCTTTCAAATATATAACCTTGTGAATTCTCCCTACAGATTATCACACCGGCATTTCTCCTTCACGAACCCATCAGACACTGTTGATTTCTTGTTCAACCTTAAAAGAACCCAGAGAAGGGATAATTTCTTTTGCACCTGAACACAACAAATCTAGCTCACCGACTACATTTTCCAACTTCTCATGTAAACAGAGATGATTATGTGACTATGTTATAATAGTCGTGGGTGAATCTTTTGTGAAAAGAAGGTGATTTTACTGAAATACTGCTTTCCCTTCTCCCTTTCCTTTTCTTCCTACCTCAAATACAGGGATTCTGCAGGGTGAGGTTCGAGGGGGAACTGTGGGCAGACTTCCTCTGATCCTTGTGAGGACAAGAGTATCTGCTAAAGATGATGGGTAAGCTGAGACAAAGAGGAGTGGTCACAGCCTTTCTCACTGCACATTAAAAAAAAATTCCCAATTCATTTAAACTAATTTTTTGAGGGTGGGGGTAAGGGAGAGGAGGTAAGAAGTCTGTGTGCCTTGTAGTCACATGCAACTCTTCACCTTTAGCTATATTCTCTACCCTTCCATTCTAATGCCTTTACCCTCTCCTGGCCACATTGTTCCCATGACTTCAACTACCTGCCCTCACTTACCTCAACACAAATAACTTCAATATTTTTATCTCAAGCCCTAACCATATATTTTTTAAAAGATTTATTTATTTATACACACAAAAACTAGGGTACAAGCCAGAGGTGAGGGGGTGAGAGGATTCATCAGGGACAGAACGGGCAGATCAACTGAAATACCCTGAGGGGTGCAGCATGCGAGGCAGGAGAGGTCTGCTGTGCCATGTGGGTCAGCTCCCTGACCAAGGATCCAACTTGTGTTGCAGTGGCTGCAGATAACTTCAGAGTGTTGAGGCTTAACCCCCTTGTGCCACAAGAGAGGCTGCCCTAACCATATGTTTAAGCCCAAATCTAAGATAAACCTGCATAACATCTCATCAGAATGTACTATAGGCCATTCAAACACATCTTCTCTATACTGAACGCTTCTCCTCTCTTCCTGTCTTTCCTGTTTCGGGTATTCCGCATCACCCAGCCTCCTGATGCAGATACCTTCCTTTCTTTTAATCCCTTAATCTCAAATCAGAGTTCTACGGATTCTAATTCTGAAGTGGTGCTCAGATTTGAGTCTGTGCTTGCCCTAGTCTGGCCTACAAGAGACTACAAGGGGTCAGGAGAAAGGGCAGATGCCCACAAAGGCCTTTTAAAGGCTTCATCTCCCAGAAGAGCTCCAGTATCCTTGTGTTCTGGCCTGACATGGTGCCCAGGCAGGACTGGCAATGAAAAGCAATATAACCCCTGTTTCACAAGGTTCAGCCTCTACGGTCAAAGTAGGCAATTAGGACATTATCCAGTCCATTGAGTCTGATATACTTTTTGATTATGGATTCCTCAGGCAATTGGTGGCAGCACTGAGGTGTGTGCATGTGTTAGTGGTAGTATTTCGGGGGCACTTTTTTATATTCTCCCATAAGAAGCATTCCTATCACTCTAGTTTGGAAATGTAGTTTTTGTTTTATAATTCAGTCTATCCCATCAGGATGAAATAAAAATTCAAAAGGCTTATCAAAAGTCCATCAGGATTAACCACAAACAGCACAGCTATTAGGCAATGAAGAAGGGACTTTCCAAAAGGCAGCCACTGCCACCTTTCTGCAATACCAGCCAACTCTGGCATTAGACTTGCCTTTGGGAATAACATCCATTCATTTTAGCAGATTTCCTCTGTGATAACTTCATGACTATTTATGGAAAGCTTCAAAGGCTAAGAAATGCTAAACAAACAAGAGATAAGTCTTGGAAATGTTAAATATCTGCCCTGGCTGACCTCAAAGGATTTTGCTAGGGGGATTCTTTTAATTCTGTGTTAGATTATCAGTGGAAACCAAATGCAGTGATAACATCTTCCAAGAAATAATAATAATAATTCTAGTCCAGACTAAGGAGGTTTACAAAATAACATGAGATTATATTTTAGATGCTCAGCTATTGAGAAAAAAAAAGAATATGATTAAAAAATGAGAAGAATAAAACTGAGGTCTTTTTCTTCAGAAATGACCTTGATCTCCATTCTAGCCTGGGAACTCTGAGCGCTTAAAAAAAAAAAAAAAATCTAATTAAAAATCACTGCTGATACTTCAAGTGGAGATAATATACCTTTATATTTTTTTGATGAACACAATTCATTTTTCAGACCATCTTTTATCCTATTCTAAGTTGGCTGTTTTATGGTGAGTTTTTCCTTTTCAAGTGGGTGATGTCAAAATGACTTCCTCAAAGGCCATTTTTTTCTTTTAATTTTAGTGGCTAGGATACATACAAATATCAGGTCAAAAAAACACATTCATAGTCTTTAAGGCCTCTTTTCAGTCTCCACATCCTCTGCAGCAGAATACAAAAACCAAGTGAACAAATTAAGCAGTGAAAGAGTCAATAAAAAAGAGGTTCCATTTTTATTAGGCATCATCATTAGGAAGTTCTCTTTGTGGAATGAGATGTTTTAATTCCAAGGAGCAGCCATTACCAGGTAATAATAAAGACACACCTCAGTAATGAGAATGAACAAATAGTTCTGAGTCTAGAAGCTAAACCACAACACTGAAATTTATTAAATACATCTATTTATCAGGTGTGGCAATTAACATTTTTGGAACAATTTAATTTACTATGTGCCAGGCACTTCTGTAAGCTTACTAATGTATTTTCTCATTTAAACCTTGAAAAATTCCTTAAGCCTCACAGAATGGCTGGCTCTTGGTTAAATCCTGTGACCCTTCAGGATTAAGTGTCATTGTCCTCAGGGACAGGGGAAGCAGTAATGACCAGCAAAGTTAAGCTGCCTGTTCCAGCGATTCAGGCCAGACAGACCTGTATATGAATACCAGCTCTGACATTAGCAAGAGATGAACCAAATGCTGAAAAGGTGGACTCAATTTACCCTCTGGAAAATGGAGACCCGCCTTCTCAATTTATGTGTGAACTAAAGAGACAGAGTATATTAAGTTCCTAGCACAACAGATACCACAGAATAGTAACTCAGCAAATACTGCCCTTTTTTTTACTATTTGCTTATCTCTGCCTCTTGTCTCACAGGAAATGTTGGGCATGTAACTGGTTAATATTCTCACCTACTGTGAAATACAAAATTTAAGAAGCCCGCCCTGCTGTTAGGATGTGTGCCTGAATCTCCTCACTCCGACATAAACAAGTCCCCAGTGGGGTCCTCGCCAGTGTATTTTTCTGCATGTTTCATAACGCACGGCTCACAAATCACTGGTGGAAGCAGAGAGTATAGAAAGGTTGGTATGTTTCCTGATCTAACTCAGAAGAGTTCCATTTGGAGAAATTTCTCAAGTCCACATGATTCGCATACTTTTCCCTATGCATGTAATAGATTAATAAAAAAAAAATCCATGCTGGTATATCCTTGGAAGAGTGTTCATTATATATATGCCTTTGGGTACCATACTCCAATTCCAATTCCAATTCCATGCCTTAAACCGCTGATCCCCCTTAATCTCTGCCCCAGCCCCGCGCTTCATCCTGTCTTTCCCCACATCCTGTCTTCCCTCCAGTCTCCATCCTTAGAGCCCATCAGAAGCTCCATCTTGCCTCCCCCTATGAAAGCCTCAGGCTTCTCACTGCCCCTAACCCTGGCACTCGCACAAGTCTCAGATGACACTCTGTCCCTCTCTCACCCCAACACCTTCATCTTCCCTGGCCTCCAATCTAGACCCCACAGCCAGTCAGATGCCAGTCCTCTTCTGTCCCATTGCCTCCCTCACAGTAAGGTCTCACACTCACCAGATCCCCCATCTACCTGGCTTGGGAATTTCCACTCCCTATTCGAGGGCAGCCCTTTCTCTCTGAAACCAAGGTCCTTCCTATTTTTACACCTGCCTCCCCCACACCACCACCCCTCCTGTTATCCACTAGTCTCCTTTCTAAGTGTTCTTCATTTTGACTTTTAAAAGCCAATTTTAAGGAAAATACTAAGTCAACAATCTCAAATGTTGAAGTCAATCTGCACTGAGTGCTTATTCCATATCACATGTTTCTCTTAGCACTGTATCCATTTAATTTACTTAATCCAGATAGCAGCCCTGTATGATCCATACTCACCCAAACCCCTCTTTATAGATCAGGAAAGTGACAATGAGGCCCAGAAAAGGTTAAGTGACTCACCCAAGACACATAAGTGGGGGAGCTGGGCCAGGAGCCAGGTCAGGACTGTGAAAGAGAAGCATACACGACACCGCTTCATGGCCAGAGGGAAGGCCCCTAGATGTGACAGAAGCCATGCGGGGCAGCTGACAGACTGGCTCAGGGACTCTATCCAGGCAATATTCCCTGGGAGGAAGAGGGGGTGCCGGGCCACACCCTTGCCAAGTGACAGGGTCACAGCACATGGTGGTCCCTGGGGTTCATGGTGGGGTCTTACTGCCCACATCTGCCTTTCCCCTCTTCACACACAGATAAGGAGGAAGACTGAGGAGAAGTGTTCCTCACAGGGCAGAGAAGCTGAAGGGCACACCTGTGTGTGTGTGGTGGGCGGGGAGGCCACTGAACAGAAGAGCAGCAGGAAAACGCAATCCTCTAAGTGACCTCTGATCTCCTTTTGACTCTGTTCTAAGAATTCAGAGAAAAGGAAGCTTCACAACACACTTGAGTGAAGGGCTAAGTCACTGAACAGCAAGACTTTGTGAAAAGCATTTTAAAAATAAAGATTATTTAATGATGTGATTAAGAAAAGCCAAACTCAAAACAAATGACACATCAAAAAGTGGGCAAAAGAGCTAAGCAGACACCTCTCCAAAGATGTCATACAGATGGTGAATAAGCACATGAAAAAATGTTCATCATCACTTATTATCAGTGAAGTGTAGATCAAAACCACAATAAGATATCTCCTTGCGCCTTTGAGAATGGCCCACATCAAAAAAGATCAGAAACAAATGTTGGGGAAGATGTGGGGGGGGAAACCCTTGTAAACTCTTGGGGGGAATGTATACAGGTCTATTCTCTATGGGAAACAGTAAAGAGGCTTCTCAAAATATTAAAAATAGATATACCACATAATCCAGCAGTTCCGCTCTGGGGTATCTACCCTACAGATACACAAAGTTGAAGAAATGCATGCACTGCTATGTCCAGTGGGGCACTGTCTACGGTGGCCAAGTTATGGAGACAACCTACGTGCCCGAAGACAGCAGAGTGGATTTTTTTTTAACGTGGTATATATAGATAATGGAATACAATTCAAGATATTTAAAAAAAAAAAAAAAAAGGAACTCTTGTCATTTGTGACAATATGGATGGAACTGAAGGGGATAATACTATACAAAATAAATCAGGAAAATGGTTTGACTTACATATGGGATATAGAGACAACACAAAGGGTGAGACAAAACCAAACTACTAACAAGCCTAAGAAACTGAGTAGGGTTGAGGCTACAAGATGGGAAGGAGCACAATGAAAAATGGGGCAGGGCTGACGGCACCTTGGTGGTGGGTATGTTGAAGTGACGTGCATCCAAGCTGTGATCCTATGCATTTGAATCACAGACATTGCTGCATACTGATAATACCTCAACAATAAAAAAAAAAAGAAAAAGCAAGCCAATTCCCAAACCAGCACTTCTGCTCTGACCACCGACTTCCAAAGAGAGACCACAAAGGGACTTGAGGCAGAGTTCTCCTCCCTCCATCTCTCTCCTTCCAAACC
This sequence comes from Galemys pyrenaicus, assembly GCA_019455555.1. NCBI lineage: Eukaryota > Metazoa > Chordata > Mammalia > Eulipotyphla > Talpidae > Galemys > Galemys pyrenaicus. The sequence goes on along the minus strand of JAGFMF010011397.1, from coordinate 3,185,802 downwards.
AAACATCAGAATTCTTCATCTTTTCAGTGCCTTACACTCCCCTGGGAGCTGGTAAAGTCCAGGATTCCCTTCCCAAACTCAAATGAGTAAAATAAACTATATCAGATTATAAATATACAGTTACATTAATATACAGTAAATATAGGTTTAAAATTTTATGTAGTAATTTATGTCTTTACATGTTAGTGTGTAATTCTGTACACAGTGTTATATAGTTATAAATTTAAGCTGTATGTATGCTATAGATACAAGTTTCACATGTCAGTTATAACATATAACTTACTATATATGGTAGTAATGTATTTAATAACATTTGATATACAGAGATCTCATAGCAAGGCTAATTACAACCATAATTTAGGAGCAGTTTAATTTCTAAGTAAATGATATTTCAAGATGACTTCCATGACTGTTAAGTGATATGAAGACATCTGGGAATTTTACTGGTGACAAAGCCACAGGTACTGCTGATGCAATCAATTACTGTGGTCCGCTGCCTTCCATTCATAATTGAGGGAAATGCTGAGGTTCACACAGGGGTTAGCAGAAACGAAGATATTTTTATTTTCCCCATCCAAGTTCAGGCGTGCTCTGAATTTTATCCAGCACTGCTAGAAGAAGAAACTCTGTTCTAGAAGGATGTCAGGCAAAGATCGGGGCTGAAGTGGGAGGTCGGCCAGCCCATGGAGAACAGCAGCCTTGGAGGGGATTGTGCTGCTTCTCAGGGTCACTAGCTTTCAGGACTCTGCCTGCCCTTTCTTTCCACACTGAGAAGACTTCACAGACAGGCGCTTTCCTCTTGAGAGAGGACCTCCCCTGCCAGCAAGCACGCAAGGGCCACAGAGGACACCCCAGAACCCTCTTTCTGCCTTTAAATCAGAGGTTGACGCCTCTAGGTGCCCAGGGACCCTCTCTGTACTTCCTGTTCATTTTGGAAAAATCTTCAAAACCATTTATACCTAGGGGCCACTGCCAATTGCTCAGCCTTAATCCTCCTTTAAATCGTAAGTGACTAAGAATGTACCAAAGCAAAAAGAAAGACTTGTGAAGGCTTTTTTTTTTAAAAGAAAATAGTAGCCTTTCTACAGAGAAAGTTTAATTAAGAGAGGCTTAAGATATCCGAGCTCAGCAGGAAGCAGGGAGCCCAAAGAACACTGGCAGAAAGTCCCTGGATCTGAGTTCCGGGCCCAGTTTCAACTACATACGCCAGCAAGTCAGCCTCTTCCAAGTATCCTTATCCCTCCTGTATAAGATAAGGATACCATGTTTTGTTGTTTTTTTTTTTTAAAGATTTATTTATTTATTTATGCATACAAGCACTGGGGTACAGGCCAGAGGTGTGGGGGTGAAAGGATTCACCACAGAGAGCAGGGAGCACAACAGGCAGATCAACGGAAGCACACTGCTGAGGGGAGCAGCGGGCACAGCAGGAGAGGTCTGCTGCGCCATGTGGGTTCCCTCCCTGGCCGGCAGCAGGGATCGAACTCCTGCTGCAGTGGCTGTGTTTTGCCCCATAGTGCGTTGCTTAACCCACTGCGCCACCAGGGAGGCCCAGGATACCAGTTCTTTAAAAGAAAAAATATCAAGAACTTCCCATGTATCAGGCACTATGCCAAAGGTTTTGATCTTCCTTGTGTCACTCTTCCTCATAGAAACCTGAGGGGTAGTGATATTCCTGTTTCACAGCTGAAGATACTGAGGTGAGGAGAGATTCCAGCCTGGATCTATCAGCAACATCCTGTGTGACCCAGACCCCCCACATCTGCTGCTGGAGTTTTGCACAAATATTGGTCACCAATTAATCTCCATTTCAGTTTGATCAGATATGTGCAAGGACGTGTGTCAATGGTTGTGTCATGGAGTCTTTCCTTAAATCAGCAGCAGTGGCAAGCCAGCCCCTCTGTCTGCCCAGGTCTGCAGCTGCTCTGTACAGATTCTAGCACACATGGCTCCAAGGCAGTGTGCTACCTCTAAGGACCAAAAGAGGTCAAATCCCATGAGGACAGGCAGAAAAGGAAAAATACCCCTGGGAGCCTGGGCTCTTGAGCAACATGTCCCCAGATCTCCCATCTGGGATCACTTCCTTTCCACTCCATACTCACATAATGTCGACTGGAATAGAAATTAATTCTGCATCTCCACCAACAGCACTGCCACTCCTTTCTTTCTTTGGAGACAAGTCTACAATTCCTGCTTATTTTTACTCTATTCATTTATGTCACCCACCACCAGTGCTGGTGTCCAGTGTTGGGCGACAGCCTGCTCCTCCAGGGTAACATGGTTTCTGCCACTTTCACACAAGGTCTGCTCATAACATCCCCATCAGGAAGCTGCCGTGAAGCCAGAGGCAGACATGGACTGAGTTCCTTTAACTTTATCATAGAATTCTTTCACTGAACCAGAAGGCTTTCATCTGGAAAGCACTTGATATCTCACTCACTCATTTTACTATTTAGTGAGCCCCTCCCACATTCCAGGCACTGAGCTAGGCCCAGTGGAATACAATGATGAGCCAGCAGAGATGGGTCCTGACCCATGAAACACAGTCTTGGAGCAAGTGGGACTATGACCAGAGAAATGTGCTCAGAAGATGTATGGCAAGAGCCACAGCAGGAGAGGAATGGGAACTGGGATAGAAAGGAAAGGGTATTTGGACAGAAGAGGAAACCACACACACAGAGGACCAAGGGAAGAGACAAACCCAAGTGTGGGTGAGATTGAGAACAGAAACTCACACCCTGGTGGGAGTGAGTCTGACACACCTGCTCTGTGAACAAGTTGTCCTTATCTAGACAATGAGCACTCACACCCCCTGAGACCCGGCAAGGCCACACCTTGGTACCTGCTCCAGAGAAGCGCTTGCACACACACTCCCAAAAGAAAACACATAAGAGCCAACAAAACACTTTCAGGGAGACAAATTTGTGGCAAAAGTAGTAAGCAAAGAAAGGACTTGATAATCTCCTAATTCAAGAGAGTGGTGCTGTCTGAGGCAGGAAAAAGAAAAGATGATAAAAGGTTCTTTTTCCTAAAGCCAGGTAGAGACTCACAGGTGTCCACTGCATAACTGTTTACACCTTATACATATTTTATCAATATTTTTGTATCTGCTCAATATTTCATAAGAACTACCTCCTAGTGTCTGTGTGCTGTGTGGAAAATGGATTAGAGGGGTGAAAAGGCAGAAGTGGAAGATCTGTTAGGAGGGAAGGGAGTTCACTGAGGTAAGAAAGGATAATGGTCTGCACTAGGGCATTAAAAGGGGAGACAAAGAGAAGGCGGTGCTTCCATGCACGTTTAACCTGTGATATTCCAACTGGGTTCATGGTTTAGTTGAAGGAAAGATTTCAAGGGGCATGAAGGATAGAACGAGGGAGAGGAGCTGATTCCTGAAATTATTAATCCCTTGTTCTGTGCAGATGTGTAAATAAACACTCAAATCTGAAAAGGAAAAAATTCGGGGCAGAATGGTCCACTGACAAAATCTTTAACACCCAGCACTCTGTTTCTTTCTACCAACCTAGGGGCAGAACACAGACTCATGTTCTAGTGCACTCAGCTCAGGACTGTGTGTATGTGAAGGGGCTGAATATCGTGTTGCATGGATTCCTTCGCCTGTCAGGGTGGGGTGCTCATTCCCAGAGGAACTCTATCCAAGAGAAAATTACCTAATAGCGCCTATCTTAGTACAAGTGGTTAAATCCCACTTAGTGGTTTTACAAAAACTTGAGGTTGGCAAATCAGAATGACTAAAAATAGCATTCTAATTACATATATATATTACCACAATAACAAAAATAAAAATAATAAATGGCATTCCAGAAAGTTTGGTGAATTTCAATGCTCAGCTACTTAAAATTGTTTTCCTAATCTCATACATATTGATAGAACAAGAAGCATCTTTGGAAATTCTTTTTTCTTTACCCCATTTAGCAATATTCACCTAATTAAAATGCACATAACCACTGATTCAGCAATTCTACTTGTAGGAATTTATCCTAAATGATCATCAGTAGACAACTGGCTAAAAGAATTGTGGCTGGCTAGCTATATAATGGGACATTGCATGGTCTGGATTTAAAATTAAGATTACATGCATTTATTGATATTAATCAATTTTTTATTGATCTAGTAAGTGAAAAAGAAGAAATATCTATGGCATGCAACTAATTGTGTTAAAACGTACATTCGCATATCTTGATGCATATCAATATACATGTAACACACATACATGTATGCATGTATGCTTGTGCATCAAGGAAGGTAATTCAATTAATACTAGATATATAAATTACATCATTTGTGTTGTGTGTTGAGATTCATGAGGTCACAGGAGATACATGACCAATTTTTTTGAATGATTAAATTCTCTCTCAGCATTTTATAAATCAGTTTCCCAAAGAACTATTCTTACTTGTAAAAACTTGACCCCAAAATGTCATCCAATTTTTTCTCAGACTTTTTTTATTCATACAAGAACTGGGGTATAGGCGAGAAGTGTGGGGTGTGAGAGGATCCACCAGAGACAGAGCAGGGAACAGAACAGGCAGATCTGACCGAAACACACTGCTGAGGGGAGCAGTGGGTGAGGCAGGAGAGGTCTGCCACACCATGTGAGTCACCTCCCTGGCTGGCAGCAGGGATGGAACTCGTGCTGCAAGGCTTGCGGTTTGCTTCACAGTGCATTGCTTAACCCACTGCGCCACCAGGGTGGGCCCAATTTTTTCTCAGACTTTTTAATATAATTTTAACACTCTTCTCAGATAATTTGAGAAAACTGGTTAGGAGTAACCATCAGAAAGATAATTTCAGCTTAAAGACTTCCACACAAAGCTATTCTGATTATAACCAGCAAGACAGACTTTCCAGCAAGGGAATTTTGGGGACAGTGATTATTTAATTAAGAGGTTAAAAGGCATATGCGCTTTTCTGCTCACACAAAGACGATAAGGTTTCACCCCTCGCCCACACTCACATACAGTAGCTGAGGAGTGCTTCTCTTCATATGTAATGTGAACCCAATCCTTCTGCTTACTGTGCTGGTAAAATGATAGGGGTTATCAAAGGGATTAATTGTATTCCTTCATTCTGTACTCTTTAATCCTAAAATAAGCAGCTCTAAATGCATTCCAAAACAGCATATGTGCTTTTTCAAAGGGTGAAATCAGTGCTGCATGATGACATTCCTGAAATGTTCCAGGTTATTCCTCGATAGATAATGGCTCAGTTTCACAGAGAAGTTGTAAGGGGAAAAAATCCTCTTTCTAAGACCTATTAGATCTTCATATAATTCAATTTATTCTACTAACTTACAAAAAGAGAAATTTCAGATGAAGTCAACCTGCATCAGAAGAGCATATTCTGAAATAGCACACTTGCATTTAGCAAGCACTCCTAAAACTAAAGAAATGATTTTGGATTTTCAACATTGATAAAACAGTGAGTGCTTACTGCTAGAGAGTTCTAGGAAATCTGTAGAAGAGGTCAGATTAACTCTTGTCCCCTGAGCAGTTTATGGTATAACAGAATCTTACATACAATGGAACCAACTTCTGTGATGAAATTCCACTGTGAATAACTAAAAACCCAAAAGAATAGTGATTTGAACAACACAGAAATTTCTCTCTCATGAAAATACAGCTTGGAGTTATACAGTCTGAAGTTAGCACATAGTGTCTACAGTCATTAGGTACACAGATGTAGAATCCAAGCCATTTCTGTTCTGCTTTGTTCAACACAGGGCTTCTGCCTCATGGTCCAATGAAGCTGCTTGAGCTCCATGTGTCACATGCACATTCCAGTAGTCAGGGAGCAGGGAAAGAAAGACACATGCTTTCCCCTGAAAAGCACCTCCCAGATGTTGTACTGACACATACTGTATTTAAATGACTAGCACTTAATCAAATGGCAACCCCTAGGAGCAAGATGATGTGGGAAATATTGTCTTAATTACCAAACTATACGCCAGACAATAATATGAAGGTTATATTTCTAAGGAAAAAGTAGGCCATGGATGTGGGGGCAACTAGCAGTGTCTGTCAAACTTAAGAATCACAAAATAATGAAAGATATTTTATTTATTTCCAAAAAAAAAAAAAGTTTTACTTGAAACAGCTATAACCACACATTCATTTACAGTGGGAGATGGGATTTTTTGCATATGGGTTTATAGATCAGAATACCTTCTATGTCATGCATAAGACATAGCTCTAGTACATCTTTTTCAATTTTCAGTTTTGTTGTTTTCTTTTATAGTGGCATCAAACTAAATGATGCTGTCAAACAAAAATCTAGGTCATTTTACAATGTCTGCCTCTTTTCCAATGTCTCACAGTTGTTTTGTCCAAAACTCAATTCAAATGGTTTTAGTATTCTACTAGTGTCCAAGAACTGAGCTTAGTTTTCATAGAAATAGCAATTCTTCTCTTTTTGTAGTGTTTATTTCTTATCGAGATAATATCAGTTTACAACTCTGCAAATGATTTAGGGGTATAGGCTCACACCTCTTCAGATGTATGTTACCACACCACAGCTACCACCAAGGCACCCACAGTCCTCCACGATAGTCCACTTACACCTCCCCACACACACTTTGTACCCATCCTCCAGCCTCCCTCTCTGCTAGTCTCAATTCCACAGTCAGATTTCTAGGGTTCAATTTTGTTTTTGTTTTGACTGTCTCTTTGTTTTGTTTCTCTCTGTTCGATATGAGTGACTTACTGGATGATTTAACTCTCTTCACATCAGCTTTTCAAATAGGCTTATAAAGGTAACTTATGTAACCACAGCAACAGGTACAACTGACACAAACAGGCATAGGAGCAAAGGATTCTCCCCTGGCAAACACTACAACACAATGAGAGAGAACAGGAGAGTGAGACCATCCTAAAGAGGGACCGCTGAGTGGAAATGGTGGGAATGGGGGGTTTTTGGTTTTTTCTTTATTTATATATATATATTTGGCATCAGTTGTAATCCTCCTGTATTCCCCATCACCATTTCACCAGGGCACCATCACCTCAGTCCCTTGTACTCTTATCTGCCCTCAATCCTCTCCCTCCCCACTCCCCACCAAGTGTCTCCAATTTGTCCTTGTCTTTTTGTTGTGGAGGTTTTTAGTTTATCCAGCAAGGGGAAAGAGTGAAGAGCTTTTGTTATCTTAAATTCTTCTTGCCAAATCTCCTCAGATGGCAATTTCAAAAGGAAAGGTCTATTAATTTTACCAAGTTAACAACAACGGGGCCCTCAATTTACAGATGAGGGAACCTGAGATGGGGGGTAAATAGGTTTCCACACGTCATCATGCACTTACCAAGGCATTTGCCACTTGCAACACTTTCCATTGTTTCTGATGGGGGGGAGAGATGCCACTGTAGCTGGGACAGGGCTGTGACTGCCCTGACTCTCAGGCTGCAAAACAATCTCTATCTCTTGCTCACAGAAGGCCAGTAGCAGCACTCCCAAGTAACCTGCATAATACTGAACTGCTCCAGGACAAGCCAAATACCCACTGTCCCTGGCTATAAAAGTGACCATTTGATAGTATGGGTATTGCAGCTAGTTTTGTAGTCATTTTCCTACGTCCCTTGGATTACACTATCACAGCTCTGGATCCTTCAGAACTACAGGCAATTAAGGAACCTTAAGGGGGTTTTTTAATCTTCATAATAGAAGTGAACTATACTTAAGACAAAACCTGAGAGTGCACGTACTGCTTTAACAGTCCCCAGGTAAACAGAAGCTGTCCTTCACTGAATACAGATTCCACCACTCTGCATGAATAAATCTTCTAACAGCACTTTGTAACGAACTCACAAACAGAAACATTAGAAAGGGGAAAATCATCACTAAAACAAACAATATCTTCTACATCTGCTTGATGAGATACCTTGCCCAATTTTCTAATGAGTTGTGTCATATTTATTTTTCTTATTAGAGCTGTTTTTGTTTTTTTTTTTAATTAGGCCTCTGTATATCGTGTGCTCCAAATAATTTCCTCATGAATATTCAAGTTATTCATGTCAAAATAATCTTTATGACTTCTGGGTTTCATGTCATCCATTCATTTATCCACTCATTTGACAAATTCTGCTGGGATTTTTGCTATGCACCAGGTATTTTTCTGGGTGTTGGGAGTTGAATGGAAGAGGCCTAGAACAAAATATTATGAAGTTTAATTTCCATGTAGGCTAAATCTATGGCAGAAAGGAATCTGCCGTACCTGTGGCAGAAAGGAAACCAAATAACGCATTAAAACAAAATAAAAGTATTGAAGTAGCACAAGAGAGGAAAGGAAAGGCAGTGAGGGAGGTCTATTCAGCAAGGTCAGGGAACACTGCTCTAAGCAAACAATTTTGGAGAAAAGGCCAGGATGACAGGCGTGAGGAAGGAAAGTGTGTGGCTCCCCAGATTTATAGGGGGTGGATAATAGGGGCCTCGGGAAGGGCCCAGTGAGGGCAAATGCCCTGAGGTTGAAATATGCCTGCTGTGATTAAGGAACAGTTACACTGGCCCGTGCCTCCGGGACAGGGAGAGGAGAGAAAATCATGGGGAAATATTTGAATCTTGACAAGCCTTTCCTTTCCATATTTGTAAAGCTGTGTTTATCCATAATTTTTTTTTCTTTTTTTCACTTAAAAGGTGTGGATTGGGCCCTCCCTGGTGGTGCCATGGGTTAAGCAATGCACTAGGAAGCAAACTGCAGCCACTGCAGCACGTGAGTTCTATTCCTACCTCTAGCAGGGGAGGGGACACACATGGCATAGCAGATCGCTCCTGCCTTGCCCGAAGCTCCCTTCAGCAGTGTATTTCAATTAATCTGCCTATTCTGCTCCCCACTCTGTCTCTGGTGGATCCTTTCACACCCCCACACACCTCTGGCCTGTACCCCAGTTCTTGTATGCATAAGTAAATAAATCTTTAAAAAAAAAAAGTGTGTGGATTACTCTCTATTCCACATGGAAAGCAGCTTATCCTAACACTATTAAATCTCCACTACCCCCCACCCAACTGCTTTTAAATGTCACTTTTCCTCTATGCCATTGTCCCACAAAGATGTGGATCTAGCTTGGAGTTATTCTAGTCTACAGCAGGGATCTCTCTATCCTACCCCAGTACCATACTATGTTCATTTCTGTAGCCTTACAATGTATTTTACTATCTGATGGGGCTTGAACATCTCATTCATTTTGGTATTTTTCACAGATATCGGACCTTCACTGGCTCTACTTTCCAGCTAATGAAATAGCTTAAAGCCCATTTTACTAAATTCCATGGTCTCTAAGTGATAGGAAACAAGAGGGGGCCAGGAATATACTAAAGCTTGAAAGGGGGGGGGGTGGGCATTAGGGGACTGGTGGTATATTTCCAATCTTAACTCCAAACTTTAACAACAATAGCAATTATTTGACAGTGATCAAATGTCTTGGTGATAAGAAGTTTGTGACTGCTAAACTGAATGGTCAATTACATGTGTTTATCTAATCTCCCAGATGTGACTCAAAAGTCCTGGTGAGATGAGTTAGGTGTTAACCAGTAGTTCTCACATACTTTTCCCCTGATCTATCATCAGCATCTAACTGATTAGAAAAGGAAATTCTAAGCACCAGTTGAAATCTAATAAATTGGAAATTCATTCATACTAACTAACTAGTTGATCTTTGGCAATAACTTAAAAGTCACTGGAGTTTCCTCATGAAACCAATGTGGAAAATAATGTTTATCTCATAAAGGGTTTCAAGAAGTAAGAGAATATAAGAAACATACTTAGAATATGACTGATACAATGTAAATGCTCAATTAAGGATTACTAAAATGATGATGATGATGACGATGATAATATAATTCATGTTCATTTTATTTCAGGTAATTTACTCTGAAATGCCTAGATCCACTCATGCTGGATTTAACAGAAATGAGGGAAAGGAGAAGTAGAATTAATTTTACACTTTTTTCTGATTGTGTTTACAGAGAACAGGGGTGGGAGGCGGGAATGGTGCAGTGAACTAGCAGAGGCAAGAGTTTGTAGAAATGAAACATATTTCTAGGATTATGAAGAATTTCCATTTGCAAGGAAGCTCATTTTTCCCCCCTTTGAAAGTGAATCAATTACATAACCTAGACATAAATTAAAAGGCCTCAGGGCCAAAAGCTCTTCCCACAAATCACTATCCACACACTACCAGTTCATTTCCTATACATCTCCCTGGCACAACGAACAAAAGCTGTAAGAAGATGGATGGACTTCATAGGGTGACCTGGGGGTGGGGGTCAACTGATTTAGACAGCTGAATTCATCAAGATGAGCAGCAAATTCCATCCACTAATAACAGCCTGTACAATCCCCTCCTGTTGCCAACATTCAGCTGTGCCTATGAAAGACGAATACAGCATATTCCCCACAAATGTCCCAAAGTCAAGACCCAGGCCTCTTATGTGTCTTAACAACCACACATTGATAAAGTCCTAATTAGGCGCGGTGCTAAAGACTATAAAACTATATATGCTTTCTTGCCATAATTATCATAGTGGTTGAATGGTAGTACCCCAAAAGCTACATCAACTTGGAACCTCAAAATGATCTTATTTTGATGCAGATGTAATTAAGTCAAGAACCTCAAAATGAGGTCATCCAGCATAAGTGTGGGCCTGAACTGAGTGATAAGTCCCTGTAAGGGAGAAGGAGAAGGAACAGAGACTCATGTGGGGAACACCATGTGATGGCCAGGGCAGAGACATGAGAGGTGCATCATCCACAGCCAAGGACTGCCGAGAGTAACCAGAAGCCAGGACAGAGGCATGGCACTCATCACCCCTTAGCACTTCCAAGGGGACCCTGTTGACACCCTGATTTAGATTTCTAGCCTCCAGAACCTTAAGAGAATAAATCTGTTATTTTTTTTAAAGATTTATTTATTTATGCATACAAGCACTGGGGTACAGGCCAGAGGTGTGGGGGGGGG
>JAGFMF010011397.1:3157828-3174791 GCA_019455555.1 Galemys pyrenaicus | reverse complement strand
TGCTGCACCATGTGGGTCCCCGCCCTGGCCGGCAGCAGGGATCGAACTCGTGCTGCAGTGGCTGCGGTTTGTTTCATAGTGCGTTGCTTAACCCACTGCACCACCAGGGAGGCCCTAAATCTGTTATTTTTAAGTCAGTTCACAGTAACTGGTCTTGGCGGCTCTAGAGACTAAATGCAACTATACAAAACTCTATGGAAAGAAATCAGACTAGAAGAAGTCACCCCACAATGCTACAAGGTGCATTTTACTTGGGTGATATAATTATACAAATTTTTTAAATCAATCATTTGACTTTGCCAAATTTTCCAAATTGACTACACCATGTAGTCATGTTAGATGTTTTATCATCTAACAACTTGATAAAAATTAACTTAATAAACCTGTTTTTAAATAATATTACTAAGATTTGTTTTAATTAAAAATATATCTATACGAGAAATCTGTAACAGTTAGACACAGCTTTTCAAATGTTCCACCTCCAGGACCCATAGAAACATTTATGAGTCATTATCCATGGTTTCGAATATTCCAGATCCAAGAATATGGAGACAGTCCTCAGTTATCTATTGTCTCCAAATTCCTTCTTCATAGAAATGAGATGAATCTGTCATTATGATTTCCAAACAACTCAATAAGTCACTGGAGAAGCTCCAAAGGCCAAGTCATCAAGGATGCAAATGACAGGAGTTCTCCTGGGTACCTGACTGCAGAACAAAAGACTGGGAAATTATATTATCAGAGTAATTTCAGAGTGTCATTGAAGAAAGAAGACACCTGCATTCCTCTAATAAGTCCCCTGGAGGCCTAATTCCTCAGTACTCAAACTTGGAGGACCCACTCTGGGTGTTACATGTACACATAATGAGCCAGTTTTTATGAATTGTGAAAGCAGTTTCTGCATCACCATGTAGTTTACCAAACATAAAATCAAGTAACAGTCTCATTAAATGCCTTCCAACAGCCAAATGCGCTGATGTCTGTTTGCAACATGGTGTCAGGATTGGTAAAGCATCTGGGAACATAAATTCAAAGCATAGGTCCAAACACTGGATAATGACCGTGGAGTTTACTTTTATGCTTGGTGACTTAAAGTTGACTGTAGAAGGGATGAGCTATAAACTTCCTCCTTTGACTGATCTCATAGCTGTTTCCTCAAGGAAACATACAAATGGCATTTCTGAAGACTCCCCCTTTCAGAAATCCCCCAGACTGTCTAGTTTAACACCAGAGCTGTAAATAAGATGGATGAAGTCCCCTTTAATGTATGCAGGTATCATTAGAAAAATGCAAGCAGAGGGGTCCCCTGGTGGTACAAGGGGTAAGTCTCAACACTATGAAGCTATCCACAGCCACAGTAACAAGACTTCCATTCCCAGCCAAGGAAGGAACCCACATGGCACAGCAGATCTTTCCTGTCTCATCCACTGCTTCCCTCAGCAGTGTATTTCATTCTATCTGCCTGTTCTATTCCCCACTCTGTCTCTGGTGAATCCTCTCACACCTCTGGCCTGTACCCCAGTTCTTGTATGCATAAATAAATCAATCTTTTAAAAAATGAAAGAAAAATGCAAATAGCCACATACTAGAAATTGCATTGTGTTTGATTCAATTTCTCAGCTTTTGACACACCCTATGATGCTACAGGACTTTCACCTTTAAGAGTCCAGCTTCAAACAAACCAATTAATTCAGGATTCTCAGACACTGTTCATTCTATTAGACAGCAGTTAGATCTCCTCCCAGGCTGCTGAGAAAGTAAGACTGCTTTCCCCAAGGTCTAAGGTCATATTAAGACCTGGAGAATCAAAATGCTGAAGCTATGCACACTGTTGTTTCTCTTGTGTTTTGTTTTGTTTTTAAGATTTTATTTATAGAATAGGCAGATTGACTGAAATACACTGCTGAGGGGCGCAGTGGGTGAGGCAGGACAGGTCTGCTACACCATGTGGATTTCCCCCTGGCCAGGAATCGAACTTAGGCTGCAGTGGCTATGGAAGCCCCACAGTGCAGCAATCAACCCCTTGCACACCAGGGAGGCCCCTGCATTCTCTATTGTTTATAAAAGTTGTTATCTTGAATTCTAGAGACCTGGTTTCAAATCCTAACTCTATTACTTATTATCTGTGTGACCTGGGGCATGTCACCCAGAATCCTGGGCTTCAGTTTCTTTATATTTAAAAAGTGAAAGACAAACACTTGCTCAAAAAATTGTTGGATGACACAAGGTGCTGCTAGAAAAAGTCAAGCACACAGTAGGTCCTCAATGAAGCTAGCGCCCTCCTGAGATCATCTCCAGATAGAGAGGCTTTAGCTGTCCATATGCATTGGCCCAGCAGTTCTCCCTACTAAACAGCAGCTTTATTCTAATTTGTTTGTTATTCATATCATGCTTTCAGTTGTGCAAAATCACTCACTTACTTCTTTAACAATCAAGGGCCTCCCTGGTGGCCCAAGGGGTTGAGACACAGCACTCTGAAGCGATCTGCAACCTCTGCAACAGGAGTTCAATCCCTGGCCTCAGAGTGGACCCACATGGCGCAGCAGACCTCTCCTGCCTCCCCACTGCTCCCCTCAGCAGTGTGCTTCAGTAGATCTGTCTGTTCTGCTCCCCGCTCTGTCTCTGGTGACTCCTCTCACCCCTGCACCTCTGGCCTGCACACAGTTCTTGTGTGCATAAATAAATCTTTTTAAAAAAATAACCGTCACAAAAATCAGCCGTCAACAAAAGCCAACTAGCAAGAAGCACAAGTGAGTCAAGTCAGGTGTAATACAATAGGAATGTTGAGTACTGTGAAAGCAGTTCTATCTAATGTGTTAGATAGAACAAATGTTCTATCTAAAAAGAAGAAAGGAATGCAAGCCAGAGTTGCCAGGTGCTTCCACTTTTCCAAGGAAAGCCCTTAATCTGAATTTTTATGCAAAATTCCAAATGTTGGCCACTAATAATAAATACAAATTCTGTACAATGTCAACAAAATATAGGTACAAGCCAGATCTTATCATGAGAGTTTCCAGGGTGTGATCTTACGTTCAAATATTGTATAAATATTCATATCTGACGTCTCAGAAGAGGAAGCTACTGCAGAAAGATTTTAACTGGCTCACATAAAATTGGTTAGCAAGTCACTCTGGAAGCCACAAAAGCTCAAATAAAATGGATTAAGTCTTGCCTTAATGATGTGTGGTTTTCATTTTAGGGGTGAATTTTTGTGGTTAGGAGACATAAGATGCACAAAAGACCTCTTTTTTTGCATACATACCCCAAGAACAGAGTTTGCCTCCCTGTTATAGTCCGCAAATTGTTTTGTTTTTACATCACTCACTTCATTTAAAGAGACTGTAAGAGTATAGAGTTCAATACACTAAAGTCAATCCCACCTGAAGTGTACTTGTCCCAGTGTAAAAGGGTGGTCCCAGGGGATGGGAGATTTCAGGTTCCCTGCCCCACTCAAGGGAGGGTGAAGCTGATCAGGGAGGAGGGGAAGCTGGAGAGGAAACTCTAGAGAAGGACAAGGAAGGAAGGATGGACAGCCAGAAGGAGACCTGGAGCAGGCACATGGAACAGAAAGGCATGTGAAGAAGCTGCACTGGCTTCTCTGTCTTGGAACTTGCACCAGGGACTTGGGGGACATGAAAACAGACACTTGAAACAGGTATGAGTGAGAGACCCCTGGGGAGGTTAATAATGGCAGTGTTTATCTTGATTTTGACTTTGTTCTTTTCCTTCCAGACTTGTCTGGCCCCTTTTGACCCTTTCCTAGGGGCCCCCACCAGAAAGCACCTTAGACTTGTGGCAGACTTCTGGGCTTCAGAGGCCCTGCTTTGGGCTAACCCTATTTGTCTGGGCATTTACCCACAAAGGGATGGGTAACTTTGGGTGCTTGATTTAGAAACTAATGTATCTTTATCTAGTCTTTCCCTTCTCTGTCTTGCACACTAATTGTATTAAAGTTCCTTCCCATTAAAGGTCTTACACTACTCCATGTTTGTCAACGCAGCAGATGGCAGAATATAATTAAAGCGTGCATGTTTGGGGTTCCTGGGGTGCCCCCTCTCCCTGCCTGGTAATAATTTTATTTCTTATCCAGTCCTGTTTCCATTAAATGTTCCTGCAAGGACAAACAGAAAGGAGGCCCACACTACAAACCATATGCAGTGAGACACATTACATGCAGTAACCCATTTAATCTACAGAAGGGAAGTAATACTATTCCCATGCTCCCAATGAGAAAATGGAAGCTCAGGAAGGTTAAGTTATTAGCCCAAAGACACTCAGCTAGTAAGGGGCAGAACCAAGACAAAAATCCCAGCAAAAATTGTCTTCCAAGCTTATCCCCTTAACCACTTAATTATAATGTTTCCAGATAAACCCTTACAAGCTTCCTAGAAGTTTTTATGATACTGGCTGGAAATAACACATTTCTCCCTAGAGGTCACCCCCCATGGCTTTCCCATTCATAAGGTCGGTAGAATCCCTTTGATCTCAAAATGCTCAATGATCTGGGAATTATTCCCTTTAGGGAATGTTCCTCTCTCCACAGGGAAATCCCTCTGGGGTACTCATTAATGGAGAAGTTAAAGGATAACCTCTGAGCTTTCTGAACCAAGAGATCACAAAATAACAAATTGATTAGATTCTCCCTCATCTCACCAACCTTAAACAACAGAAGCATATGGATAAGTGACTTTTCAATTGAAGGTGGGTATCACTTTCTGGAATAAAGACAAAAAGCTTTTCTAAAAAAAAAAAAAATGACTGGCATTCATGCCCTCTGTGTTTTCTCACTATTCATCAGGCACAAATTGTCACTCAGGGTGATTAAACAAGAATAATTACCAGGTTGCTATACAAGCTGAGATGTTTCAAAGTTTCAGCCCAAAGAACATACAAATATACACATTTTTAAAGAAAAAGAGAGACTGGGAGTGGAAATCGGCACCATCTTTTTGAAGGACAGTTTGGCAAGCGCTCTTAAAATTTTCAATCCTCATTTCCTCTGACCTGGCAATTCCAATTATACTACAGAAATAAAACTGGCTAAATACACATAGATACGTTGTAGCGTAAGAATAGCCATTGTCACATAGTATATACTAAGCAACAATGGAAATCAAAGTGGCCATGAATAGAAAAAACTTAATTCAACGATAACCCCTATACAAGATTTTAAAAATTAATAAATATATCTGATACTTTTGCCCTTTATTGACCTGCATGGAAAGGTTCCCCAAAAGTATCTTTTAGCATGAAAATTAAGTTCTAAAAGACCATCTGTAAGATAAATATTTTCTACAAAATCATGTTAATAATAATAATTTGATTCAATCTGAGAAAATAAACACCAAACCATAAATAGTATGTTTCTTCCTATGAGATTGGCAAACTTTCTGCACAGGACTGTGTAGTAAATACCTTCGGTTTTGTAGGTCATAAGGGCTATCTCAACTCTTTAATTCTGCTACAGCAAATGCAGTCATAAATGACAATAAATGACATGACTGTGTTGCAATAAAATTTTATTTATGGGCTTAAATTTTGTATAATGTTTATGTGCCACAAAATGTTATTCTTCTTTTGATTTTTTCCGACCATTAAAAAAAATATGAAAATTAGCTTATCTAGAAAACAGGGAGGAGGTTGATTTTGTCCCACCAGCTGTAATTGACTGGTCTCTGCCCTAAAAGTTATTGTTTAGGTTTCCCCCGTAATAAATTTTTTTATTTTATTTCTGCTTTTTTATTAAAATATTTTAAAATTTACATATACTTGCCATTAATTGTAATCCCCATGTATTCCCCATCACCATCTCACCAGTACACCATCACCTCAGTCCCTCATGCTCCCATCTTCCCTCAACCCTCCGTAATAAAATTTTTAAAGATTTACTTATGCATACAAGAACTGGGGT
Source organism: Galemys pyrenaicus (assembly GCA_019455555.1). NCBI lineage: Eukaryota > Metazoa > Chordata > Mammalia > Eulipotyphla > Talpidae > Galemys > Galemys pyrenaicus. Next base: position 3,168,880 of record JAGFMF010011397.1, on the reverse strand, counting down.
ACAGGCCAGAGATGTGGGGGTGAGAGGACTCACCAGAGACAGAGTGGGGAACAGAACAGGTAGATAGAATGAAATACATTGCTGAGGGGAGCAGTGGGTGAGACAGGAGAGGTCTGGCACACCATGTGGGTCAGGGATGGAACTCGTGCTGCAGTGGCTGTGGATGTTTCATAGTGTGGTGCTTAACTAACCCTAGCATCACCAGGGAGGCCCCCTTAATAATATTTTTTAATGATTTTTTATTTGTACATATGTGAGTGACTTTTACATCTTTTCTAAGGGCCATGTCTTATTTAAAATCAGAAGCAACATGATACATGTTTTCTCAAAAGAAAAACCATATTAAGGTGCCTCAGATTCCATAAGACATACTATCAGGTCCAATGACACAAGATGAGCCACCTAGCAAACTTCTCAACTGCTAGGTAATTTTCCATACCTTGAAGATGGCAGACATAAGTGTCTGTCTTCTTTCTGTCTCACTAACACACACACACACACTTGTTTTCCCGTTTTTTTGGCACATCTGTTGGTGGAGACAGTGGTTTCCCTATCAAGCAAAATAATCAGTGGAAAACTATGTCTTGGTCAAATCACAATCCATTAAAGGAAACTGGACCAGCAATGACCCAAATTACAGTTCCACCATCAATCAACATAATCACCAGGGCAACTGAGGAAAGAAGCTTCTCAAGGCAGTCGTGGCTGACCCAGCGAGCACTCTAGAGTCACCGCCTGTGGCCCACGCATCCTGCCTCTAAAGGCAGGTACCATCCAGGGACAAACCCCTCTGCATAATCATATTGACCTCTCAAAGCTACCACTGCTCTGGGGTTTCCACGTCAGCAGTTCATGAAAGTGCAGCTCCAGGAGGCTTGTTCTGAAAGCCAGTCTTTTAATGCGGAGTAAAATCTACATTTATCAGCAAAGCTGAAATGTTAAAGGGATTACAAGGAGCTTAGAATCCACTGGCAGTTCATTGATGTAGTCTCGCAAGTCTCCTCTCTACATGCCCTTTAAAAATGGCTTTGGTCTGTTCCCTCGTTCTTTGGTTGCCTTTGATTTTAGCACCATTTTCATCCAGGATGGAGGAGATGGTTCCTCCAGCTCTGACTCCCAAAGCTTCTCAGACAATCCTTCTAAAACTAAGAGAAGCTACTTGCATATTCCCCTAAATAGTGGTATATGCCAGGGGGTCCACAAACATCTTCTGTGAACAGAGAGTAGATGCTTTTGGCTGTGAGGACCATAAAGACTCTGTTGCAACTACTCATTTCTGCCACCTTAGGACAAAAGCAGACCTAGACAACATGAAAACAAATGGGTGTGACTGGGAATCCATACAACGCTTTAGTTATTGACACCGAAATTTAAATTTCAATAATTTTCACATGTCACAAACTATTTTTGTTCTTTGGGGTATTTTCCAACCATTAAAATCATAAAAACAATGCTAAACTCACGAGTCACACAAAACAGGTGAGGTGTGGGGTTTGCCTAATAGCCTGTAGTTTGCTGAACCTTGCTCTAGAAATTGCTATTCAAAGTCTGGCCCCCATCAGCAGCAGCAGCATCACCTGGGAGCTTGTTAGAAACGCAGACTCTTAGGCAACCCCTCTCAAGCCTATTCAACTAGAATCTGCATTTGAACAGACCCCCTGGTAATTCATATGCAAGCCAAGTTTGAGAAGTCCTTGTCCAGCTCGCAGAATTTTGAGGTGAGACAGGATTGGAATACCATTGACCAAAAGGCTGTGGAGCCTTAGGCAAGTTATCAAACCTCTCTGTGACCAGTTTCCTGATCCATGAAGATGAGAATAAGTCACCACACCCATCCATCTCCACAGACTGCTGTAAGTCAAACACAGGAAGGATATATAACACTTCTCTGGCATTGGCATTGCTTTTAAAATAGCCAATATTATAGAAGCTTACTACTCATTTAAATCACTTTGAGAGACAAGAGCATTCAGGATTTACAAAGTCCAATCCCTTCCAGGATTTGACAGATCACAGATGTAAAGTATTTGACGTCATCCTTGAACACATAACTGGAATGCTGGCGACCACGGCAAACCCAGGTTCCCTTCCCCCAAAGGGAGATGTCCTATCAGTTACTGTCACATAGGAAAGTAGACCAGATATTACCACATCTTTGGATTTTTCAAGAGACGTTGGAAAGCTGGATTTTAATGTTAGAAAATGCCCCCTTATTTAACACACTGTGCAGATCAAAGAAAGTCCATTCACTTACTGGATGTGACCTGAGGGCCTCGAGTTTGAGACCTGTGCCTTAGAATAAAGAAATCACAGAGGCAGTGAGTCACAGGAAATGAGCCTGAGTTTTGAGCGCTGCCTACCGGAAGATCATAGCCAATTATTCAAGGACCCTAAGCTTCGGTCTCCTCACCAGGAAAATGAAACTGCATACCTGATAGAATCTAGTGAGAATGAAGTATGCCAAATGTGGAGGCACAGCTCTGCAAGAGGAAGCACTCGTCCTGTTATTGCTGATGGTGTTCCGCTATCGCCTTTTCTATTTTTATTCAGCAGTACCTAGGCATTCTGAGGGCACACCTTCACTGTAATAATGCTATTTTTCTACCCCTGCTCAAACTTTCTGCAAACCTGCAGCCCAATTAAGCCCCACTCAGAAAACTGGCTCACAGTAGAGGACACTAAGTACTGTTATTAATGATGCTGACTTGCCCATGACCATGCCTTCATCTTCTTAATGAAAAGCCAGGCCACCACAAGCTTGCCCTAGCCAGCCCTGTGGTGCAACTTTTTTGCACCTGCAGGGAATAGGGACCACTTTTGCTCCCCAGCTGCCCAAATACAGTCAAGAGCACTTTAACTGACTACTGTAGCCTTCTGTTCCTGAGACAAGGAAATCGTGATTTTTTTCTTAATCATAAAAATGCACACATTTGCCACTAAAGGTGTGGCTAAAAATTTTTAAATGGGGAGTATGATCACTCAGGGAATTCTCCCTAAAATGTACCAGCCTTCCACAGGATCTCAGGGATGACACAGCGGAAACCCCCAAAGCAGGAGTGCATTTTGCATCCACAGTGTAGGTGTTTTAACTCAGCACCATTAACATGCACATGTATTGGCTAGGGTTTCTGAGAAAGTCTAAAGGAGGCAAGTCTAAAGGAGGGCCTGAGATTCTGCATTTCTGGCAAGGTGGCAAGAGGTGGTAAGACTGCAAGTCTGAACCCACAAGGCCCTCCTCACTTGCTTCAGTTAGGTCTCTGCTCAAATGTCACCTCCACAGAGTCCTTTTCTGACCACCTTATCTAAAGTGTAATTATTTGTTGAATGAGGACAAGAATCCCATCTGTCTCATTCAATGCTCTAACCACAGAACTCACAGAACGCTGGGCTGGGCACGAAGCAGGCATTCAAATATTTGTTCAACAGAGAGATCTGCATTTGACAGCAGAGGGGAATGAAACCCAGGGAGCCTAAGTCATTTGCCCAAGGTCACACAGCTTGTCAAAGGCAGAGCAGACACCAGCCCTGCACTGTCTGAACTTCAAAGCCTCATCTCTCAGTACACCAGAGGGAAGCAAAGTTTGTTTACAGCAGGCTTCCTCTGTTCAAGTTTAGCACCTTCATGCTGGGAAGCAGGGATGTGGCTGTGTTCTGCTTTTAAGAGACGCCTGCTGTGTGGACAATGGACTGGGGGCAGGGGCTGGGTGGAAGCAGAGAAGCTAGATAACAGGCCAACTAGGAGTGGTAATAATTAGGGTGCCTTGGTAGTATGGGGTAAGGGGAATTCACTTCTTGGGTCAAACCAAAGGCCACCTTTCAACCTGGGTCAGGCCAGGCTTTCTGTCAAGCCACTGATGCCTCTCCCAGGAGCCATGGTTGCCCATCAGTGAGTAGAAAGGGAGCAGGATGTGGATTTCAAACTGCCAAAAAGAATAGTGTGCTGCAACCCAAAGTGGTTGTCCTTCTTCTCCAAAAGGTCACCCAAAAGCATGCCCATGGGGGAACAGGAAGGAGCCCAGGCAAGGAGCTGCTTCCTTTCCAGCAAGGGTGAGCCTGCCATAAAAACCCCATTCATGAAGCCAAAGGGAAGCCTTTCTGCTGCTGTTGGGGAAACTGCTTCGGCATGAAAATCCATCTCGGTCTAATGAAAGGGTCTCTTTCCAAAAGAAAGGCTCCATCACCAGCTAAAAGAAAACGCTTGTTTTCCTGTCACAAAATGAGCTGGGTTAAAACGGCTTAAGATTCTCCAAGAAGTCGTAGTCACTCTCATATCCAAAGTGACCTGGACAGCCAGCTTCCTCAAGGGTGCTGGTGCCATTTCCTCAGCAGCGGTGTAGAGAAAACGGAAAATAATCAACAGATGTAGCTAATATTACTGTGTACCGGGTACTGGGCAAGCAATGTGTTTTCAATAACTCATTTCAGCCCTAAAGTGGCCCTGTGAAGTAAACCCCATTATTAATCCCACTTAAGGGTTAGGGACACTGAGAAGCAGGGAGATGAAGTGACTGACCAGATAGCAGAGGTCACGCAGCCCAGGAGGAAGGTAGCCAGGCTTCACCCCACAAGTTGCCAGTGCTCCACAGGCCTCTGGTCAGAAGGACAACCCACTGGTTTGGGGTAGGGGAGGAAGAGGAAGCTAGAAATCACTCTCGTTCCTCACTCTGCTTTTCCACCACTGGTGGAGCATGAGATGGATCAAAGAGGAAGAGAGCAGCAGTTCTGTCAGACCGGATTTCATTTACAAAATTAGACATCTAAACCTCCTCCCAAGTATCTCCCATGTCCACATTCAGAACGCATCCCAGAGCACACCTATTTGGGCTACAACATTGGCACGACTGGCGAATGCCTATGTCTGCCCATTACATATTCATAAGGTCGCCTGGCCTTGCCTCTGACACCGAAGTTATTAAAGGCTCAGGAGCCATAAGGGCTGCGCTCAGTGCCCTGAAACAAAGGCAAAGAGGCTGCCAGACCCATGTGAGGCAGGAACAAAAGCCTTTAATTTCTGAAGGAGCTGGTTGGGGTTTCCTTATAACTGGGTGCCCAGCACACATGACCAATTGGGAGAAAGTAGAAAAGCACATACAGAGGCTGGGGGAAGGGAGGGGGAGGAATCAAAGCAGGCTTTTCTCTCCAGTATCCAGAAACATCCCTCTTCAAAGGGGTATATGAGTGTCAGGGAAAGGGGGGAAGATGCTCTAATCAAAGAGAGAGAGAATATGTTATGATGTAGGAGAATTTCCTCCTGTCATTGGTTTTCCCTTTTCCGGGAGATGCCAAGAAGGATCTGCCTCTTCTCTCTACATCGCAAAATTAAGAGCCTGGAAGTCTGCACCCCCAACTTTTCCCAACCAGAGCCCCAGCAGCCAGATGCACTGGGAGGGCACCCAGATCCCTTGTCTCCCAAACATAATCATTCCAATCCAGGCTAGGGCTGCCTGGAAGTCAACATTCACGCACATTAATAAGAAACATCTGGCCACCGAAGAGAGTTGACACAGCGCAGGCGGGCAGTGGTGGATTTGTGGTTGGGACCCAGAGTTACCGGGGCTGAATCGAAAACACAACTGGAAAACACCAGCTAATTCGGGGAAATCTACACACTGCCCTGTGGCACTAGGAAGCACTGCCATGCCCACAGTCAATGATTGGAGGCCAAGTGACTTAGATACACAGCGTGTAGTGTAAGGGACCCAAAACTCTCAGATCAGGGAAATGCAGCCTAAGCCCAGCTCTCCTACATCCCCCAGTGTCTGGCCACCACGTCCACCTTCAATATTTGTAGCAGATGTAGCCCCGCTCTTAAAGGAACAGCTTTTGCATTCTTTCCATGTGACTTACAAGTGAGATTTAAAAGAGGAAAAATATGTGTGTGTATGAACATTTATATGCGCGTGTGTATCTTTCACCCCCTTGCAGGGCCTGCCTTTGGGGACTGTGTTTAAGGCATCCTACCTCCATTTATGCAAGGCAAACCCAGGACACTGGTCACCACAGGCATTACAGGGCTGGCCTCTCTCTATCCGCCCCAGTCCGGTCAACTTCAAAACAAAAAGACAACACAAGCATGATTCCACCACTGGCTCCCTCCAAAGTCCCATCTGTGCCCCAGGCAGAACAGCCTGCCCCTCCCACCCCACCTCTGCGGCTGGACTCAACTGTTTTTCTCTGATGTGGGGGACTTGGGGACCCGTGCTGTCGTGCCCCAGGGGTAGCTCCCACAGGAGGAAGGGGGTGCAAACTGCCCCTAGCTGGGCATGAAGCAAGCCTTCAGGAAATGGCCCTGGCTGGGGCTTTGTCTCCCCCAGACACCTTGGTCATGGGTTTCTTAGAAACAAAAGCAAGACCTTTCTGTTCCCTTGAGTCCTGAGCAACGACTACTGCTCGCTTGCCTTGAGCCAGGCTGGTGTTCCCAGGAAAGAGGCGACACAGGACACCCCAAAAGATAGTCCCAAAGTCAAGACCGCAGCTAGAGCTCCAAGAGGCTGGACACTAGCGCTTTGGTGCGGGATTCCAATGTGCCTCACGGGAGGGGACTTCCAGGGGCGCCCCAGACTATGACATTCAGGGTCACGGTTTCCCGGTGTAGCTCTCGCCCATACAGGGAATCCGGACTTAACCCCCTCCGCGCCTCTCTCGAGCGAGGTCGGGACGCGCCCGGCCCGCGGGGTCGGCTTACCTGGGGCCACAGGTGCGCGGCCACGGGGCGGAGGGACACCAGGCAGGGGCGCTCGCAGCGAGACGAGGGTACCGGGATATCGGCTCTGCTCGGGTGGGGAACACTCACCGAGCGACTGGAGAGTCTTTTCCGGGAGCTCCGGCTGAACATGGCCGGGCGCGTCCTGCAAGCAGCACTGTCTGTAGGTCCGTCCGTCAGCACCACGGCGGGGAGGGTGGGTCTCCTGAGCGGGCACCCTTGGTGGCCGGTGGCCTGGCTGTCTCTGCCTCGCAGCCCCCCTGCTCGTTCAGGAGCTCACGCCGCCCCTCCTTCCTGGCCTGTGCCTCTCGCTCTCCCGCCCCGCAGGTCCCTCCCCTCTCCCGGCGTCCCCCGCCCTCCCTTGGTGAGCCCCGCGGTCCACGGGCTCTTCCCATCACTCCCCCACACCCAGCTACGCTGACTTTCTTCCTTTGCAGGCTTCCTGGCCAGCCCACTGGGGCTCTCTTTTTTCCCTCACCTGGGCCCACCCCCAGAGCTTCTTCCCTGACCCAGACTGCTGAAGTTCGGGGCTGGGACTACTGCTGTAGCTGGGACAGGGGGTGGGATGGGTGGATGGAGGTGGAACTTTCTTTAATGAAGGTATAATCCACATGCAATAAAATCCATTCTTCTTAGTACAGTTTTGTCATTTTGGACAAATCCATACACATGTGTAATCAACAATCCCATCACCCCCAGATAGACTTTTTCAAAGTTTACCTTGGATGGAATCTATTTAGTATTTCCTAAGTGTTAGTAGAGGAGGAGGAGGAAGAGGTGGAGGAGAAAGGAGGAAGTATGCCCCTAATTTAACAGCGCCTGGGTTATAGATGTTCCTCAAGTAACCTTCACAAGCGTTGATGTTCCAGTGGCGGTACCCACACGCCTATTACACCCCCCAACACACACATACTTCCCAAATTAATTGATCACTTTGTAGACTCCTTATCAACAATTTTTAAAAGATAATAAGAGTCCTTATCTCATTGCTTTTGAGAAAAATGAGCTGGGACATGGATAGTCATTATACATGTTCTAACAGACACAAATCAAGGGCTCATTAAAGATTAGCTATCAAAAAAAGAAAAAAGGTTGCAAGCCTGAGAGATACTGAATGGTGTCCACTTATCACCGATGTTTCAGCTCAAATACCACCTCCCCTGAGAGACCTTTCCTGATCTAGTAATGGCTCACACAGACACACTATCATACAGTTTGCTACATACATTGAGATGATCTTGTCCAATTTTTTATTTGCCCTCACTAAACTTGTCTCACCTCAGTAGCTTTAGAGTCTATAATGGTGCCCGCACATCATAGCCCACCCCATAAATATTTGTGAAAAGGAGACATTTTTGTCACTGTTGATAATTTTCCTGACTTAGTATTTTTTGAGATCTGGAACTTGAGTGAAGAGAAGCTGCTTGCCTGGGTGACACCGCAAGGTCAGTCTACCTATACCCCAAATTCAAGAGAAAGGTGACTCAGCCAAGTTTCTCCCTCCCTTCTATACACACTGTCCCTATAGCAGTGTTAGCTTATGATCTTCACCTGGTGCCAACCAATTAAGATTTGGTTTGAGTTCCAAGCCAGAATTAGGATAGGGAGTGAGATCTTGCCTGGGGCAAAATTTCCAGAGGGCACCAGCAAACTCAATAATCAAGATAAACAGATTTTTTTAATGCAATATTTTAAAGAATCAGAACTAATGCCAAAAAAGTTCACAATGAACAGAATATCAACAATTTAATTAAAGCCAGACTCCTAACTTAAATGAATACAATTTGCCTAACTCACCTCACCCTAACCATAATAACCCAGGTAAAAATACTCCAGATCCAGGAATGTAAAATGTAGCCTTCATATTTTATTTATCTATTTCCCAGCACTCTCCCTCGCCAGTAGAGGGTATACTTGCAATGGGTGAATGCCAGGACTTATTCATCTATTTCCCCAGACCTTACACAGGAGCTGGATTCATAAGTGCTCAACAAACCTCTGTGAAATGACTAAACAGAAAGAGGGTAGGATGAGAAGCAATTAAAACCCTAAGTTAGAATCATTACCTGCCAAGGCAGATGCTCACCTGTCCTCTCAGCAGGACTACGCATAGCCAGTTCTGCACTGCAAATGCCTTGTGGCTGCAGAATCTGGTGAGGACAACAGTGTTCATATTGTAAATATCACTTGTTGGCATTATAATTATGAAATTTTTTTAGCAAAGGTCAGTAACACAATCAGTGCCTTACAAGTTCCTAACAGATGGGAAGAATGTATTTAGAAGGAACAGCACTTTTGTCAAAGCCCTGAAGGAATTACCAGGGCTAGTGGCAGGGGGCCCACCTCACAGCTTGCTTCTGGGTAGAAGTGACTGGTGAATGATGCAAAGGGTGTAATGCCCCCTGGGGACATGGTTTGGAGGTTTCTGAGCCTTTATTTATTTTTTTGCTTAGCCAAAGTGATGTAGATGTGGCAGATGTAGATGGTCCCCATGGGTAACTGAGCAAGTTCCCTGTACCAGGCTCAATCCCACCTCACAGAGTTTCAAGGTGTTATACACCACTACCAATAACAAGTCCCCCTTGCTGGGTGAGCTTGTTCAGTCTCACTCCTCCCAGCGGGAGTCAATTTTCCCCTGGACTTGTACTTGAGGCTCAAGTGTGAGAAGCAGTATCTTATCTATTCAACAGCCACTTTATCTGGCTTAGGAAGATAAAGCTGAATAACCCAGGAAGCAAAAACCATTCTTGCTGTCAACTGTAGGTGAACAGTAGACAATTTTATTTTGCTTTATCATTACATCTGTCCTTCATAGACATCTTTGATGTATGTTTTTTCCTCATCTCTCAAGGCAACCCAATTACTAATGGAACTAGTAGAATTAATACGCACTGGGGTGTATGTGTACTGCAATATCGAGTGGAAATGCAACACCAGAGTGATTTAATTAGCCTGAAAATATGCATCAAAAAAACCTGGAAAGTCAACACATTAAAATGGAGTAATGGGTGAAAAGTTTTTTTTTCTTTTAGCTTATTAAATGTATTTCCCATAATGAATACGTGTTAATTTTATAATCAATAATGCTAAATTAACTAATTTGTGAAATGTACGCCTGTGTAGCAAGGAGTTGTTTCCTCCTTTGCCTCTCTATGCCTGTCTTCTGCATTTTGACTTTTTTTCCTTCATATAAATCTGTTAACCAGGTGAGGCCTCTGATCCCCTGTTCCTACACACCTGCAGGGAGCCCTGGGAGGTGTCCGCATGGTGCTTTCCAAAATAGGAAAGAAGAACACTATCTTGGCACAGCCTCCCCAGGTGCACCTTTTTCTGTTACCTACAAGAAACAATTCCCACAATTGCAAAAGAGGTAAAATCTCCCTGAACTGCAGCCAACACTTAGAAGCCCCATCAAAGCATCCTCCTAATCAGAAGTCTACAAATAACATTTTGAAAAAAGAGCATGTAGAGCCGCTGTTAGTGAGGGAGTTGAAGGGCACGAAGAGAGGTGCTTCTCTCTTAGTGTTGAGATTGCAGGAGCCTATTCTTCCTGACGTACACGCTTCCATACCCTGCAAATTGCCCTGTTGAGGCATGAATCTGACATGAGAAAACCAAGAGAGAACAGTAATGAAGAGACAGTGTTGGTGGGCTAAATATTTCATAGGGCATCAAGATTATCTTAACTGTATGAATACATTCGTAGACTTAAAGTGGCATTTGAATTGATAAAAGGTACTACATTAGCTGCATGTATTAATAGTCCTAGAGTTCTGTAAAGCCATTGGTTCATCTTATTCTAAAAGTTAAATTACAAAAAACATAAAGAGGTGGTTAAAGGTTTATCATAACAGTTGTTAAGAGGGAAAAAATGCACAGTGATCTAAATATCTAACATTACAGGTGCCAGTTCAATAAATAATGCTGTATCCTTCCAGTGGAATTCTGCCCTGACATAAACATTATATGATAGAGTTTGGGAAAATTTGTGTATTTATCATTCCAATTGAAAAACAGGTTGCAAAATAACAATGTTATGGATCATTCTCCAGGATTGACCACATACTGGGACACAAGATGAACATTAGCAGATATTCTAAGGTCGAAATCATACCAACTATCTTCTCTGACTACAAAGCCATCAAGCTAGAAATTCACCACGAAAAGGAAACAAGGAACCCCTCCAACACATGGAGATTGAAACTCACACTATTGGAAGACTATTGGACCAAGGAGATCAAAGAAGAAATTTAAAAAATTCCTTGAGATGAATGATAATGAGGATACAACTCTACAGAATATCTGGGACACAGCGAAAGCAGTTATAAGAGGAAAATATATAGCAATAC
>JAGFMF010011397.1:3043216-3147552 GCA_019455555.1 Galemys pyrenaicus | reverse complement strand
TCTGTCTGTGGTGAATCCTCTCACCCCCCACACCTCTGGCCTGTACCCCAGTGCTTGTATGCATAAATAAATAAATCTTTAAAAAAAAAAAATAAAAGAGCTCATGTAGCCATCTCTTGTGGTATTAAGGGAAATCGATGAGCTTACAGAGAAAGGGTTGTCTAATCTAACTGAACATCAAAGAATCAGCTTTCATTGGCCACAATCCCAAACCCCTTCTTTTCTGTAATGGTGAGGGGCTTGGACTCTTTACAAAATCTCTCTAGGGTATTCAAAGATCTGCAAACCAGTGATGTCAAGAGTTAGCCAAGGTGCCCACTACCACTCTTCTAAGTTTGACATCACAGCACTATCCCCATAAGCCTCTCTTTTGTGAAAAGCTACATCAGAGAGATATTTAGCCAATCAAAGCACATTCCCTTAAAAAGGAAGCATGTTCAAAGGCTCTCTCAAGTAAATAAAAAGAATCGGGTGGCACAAAGTCACGGTAAAGTGACACCCTGCTTCTTTAGGAATCTGCCTGGATATTTTGGTCACATTAAACTAGTCCACTTGTTTATATTTAGTCCCTTCACCAGAATCTGTGGGGTTCCACCATTTCCTGAATTCATTCCAAAAGTGAGTTGGATGGGCAAAAAAAGAGAAAAGAGTCTCAGGCTTGACACAAAAAATATTCTAGAATCTAGGTGATCGTGACTGAAAGTTATATTTGGAAAATGGCAGATAAGTTGAATTTTTGTAAATGCAATGCTGTGAAAAGCTGTAAGGGAGCTCCTTATGAGAAAGAACCTTAGAAGAATCTTTCTCTAAACTGAGTGTATAATGGAGGTTATATTTTGATGTTTTTTGCCTGATTGAAATATGTAATGGTTGTGGAAAGCATAAAATATTTATAAAAACAGAAGAAAAAATGTTTAAAATATATTATTCTATCACTGAGGGATTTCATAGTATACCTTCCCAGATACACACACACATATACAGATAGATGCATATATATATACATATATGTGTAATAAACCTTTTAAAAAATTGGAATATTTACATCTTTGTAACCTGTTTTTTCCCCACTTCATTGATCATGAAATTTTTCTCACCTAGAAAATAGTTGGTCACAGCATAGTTTACAAAGGCTGTGTAGAATCCTTTTAAATCCTATAGCTAGACATTAAGATTTCCAGTTTGGGATACAATAAGCACTGCTATCAGGTCATGCCAATATATATATATTTTATATCAAGACACACTGGCATTACCAGTGACACCAGGTAAAATGGGGACATTATTAACGCCTCATGTCTTACTGACGCTACACCATGAAAGCTGTGCCTTGGCAATGGGTTAATGGTGTGAACACACACACATTCCTCCAGGCTAGAGGTGGCCAATGAGCCAATAGCTCAACTCTCTTGGGGAGACTAGGGGAGAAGATCCCCTCTGTGACTCCCAGACTCAAGAAATCACTCTCACTCATAATAAAGAAATGAGGAAGAAGAGGAGGAAGAAGATAAAGGAAGAGTAGGAGGGGAAAAGGGAGGGGGTGAATCCCAAGCCATAAATACCATCCTTTCTTTTTACCCCCAGGGCTTCAAACCCAAAAGAGCAGGGTATTTGGAGTTAGAGAGGCGGGGCCCGAAATAAAAGCTGTATAGGCTCAGGGCTGTGCCACCTTCCAGCGATCAAGTCTCATCATCCTCCTTTTTCAAACAGGGACCGCAGACTCCAAAGATAAGTCACCCCCAGCTTCTGGAGGTTTCTGAGCAGCACAGATGTGAAAAGCACCTAACACAGCACGTGGGAGGCAGTGGATGGCCCGTCGAGCTGGCCCGTCAAGCCAGCAGCCTGCACACACTCATCTCCATCAGTCACATAAAGTGAGTCTTGAGCAACCATGTAATATTTTTTAAAAAGAAACTACACAGGCAGAACTTTTGCTTTAAGACAGTCTTGCTTTGCTTAGCTCAGTGGTTTTTTCTTTTATAAACCTCAAATTAGTTGCCAATATTTTTTCAATAGGAGATTCTGCACAAATTCAGGATTTCTGGCTTTTTGAAAAATCAGAGTTGGCAGGTCTGGGCTCCATTCTCCTGTGACAGCGGCATTCATCTGGAGCCGCAGAGCAGCTGCCCAGCCGGCCGGCTCCCTGTGGGCGCTGGGAAGGAGCTCATCTGTGTTACCTGCCAGGTCCCGTAACATTGAATTTGTAACCTAAGCCTTAGTGTAGAGACTGATTTTTATAAATAAAAAATGAATGTATACACATAGACGCAAAGAATATGTGTGTATCTTAAGTTACATACATGCCCCTTGGCTTCATTATTCCAACATCTTTTCCTTTTTAAAAATTCACTCTGACTGCACACATGCCCTTGAGTCAAGAAAACTGAACTCAAAAAGCCCTATCACTCCACTGCCTACATTCTAGAAATGTGGACAAAATATTAGTTCTCTTCATCTGACTCTTCTTTTACACCTGACAGCCCAAAATGTAACTTAGAAATTACCTAGTCTTTGTAAACCTCACTGTTGCTAGAAACCTGGAGATTTAGGAAACATTTTTATTATTCTGTGATGCAGTTTTACAAAATAAAAAAAAGAAACTCAAATATTTAATTGATCATGTTAATTTTCCTGCTCTGCCTCCTAGCAATCCCCAAGGATCTCAGAAATCTCCAGGTATTCCAAAAACAGGTTTACCTTCACCCAGGCCTGTGAAGCTTTGCCTTGTCTGGTGTTAGTTGCTAGGTAACTGAGGAAGATTTATGCACATCTATTGTTAATTTCGAAGACAGTTTTCAGCTCTGCCATAAACAGCACTAGACACAGACACCACACTTGCTTAAAAGAGACTCCTCTCATTTTCCCCAAGAGGAGGCATTCTGGGGCACAGCTACAAGGTCCGAAATATTCTGGTTAAATTAAAAAAATATATATGTGGGTAAATTCTCAGCCATCTGCAAAAACAGTTCAGCAGATTTGAGCTACTTGGGTTCATCCCCTGTGCCCCCTTGTGCCAAATTCATTACAAGTTTTATTTAAAGTGAATCATCTGTCCTCTTAGTGGGCCCGCATGAAATTTAATCTTTGCTTTTTCCCCCCTATCCTACCCAGCAGTACCAAAATTCAATCTTGGAATGGAATATGTCCCAACCCAGAAGCATCTGCAAAATAATTTCTCAAGCCAATGTTTTCATTACATTTTTAAAGGCTCTTGTTAAGCACAAGTACCATTTACACTGGGTGGGACCACATAGAAGGATTTCATTACCACTGCCTGGGTAAGAGACGAAGAGCCAGTTTATATGATGGGCCCCTGAACCAAAGTTTTATACAGTGATCATAATTATCATGACCCTTTGCATTTGGAAAGCAGTCGTGTTACCCTGTGAGCCTCCGCGGGCACCCCATCATTGGATTCTCATGGCCACTCCGTAAGAGGCTGATTCCTGATATTACCTCTGCCTTCTGTGACTTCCTGATGACAAGTCTGCCAGCTGGTGATCGCCTGCCCTCTTCCTAATTCACCTTCCATATAGAAGGCGGGGAAGTTGCTTGGAAAGGGAAACCTGAACATGCCACTCTCCTGTTTAAAATCAGCCTTCCTAAATGACCAGATCTGATTTCATGTTCCTCAGCTCAGCAGTGGAAGGGCCTCACCATCGAGTCCCTGCTCACCTCATGAGCCTTGTCTCATCTCCCATCACTCTCCGCTCATGCTCTGCATCCCAACATGGCCCTTACAATGTTCTCTGCACCTCATGCTGGTTTTTTGCTCCTGGCTCTTTGCTTATGTGGTTTACTTTGCTTCTAAAGCACATAGTCCCACATCCGATCACACTCTTTCCTCCAGGCGTGCGCTCTGACTTTCCTTCTCGCTGCATTAGCTGCTCCTCCTCTGTGCCCCAGAGTGCCCGATGGCAGCCCTGGCAATGCAACCAGGAAGCTGCCTTATACTTTTCTGTTCCTCTAACTCCCTCATCAAATGGTCAAGCTTTTTCCAAGGCAGTGCCTACGTGCCATCTTCTTGCTTTTGATACTCCCCAGGGCCTAAGATAGGGTCTGACCCTTCCTGAGCATCAGCTGTTGAAGGGAAGGAGTAAAGGAGGAAGGGAGAAAGATTGGGAGAGAGCGGCTAGTAGCACCATCGTCTCGACTCAAAAATGAAGCAACCACCGACTCTGAGAGGTACTTGATTCCAGCAAAACCTTTGCAAAGTGAAGATTCAGAATTTGAACAGGGAGAGGGATTCTTAGAAATAACTGAACCAGGGCCACCCCGGTGGCGCAGTGGGTTAAGCAACGCACTATGAAGCAAACCACAGCCACTACAGCACAAGTTCGACCCCTACTGCTGGCCAGGGATGGAACTCACATGGCATAGGGGACCTCTCCTACCTCGCCCGCTGCTGCCCTCAGCAGTGTGTTTCAGTCAGTCTGCCTGTTCCTTTCCCCAGTCTGTCTCTGGTGGATCCTCTCACTGCCCGCGACTCTGGCCTGTACCCCAGCTCTTGTATGCATAAATAAATAAATCTTTAAAAAAAAAAAAAAAGAAAAGAAAAGAAAGAACCGAACCATCCTATCATACAGTGGCAAGACCTTTTGCTTGTATGGGACCAGGGTTGGGTGTTCGCTGCCTCCCCAGGCAGTCCTTCTCCTGCAGGCGGCTAGTCTGTGAAACCATTCTTTCTTGGGTGGGGCCGAAGCCAGTTTCCCTGGGATTTGTGTCAGCCTGGTTCTACTTTTGCCTTCTGCTGTTAGACATTTCCTCTTGTCAGAGCACAAACCTCAGACTTCCGTTCTGTGGATAAATCACCCCAAGTTGCTCCCGCCTCCCTCAATCATCATCAAAAATGCAAAAATAACCAGACTCCTAGTCTGAACATGAATGCTTTCTAATGTTCTATCTAATCCAAACCTCCTTGAAACATAAAATCAAAAAATATGTTCAAGATCACACATCTAGAAAGTCATAGCTGAGGTCTAGACCCCAAGGAGTTTAACTCCAAGTTCATAGGCTTAACCAACCTCAGAGTATTCATGCAGTCTGAGCCCCTCAACTAGTCAACAGTGAGAAGCTAAGCAGATTAAAAGGGCATAATTCGCTGGAGCTCTATTTTCTTCCTTCCTCTAATACCAGTTTTCTGGGGATCTAGCAGACCTTTCTTCTCAGGATTATTTCTAAAAATGAATTTCTTTCTCCTCCCTTCTCCCTCCCAAGCCCCATCTGGGGCAGAAAGATCTCTGGGTTGCAGGCTCTCTGAATAGTTATTGGGATGGGGGTGTGGGAGAGGGCTGGTGGGACAGGCTAACTCATTAGTTGCAAAGCTCAAGTTCATCTTACATGACTGTTCCCAAAGGCGAAAAGATCGTTTTTTATCTTCTTAGCTTTCTCTACCACCCAGGGGGAAATTAGATCTTTATGCAGGCAGAGACCCCTCTCCCTATTGAATCAGCTTTTCTTCTTTGTTGGGAGTGAAATAGTACACAGAGGACTGGGATTGCTTTTAAAGCCCAAAGGTGGTTGTGTTTTAAGTAGGGGTATTTTGTAAAGCATGGGACAGAAAACGGATTAAGAGGCTGGTATTAGGAGTGTTGAAAAGAGATGAAGACTGAGCCGGCTACCAGAATGAAGTAGAAGAGAAATGGAAGGAAAAGGCCCATCTCCACCCTCCTGCTGTGCAATCTCCCTCTGGTGCCTCTTAGTGGCCAAGCCTAGCATGGCACCAGTGACTGGGAGAAAGGGCAAGTTTCGGCCACAGCATCACAAAACAGAGCTGACTCTGAGGCTAAGAGACAGCAGCTTCAAAGCTGGCACCAGCAACCATACCTATACCAAAGTTAAGTGCTAAATTCAATCGAGCTGGTGTGTTTAGGGATCCTTCCAAGCTTGATCTTGATAACCTCAACTCAGGAGAGAAGCCGACACCCCCAGAGTAAGTAAGGCAAGGTTCCAAGATTGGGCTGCCCCAGTTAGACTGAAATTTCTCCCAGGTATCCCTGGCTGGATCAAAGCTGCATTGAAGAGGAAAAGAAAGCTGCATTGAACCCTGCCTGCCTTTATTTACAGTGACAATTGTCTTGTCCATAAAGGTGTAATTAGAGCAAATACAGTGACCAGTATTTGTTTTCCCCCTCCTGGGCCTTCTCCCAACCTATAGGGAAGTCTGGTATTTAAAAGAGGATGGGGGTGGAGTATGGCAGAGTGATAGGTCACCCCTGGGGAGAAGGGAACACATAGGCTTTTTTCTTTTCTTTCTTTAATATATATTTCTTAATGCTTCAACGTGATGGACACCCTGGCAAAAGCAGGTTGTCATGCAGCTTTGGGGTGATACTGTCAGAATGAGACAGACACTTGCCCTTTCCCACTGCAGTGCCCATCAAAAATGCCCCATGAATATCTTAGAGCTAAATGACATTCCTTAAAGATAGCAGCTGCTAAGCAGAGCAGGAAAAAGGTCAAGGCAGGAAGGTAGGATTTGAAAGAAGAAAGCAAAATAGAGCCACCATCATTTTAAATTCAACTTCCATTTTAAGATACTCTCAGTAAGAAGTTTAAAGAGCTCGTGGACCAGGCACAGGGGTTACACTTACTACATGTCATGCTTCCAATTGAGAAGTTTTCTCTCTCAAAGACAGAGGCAGCAGGGCATGAACCCCACTGGGGACTCAAAGCCCCATGAGTGCAATTGAGGACCGGGCTGGGGAGAAAGAACTGCTCTAAAGCAGCTCCAGGTGTGGACCTGGTATCCTTGCAGCCGTTACTCTCCTCCTCCCAGAAGAGATGGCACTGTGCAGAGGGAGGGCGAGTTGCCAAGTCACGGCCCACCAACTAGCTGGTGTCACCTGGCTCGTGCTCGCCTGGGAACGGGAGAAGTTTGGGGCTAGAGCTTTTTCATTTGGGCAATACTGTCGTTTTTGGAGCCAGTGAGTTTGGAGTGCAGGGTTCTTGGGTTCACTCTGGGAAAGGTTTCACCAGAGCTCCCCTTTCAGTTACACGTGGGGAACTCCCAGGCAAGTTTCTCCATGAGACAAAGAAGTTGGTTATATTTATTTAAAGAGCAGGCTTATTAGAGAAAGGGACAAAAGAGTAAAAGACACTTGCATAGACACAAGAGGGCAGAGTCACCCCAAAAGGACAGGCTTGCTGAGACAGGCCTGCCTTGTCGCAGGCGGGCGGCCTTGAGGAGAGTGGCCTCTGCTTAGGGAGGTCAGTGAAGAGAAGCCCTGGAAGGTTACAGGTCATGGTGAGGCAGGAGGCTGCTGCCCTGCAGGGGAGAGAGTTGGTGAAGAAAAGCACCTGCATAGTCACGGGTGGGCAGAAGGATGGCTGCCTGGTTGTGGGGGCAGTGTTACATTTTATCCTCTTCTTTCAGTAGGGAGGGGCTCATCTTTGTGTGCTAGATTGTTGCCAGTTTTGGACAACGATGCAGAACCAGAAAGAGAGTGGATAGTCCACAGTGGGCAATCTCCATATCTTTCCCCTCAAGTCTGTTCTCCCAGTACTCCCTGCAGCATCTGATCCCTGCTTGGGTCTTATGCCCTGTGATAGGGCACTGGCGCCTAGGGTCTTGATTTCGATAGCTGGGTTTGTGGTCCTGTGATAGGGGGATACCCTCCACCCTATCTCCTGTGTGGGTTCTAGTCTTGTGATACCTCCTTTAGACTTTCTCTATTCTTACCCTCCATCAGGTAGCACCCCAAACACAATGTCCTGAGCCTCTCTACCGCGCCCACTGATGAGTGGTTCTTAGCTTTGGTTGAGTCCCTCCCTCTACAATGGGTGTGGACACAAATATGGCTGGGTCCTGGCTCAGTAGGGAAACGTGAGTCACATCTATCAACAATGCCTTTGAGGATGCATGATGACAGTCAGTCATTCTGCCTGCTCAGCATCCCTTTCACTCACTCCTGATAATAGCACCCTGAAGGTCCTGTGGGGTACAGGCCAGAGGCACAGGAGGTGAGAGGATTCACCAGAGACAGAGTGGGGAGCAGAACAGGTAGATCTACTGAAGTACACTGCTGAGGGGAGCCCCAGGTGAGGCAGGAGAGGTCTGCTGTGCCATGTGGGGCCCCTCCCTGGCTGGGGATCAGACTAGCACTGCTGTGCTGTGGATGCTCCACAGTGCGGCGCTCAACCCGCTGTGCCACCAGGGAGGCTCCTCTTTACTTTTGTCTTGGTTCAAGAAACTTCTCTTTCCTCCTCATCCCAGCACCAATGACAGGAATCTGGCCAACTGCAACCAGTATTAGAATTTTTGTGGGGATGATTAGGAAAGAGCAGTTGCCATTTTGGGGTGGATGAGCTTGGGCATCAGTCAGGTAAGCCACAAGTCTCCAAGAGGTACCATCCCAGCCTCACTGAAGCCATGAGAACCCACAAGGCTCCTGGAAGTTCAATAGGTGGGTATCACACTGCCAGGTCTGGGGGCCTGCCGGTGCCCTGTGTCCAGCCACGTCAGCTGCTGTCAGTGGGGCAGCTGGACTCCAAGGTCTTTTGCTTCTCTAGTACCAGCAGGTACCTGTGGCATACTCTCATGTGCTTCAGAAGCATAAGAGAAAGTCACGTGCAACCGGGTCATTTTTCTTACAGGCTCGGATTGGAACTCAGTGTCCTCTTGCCAACTGAATTCTTTTGGCCAAAATACATCTCAAAGCCATGCCCCCATTAGTGGGGCGGCAAATGCACTCCACCTCCAGGGAGACAAACGTGAAAAGTCAGGAGCAGAGGGCGGGCATGAGGAGGGTTGAAGGACTGAGCACGTGTGCGGCTGTCACATGGTGCAAGCTGCCTTTGCCGGTGGCCACTGGGCCACCTGGTGGAACGAGACTGCCTGAAGGAAGCCAACAGAAAGGAGAGCAAAGGCAAGCGATGGAGACCAAGATGTGCGCATACATTTGGAGTCCCCGAATCCATACTGTGCCTGCCTTTCCAATTACATAATTGTTGCCGCTGTTTCAGTCGGGTTTCTGTCACTCGCAACAAGAAGGCAGCTGTCTGATGTGTATCATCCAGAAGCTTAGAGAGTCTACAGTGTCACAAGCAAGAGGGACATGGCAGGACTCACAGGGAAAGCAAGATAGAGCGACGCTTCTGGAGACCGAACCTAGGCCGCCTGCCAGGCCACTGGGCATGGTGATGGCGCTCATTGGGTCCCTGAGAAGGCCAGCAGGGAGGCAGCATTGGGGGACACTGCCATTGGGACTCTCTGGGCAAAGGGACATCCAGGTTCTCATTTCTCCAGCACCTGAAACAGATGCTGAACACCAGCCTGCAGGAGCTGTGTTACCCAGCCCCAAAGTAAGAAAATGTCACTTCTGGGGAAGTGTCCCTAGGACTCCCGAGATAGTAGCTGCTAGACACAGTCTTGAGTCTTATGCTCCTAAAACTAGAAGCGAAGATTTCAAAGAAACAAATGAGCCTTTTGGCCTAAGAGGAAAGGTCACAGGGATGCTAATATTTAAAAAGCTTTGGCATAAATATTAACTAGTCATTACCATTTATTGGGAGGAAGCCAAGTCCCAGGCTAAGGATTTGACTTTTATTAAATCATCTAATCCCATCAAGAAAGCAGAGAGGTCGAGATTTTATCACCATCTGACAAGTGAGCAAGGTGGAGCGAGGCGATTCCACAGCGAGGCGCTTGGCCTGCACCTCTGCCTGCCCCCGAGCCCCTGACATTAACACCAGCTCCCCAGCCTCACTAACTAGCAGGTTTTGTTCTTTCTGACCCCAGAGCTGGGCAGGAACTTTTAATTAGTACTTCCTTCCCTTGCCCTTTTTACAGCCTCCTGTTCTTTGAAATTTGGCCCCACATCAGATCAGGAAGTAGAATGTCCTATTTGCAAAGACCTTCTACGGTCTCTTTTTGGAAGGCAGTGTGGTTTCCCCAGCCTGGTACCCAATGTCTCCCCTGCTAAGATCACTCAGCCTCCTTTGGGGTATCACCTTCCTCAACCCTCAAACCATGTGGGACTAGTCCCAAAATGCTAACCCTAACCCTGCGGCCCGCTGCGGGTTGCACAGGGCCTCGCTTCCAAAGGCTGCTGCCTAGGCCTTTGGGAGGTGCACAGCATGGAGGCGGGTGTGGGCAGAGTCTACTAGGAGGTGCGCCCTTTGATCACTTCCCTAATCATTCCTGTGCCCCGCGTCTTCCCTTCTGTAAAGTGGGGTGATCACAGCTCCCAGCTCTGTGGGGCTGTTGTGAGGAAGAGGGAGCAGGATGCAGGCCAAGGGCACCAGGCACACCCTCAGCGAGAACGGCAGCCAGCACTGCTGGTCCAGAGGTGGGCACACAGTGCAGCCGATGGGAATCGTTAGCAGGATTTTGCTGGAAGTCATGAGAAAGTGACTCTCGCTCTCTCTTTGACTCTACCCCTGACCCTGTGATTTCTGGCTGTAGGAAGTGGGCCTGGAGGAGACATGCAGAGCAGGAAACCAGGATGGGGGGTTGGAGAGGAGAGAAAGCACCTTTCTACCACTGCCTGCCTTGGCCCCTCTCACAAGTCTGGCAGAAGAGCCCAGCTTCTGGGGTACCACACGCTTCTGGACATGAAGCTCTGCCCAGCCACCCCTGATTATAAAGACATGGGCAAGCTCTGTAAATCTGCCAGGACCCTGATCATTTTTCTCAGTTAAAAAATGTGGCATCCATCACCCTAACCGTTCCCACCTTACGGGGCTTGGTTAGGGTGAAGGCAGCGATTCCACATGCTGTTCTCGGCATGAACCCTGGCTCCGAAGTAAGAGCGTGGATTCTTGCTGCTAAGACGATGATGATCCGAAACCTTGCCCAAGTCCAACAGAAAGTTGTCAGCAGAGGTTTTCAGCTTGACTGACAGTTTTGCTTGCTTCCCCCCAAATCGTGTCCTCTGTTTTTGGGGTTTTTTTCCCCCTCCCTGTTTTTGCCTCCACCAAGGCAGAAGCCAGAGGTTCAGCAGGACACATCGGGGACCTCGAGGCCTCAGTAGCGCCCCCACATTGGGTGGATCCCAAAAGATCCTGTGTGGTTCGGAGTTGTGTGAAGTCCCGGTTGCTGGGGAGCAAAAGGAGGGGGGAGCACGGGGGGGTATTTTTGATTTGCCACTATTATTTTTAACATCTTTATGTCAATAAAACATTTTCCAGTTCAGTGGCAATTGAGGCATTTGTTTTGATTGTGGGTTTCTCACCCACCAGTCAGTTATTTTGGTTAAAACAGAGCATTTGTTTTCTGTGAGGTGACAATTCAGCACAGTTATTCTCATTTCCTGAGCCCTCAGGTATGGCCACCAAGACACTGAGATTATTTCCTACCCACTTGGGGCCTTGAACATGTTCTCCCCTCCTTCTTCACCGGGTTCACACCATGACAGCCGTTTAGACCACTGACCCTTCTGTTAGACGCCTTCACATGACTTGTCTTTTTCTTTATAGGACACTGTCATCTTATTATCTGCTAAACTGTTCATCATTTGACTTCCTCGGTCTGGATGACGAGTTCTCACTGGTTGTTTTATTCTCCATTCCCCAAAAGACCTAAACTGAGAGGTGGTACATGGCTGGTACTCAAAACTATCTGTCAAATATATAAATTCATCATTAATTAATTCATTAAATTCATTAATCAATGACAGAGACTTGGACCTTCCCCATGGGAAATAAGATGAGTTTTCCAGCTGGGTGCAGGGGCCTGTGAGTGAGCACGCCACTGGCCTATTACAGGAGCGAGGAGCAAGGGGAAGGAAAAACCCTTTGACTTGAAACATAATGCAACTGGTGAAATCTGGGAAGGAGGATAGAAAGATACTCCAGTATTTCATTAAAAAATCTTGCACATGGGGCTTCCCTGGTGGCACAGTGGGTTAAGCAACGCAGTATGAAGCAAGACCTAGCCACTGCAGCACGAGTTCGATCCCTGCTGCTGGCCAGGGAGGGGACCCACACAGCAGACCTCTCCTGCCTCGCCCGCTGCTGCCCTCAGCAGTGTGTTTCAGTCCATCTGCCTGTTCTGTTCCCACTCTGTCTCTGGTGGATCGTCTCACTCCCCCATACCTCTGGCCTGTACCCCAGCTCTTGTATTTATGGGGTACAGGCCAGCGTTGCAGGAGGTGAGAGGATTCACCAGAGACAGATTGACTAAAGTACACTGCTGAGGCCTGCCGCACCATGTGCATTCCCTCCCTGGCCAGGGATTGAACTCTGCTGTGCCATGGATGCTTCACAGTGAGGCCCTCAACCGCTGTACTACCAGGGAGGCCCAATGAATAAATCTTTAAAAAAAAAAATCCTGCACATGCAAATAGAGACAACTGGGGGCCAACCTTGAACTTCAAACATGATTAACAGCCCGGAATGAACAATAAGTGTCAGTGACTCATTTGACATGCTCAACAATAGGGCCACATGGGAGGATGCATTCTATGCTAGAATTACTCCATCACCATGAGACTGCATTCTTAATCACAGATCCTTGGGTAGGCTCAATCAGCATCAGCTCCAGGGCTTACACTCAAGTTTCCCAGAGTCACTGGAGTTTGCAAAAGGGAACAGCATGAAGGAAGGAAACATTTGTTTGGGTTGCACTAACCAAAACTATAATTTATCTATTGTCCATGGCTATCTCCCTGCTAGGCAGAGAACTCCTAAGGTCAGAAGTTGGGTCTTATTTTACCTTTCAATTTCTGTTATCTAGAATAAATGTTTGGATGAACAAAGGAGTGATTGCAATTATTGCCACAGGGCTTCATTCCTTCAAGAAAAAGCACATTCCAAATTCACAGATCAAGATAATTCTCACTCCATAAAATTTCCATCATTAAGAAACAAGTATCTATTAAGTGCTCATAGGGTTGTACTGCACAGTATACTATGCTTTGAGAGGCATACAGAGACTACAACCTCAAAGAGTTGAATTAGCTGGTTCAAAAAATAGCTAATAAAAGTTCTTCTGGATGCATGTAACAGAAACCTCAGGCATTTGTTTGCTTATCTTGCATGTGACCTAAGGTGGTGGCCACACCCCCTACTGCATTATGACCTGGAAGGTCAAGAGCTCATCTAAATGATTCATCGTGGCTGGAGTATTGCACACTTGATTTGCTACTGCAAATTGCCTCCGGAAGGTGTGGCAAACAATGATGGAATTGCAAATACAGGCAAATACACAAAAACATAACAGAGGAAGGGACAAACAGAGGATGTCAATAATCCTAGAAGAGGGGCCTCCCTGGTGACACAGCGGGTTGCCATACTGTGAAGCATCCACTGCACAGCAGTGCCAGCCAGTTCTATCTCGGCCAGGGAGGGGACCCACATGGCACAGCAGACCTCTCCTGCCTTGCCCACTGCTCCCCTCAGCTGTGTATTTCAGTAGAATTTCAGTAGATCTGCCTGTTCTGTTCCCCACTCTATTCCTGGTGAATCCTCTTAGCCCCCAACACTGCTGGCCTGTACCTCAGTTCTTGTGTGCATAAATAAATAAATCTTTAAAAAAATTCAAACCAGAAAGTTGCTAAATGCCAAAATGGATATAGAAAAGAGAACACAACTAAAAGAGACTGTCTTGAAGTAATGGGACAGGATAATGATAATGAAATGGGACAGGACATAAGAAATAAATTTTCATTACAATCTGAAGGTGAATGTAAGCTAGAGAGCATTATCTTCCAGCTACTGCTGCTTGCTTTAAAAGAAAAAAAAAAAAACAAAAAACCTAAGACTTGTGTTCATTGTATTCACTGCTTGGTTTGTTCAGGGAACTTTTCTTTTAGATATTTGGGAGATGCTCTTCACTGACCAGGGTCTAGAACTATCTAAGTGTGGAGTAGAGGAGAGCACAGAGCACCAGGACAAGAAGTCAGGGATCTAGTTCTAATGCTTTTTCAA
Organism: Galemys pyrenaicus; assembly: GCA_019455555.1. Classification (NCBI taxonomy): domain Eukaryota; kingdom Metazoa; phylum Chordata; class Mammalia; order Eulipotyphla; family Talpidae; genus Galemys; species Galemys pyrenaicus. Next base: position 3,133,683 of record JAGFMF010011397.1, on the reverse strand, counting down.
CAGCCTCATTTCCCGTCTTCAACTTGTACTTGAACTAAGATGTGTAAAATAGTAGTTTTTCAAGCACAGATTCTATTAATATAGGGTCCTGTGGGGCTTTTCCCCCCTTCGTTTTCTCTTAAAGATTAACAAACTATAGCAGAGAAATTAAATAATGCAACTCCCACCATATGAAGAAGTCATGTATCATACAAAAACAATGGGCTTAAATCAATTGTCTATTGAAGGATGAGAGATGAAATAACCCAGTTTGGCCTTTGGTTATCTTCAGAAGGGGAGGCCCAGAAAAAATCAGACCCACAGAATCAAGGACAGTTTGGTCTGTAAGAAAAACACATAACAACACTATCTCTGTTTCTCTATTTCACTATCTCTGTTAAATTCATTTCTGTTGTACATATGTATGGGGAAAATACAAAAGTAAAAGTTCAGAAAAGATAAACCTCAAACTTGTCATCTCCAATAAAGAGTGTCAGGGTAACAATTAAGAATGGTTGTTGCAAGGGAACTTTAGCCTCATCTGTGATGTATTAAGATTTTTAAAAGGAGGATGGGTTCATCGCTTACTTGGGTAATTAAAGTTTAATTGTTTAAGTAGGAAACCTGGCTTAGAGCATGCTTCTCCAGGGAGTTAGGAGAAAGAACTTAGCTGGCTGATTTCCCTGAGGCCAGGTCAGGGTTCAGTCCCCAACTGTGGGGCCTCAGACTTCAGAGATGGGTTAGTCAACTTAATTATTAATTAAAGTGAAAGAGTGGTTTTCTAGAGATTGAGTCCTAATTTTGATGTTGATGTCAACTTGTAAATGTAGTTTTTTAAAGAAAGCATCTGGCTGTGTTTTCCCAACTATTGTTAAAACAAAATTAGGTAGGAAGACAAATGTGCATAAATTGCTATTTTGGGGGGACTCGAGAAAATAAAAATATGAACTAAATGGAGCATAAGAAAATCTGTTCAACTGTGGATGTGTTCTAACTGCATCTTCAACTTCTCTTGGTGAATTTCACACACACATCTCCTTTCTCAACCCTTTCCTACAATTCTCAGGAGCTTAGAGGTGAAAAATCCTATAATCCACACTTAAAAACTGTCGATGGATCGAGTATGTAATGGAAAATTTATAGCCACAGATCTTCCTAAACCAAGCTAACTGTGGGTCTCAGTTACTTCCTCTACAATCTTGGTCAAATCCAGGGCAAACCCACACATACTTATATAGTCTTCTGTCTTTTCTCCCAGCTTGTTAGAACTGGTATCAAATTCCCCCTCCTGCTGTTCCTGTCTCTGTAAGAAAAGATTTCCTTGCCCTTTATGCCTCCCTCTAAGGCATTCTAAACATCCAGGAATCCATAGGAGATACTAAAAATAAAAATACAATTTAAAGCTGCTTTTTGTTATTCTTTACCAGTATCTGTGCAGAATAAGCAAACAAAACTCTAAGAATTAAGAAGAGTTTGTTCTCTGGCTACACTGAGGCCTGTGGAAATGAAAGATTTCTTTAAAGGCCAGGAATCCAAAAGCATCTCAGGATCAGGGGATGGTGCTGGGGGTGGGGGTGACAGTCCTCCACCCAGTGGAGGGGCAAGAGAGCCCTTAGCGACCTGGGCTAAGACACTGGAAATGAGAAAGGAAATACCCTAATCTGACAGAGAGGAACAGGCAAACTGCACACATGGGTGGTGAGTTCGGAAGTAACTGGAATTGAAAAAAATCGGATTGGGATTTCTCAGCAATCATCTCCAACCCAAGCAATGTTTGCTGGGAAAGGTGACTCTCAGTAGAGAGATTCACAGAGCACGCAGGTATACAAATACAGCAAAACTAGGAACCTGGCGCGTGCCCAAGGAAGAGCTGCTCATCGGGGACCAACAGAACCAGAGGACACACCCATGTTAGGATAATAGGAGAAGGCTTGATTTAAAAAGAAACTATTTATCAAAGAACTCAAGGGCTTGTTCAATAGCCCAGCACTGGCAGTAGCAGCAGCGGCCAAGGGCCACCATGCCCAGCTCTGAAGGGAGTGGGAACGGAGCTGATAGCCACCGCTGTGCAGAGGAGCAGCCTGAGGGGAGTGGAGACCTCCCAAGTCTAGGGAGAGCACCTGGCCAGGTGACCTTCAAAGTGTTACAGGGCAACCCTAATATAAAATGGGTTTGCCTGACTGGGTCTTTACCCGTGCGCTCGAACGGCACTTATAATGCCCCAACTGCAGGCACACACAACAAAGGTTAATAAAGGGTTTTGTTTACAAGGGAAGGAGAAATAGCGTAGTGAATAATACAAGGGGAAGAGAGGGACACAGATTTGTAAATATCCTACCAGTTCCTTGGAGCTGGAACCCAACGGTGTGCTGAGAGATGACTCCAAGGAAAAAAGGGCCCCCCAAGGCCCACGTGTCTGCTTTTATATTCAGCCTGGCTGCTCAACTCTACCCTCAGGTCCCAGTGATCTGCTCTTCGATAATGACCTTATGGGATTTGTAGTCCTTGGATCTTGTAGGTCTGGAATGGGGGTCGAAGTCTATAACCTATTTGTGTAATCCTTTTAGGAGGGTTTTTCCCCCTAACAAAAGGAAGGACCAAGAAAATCCCCACCTCTCCTCATGCCCCCTCCCTCCAACCTCCCTCAAGGTTCTGCATCAGCTGAACGCCAAACGGCCAGGGTGCCCAGCTCCCAAGACCAGTCTCCAGGTGAAAAGAAGGCCGTCTGGGGGAAGCCCAAGATGCCCAGCCCAGAAGATGAAGGCAGCACATACACCTAGAGATGGGCGCAGAGGAGTAGGGAGATGGGGCTGACGAGGGGGCGGGAGAGCTGAGGGTGACTGGCTCTGGTAATAGGAGTAACACCCTACTCTTGGCAGCTGGGTGGGAACTGCCATTTCCACAGTAGGCTGGCTGAGGCCTGGGTGAAGCGCTTGATGCTGGTGCTAAGGGCTCTCTGTGGCTAGTCACCTAAGTGCTACCACGCGGCTCAGCACCTATGAGACACCTAGGAACAACTATGCAGGCTGCTGGAATGCTGGAAGATGTGATGAGGAAGAAGCCCCCCCCCCACCCCTTCTGAAAGCTAGAGGAACACACCAGGGTCAAAGAGTGCTAGGGAAGGAGTCAGTGCAATGTCTTCTACCTAACTCAGGCACATCCAGCAGGGAGTCTCTTTGTTCATAGGTGGTCCCTGTTCCCACAGGACAAGGGACCTTGGTGACAGAGTTAGACATAAGCTATGTCCAGAAACAAATCTTTTCAAAGAGAGAGGAATATGTCATTCTGGGAGAGGATTCTTTATATTTCTAGAGGGTTTTGATATGCAGTGAAAGGCAAAGTTAATAAATAAAAACTCCTGGGCCTCCCTGGTGGTACAAGGTGGTACAAGGGGTTGTCTCAGCACTATGAGGCTATCCTTAGCCGCTGCAGCATGAGTTTGATCCCCAGCCAGGGAGCTAACCCATGTGGCACAGCAGACCTCTCCTGTCTCACCCGCTGGTCCCCTCAGCAGTGTATTTCAGTCAGTCCACCTGTTCTGCTCCACACTCTGTCTCTGCTGAATCCTCTTACCCCCTTGCACCTCTGGCCTGTATCCCAGCTCTTGTATGCATAAATAAATAAATCTTGAAAAATAAACTTCTATTTGGGCTTTTTGGTGCTGGATCTATCATCTTGTTCAAGGATTTGTGCATCAAGTCAGGGCTTGAGAAGATTCAGGGACAGAAATGGATTAATAGGGCCACAGAATCCAGTACAGCTGGCCCTGAGGACAGAGAGGGTGTTCTGCACAACAGGGGGTAAATATGTTCATGCCATATTTGATCAGAGCCAGAGGAGAGTAATGGCCAGCAGCCTAGAGTGGCAATTCACAAGGATACTAAACACCCCTGGAACATTCTGGAAACAAGGTGCCTATTAACCCGGGCTTCTTTATACAACGGATTGGAATGCAAACCGACAATAATATTGCCGACATAGAAAACACCCACAGGAAGACAAGTGGCAGGTCTCTCCCCTCCCACTGCCTCTTGGAACCACAAGCTTTAACCACTGAATTGTGAGACTGGCCATTACTTAAAGGCAAAGTCTAAAGAGATGAAATTTTAGAACTAAAAAAATCCACAATGCAGTGCTGTTTCCTAGTGAACAGTTATTATTTCCATTGTAACCCTTTTAAATCTTGCGAAGAAGTTGTCCGGTTAATAAAATTGCAAAGGAAGATGAGCAGGGTATAGAAAAGATTTCTTTAGTTGGTGAATGAAGGGGATTTGTTTTGAACCTATGTTACTAACTAGAGCATCAGTTTATTTTTTTATTCCCACCAAATACATGTTAAAGAAATATTTAAAGAATTCTGGAACATCCTGATCCATAGAATCCCCAGCAGGGCTGATTTCTTGTGAGCCCTGCCTGGGAGATGGTCCCTGAGTAAATAAGTCCATTCCAGAAATAAACAAAATGTGTCACATCCAGAACATGGCTTTGCCGTTGATTTTCTTTATATTTCCTACTGACAGATTCAAATTCATGGGGAGCTTACCCTATGGCAAGCTGTAAATGTTTGACCATGGCTTATTTTATTTGGTATTCAAGGGAATGTCAAGGCTATATAGACTTTGAAGTCAGACACATTTTAGCTCTACCCTGTCTAAATTTGTGGTGTTTACATAAAATATAAAATTCAATTCTGAAACTTTGAGTTAGCCATGTATCAAGTGCTCAGCAGACACCTAGAGGCTACCACACTGCACAGCACAGAAGCAGACCATTTTCCCTCACAGGAAGTGCAGGCAGACAGTAGTTCTAGATCTCGCGGCTGTGTCTACTTTTCTACTGCCTGTGAAATCATTTAAGGTAGAAAAGCTACCAAAATCGACCCGCTCCTCTTTTTTTAAAAAAGATTTATTTATGCATACAAGAACAGGGGTACAGGCTAGAAGTGTGTGTGTGGGGGGTGGGTATCAGAGGATTCACCAGAGACATATTGGGGAGAACAGGCAGATCGACTGAAATGCACTGCTGAGGGCAGCAGGTGGGGCAGGAGAGGTCTGCTGCGCCATGTGGGTCCCTCCTTGGCTGGGGATTGAACTCGCGCTGCAGTGGCTACTGGTAGCTTCATAGTACTGCGCTTTAACCCCTTGTGCCACCAGGGAGGCCCTAACCTTAAATTTTCTTTTTTTAAAGATTTATTTATTTATGCACACAAGACCTAGGGTACAGGCCAGAGGTGCAGGATCCACCAGTGACAGAGCAGGTAACAGAACAGGTAGATCGACTGAAATGCACTGCTGAGGGCAGCAGGTGGGGCAGGAGAGGTCTGCTGCGCCATGTGGGTCCCTCCCTGGCTGGGGATTGAACTCGCGCTGCCGTGGCTGCAGATGGCTTCGTAGTGCTGCGTCTCAACCCCTTGAGCCTCTCCTCTTGATTGTTCAAGGTTTGTACAAGTTATCAATCATATCACCACAGCACCCCAACAGACCCTCCCCCCAAATTCTAGAGCTAAAGACTTTCATGCGCAGAGATGCTAAGTAACGGTCACCATCACATAGTGAATGGAGAGCAAGGGAGTTCCACTGCAAAAGCTTTGCAAGCTTTTCAGTGATGCAAGTCTGCAAGTCCCCAAGTGTCAGTGTAAACACCACCAGGGACAACAGGGATCTGCTGGTGATCTTGGCTCTTCTGAGAAAGTGGCCACTTAACGTTTGGGTTAAGACAGGATAGACCAAGTCCAACTCACTTGTCCTTTCTGAGTGTACTTAATGAGGATGCACCCACCTCGTAGGGTTATGAAGATCAATGAAATGGCACACAGAAAGCACCCAGCACAGTGTTTGGTACTAGTTTCTATTTGATAAATGCAGATAGGACTCTTATTTCCAGAGTGAATCCCTTGCTCTAGGCTAAATCAGATCTGCTTCTCTGCCTGCAATGCACATTTCCGAGTCTGGCGCGCCCCCTGCTGGTAGTTTTCAGACATCATGCACCGATGCTTTCACCAGAGCAGCTTCCCTTAGTGTCCAGGGCTAGTTTGGGTCTGAAACAACAATGCCCTACCCAAATGCTCAGGAGTTTCTAAAAATACAAAACTTGTTCTTTCACAGTTAGCTCCTCTTAGCACTCGTGCCTGCAAAGAATTGACCCTGGCCAGTGATTGAGCAGGTGTACCTTTTCCTGTCTCCATTCTCTACTTCCAGACCATGCCCCTCGCTGTAGGTCATCTACAAGAACAAGGTCTTTATGTCATGCTGGTGCTGACATTCAATCTGATGCTGAGATGTTGAATCTAACCCCCACCTGGTTCTCACATCCTACCCGTCTAAGAGTCCTCTTGATTTTTATCCTCCTCAATAGATTTCGTATTTTGCATGCACTGTTATAGCTCCAGTCTACACCACCATCTTACTTCTTTTCCTATCTCCCTCTTGTCCATAGCAATTTGAGCTATGATTCTAGTTTCTGAAAATACTAGAACGTTCTGTGGAGCTTTACCAATTTACCAACACCCAGATGCAAGCCCATACTCTAATGAAATCCGTCTATGTGTGGGTGGGGCCATCTCACTCAACATTCACAGCTCCTGACTGCTCCTGGGTGACTCCTGGAGCCCCAGTTTTGAGGACCACTGAGTTTCCAGTCCAGACCAGCAGCAGCTCCCAGGAGCTCGTTAAAATGTGGTGCTGGGCCCCAGGAGGTGGGAGGGCCTAAGAATTTCCATTTCTCACAAGGTCCCTCCCAGGCAGTGCTCCTTCCTTGTCTGGTTGCTTCTCAGTCTTTAGTGCTCGTGGAAATGTAACCTGCCCAGAGAGCCCTTCCCTGACAACATGTTGTCATTTCCAGTGTCTTAGCCCAGGTCGCTAAGGGCTCTCTTGCCCCTCCACAGGTTGGAGGACTGTCACCCCCACCCCCAGCACCATCCCCTGATCCTGAGATGACTTTTGGATTCCTGGCCTTTAAAGGAACCTTCCCTTCCCATTCAACATGTGTCCTCACCTCCTCCTCACCCCTGTTCTCTACGTCAACCACCTGCATGCTTCCCCGTAGCACGTAATCAAGTCACAATTATTCTATGTGTCTGATCTCTTATATTAAATCAACCTCTGCCAGAATGAAAGCAGTATGAGGGCAAGGCTTTTCATTGTCTTCTTGGCGATTGCCCAGCACACTGCAGTGCTCAATAAATGCTTACTGAGTGAAGGGTTGACTAGAGACAGAATCAGAGAATGTGAAGTGTGGAAGTAATGTAACAATGGCAGCAGGAGCTAGTCCTCTCCCGTTCCCCATCCCCATGAGAGGTTAGCCTGCACCTGGTGTTCACATTGAATCTCTAACCCACAGAAGGACCTGAGTAGGCATTATCTTCGATTTACAGATGTGTAAATGAAGGCCTAAAAGGGAAAATCCTGGCTGAGGTCACACAGCTAGAAGTGGCAAAGCCAGTGAGGAATCCAGATTGCCTACCTTTACATCCACCCGAATACAGGGAGAAAGGAAGAAAAGGTAGCAGGGTGAGGAAGGAAAGGATAGAATGAGGAAGAGAGGGAGAAAGGATAGTAGAAGGGCAGAGAGGATTGGGAGGAGGAAATAAGGAAGGTGGTAAGGGGGAGAGGGGTGGAGAAGCAGAGTGTGAAGACAGTGGAGGGAGGAAGAGAGAGAGGAAGCGAAGCGGTATGAGGGAGAAAGAAGGGGTTGAAGGGAAAGTGCAGGAAGCAGGGAAAAGGCAGAGCTTGAAGAACTATTCCCTCAGGGAATTTTTAACTCTAAACTCTTAAACCAGGGAAAAAATAAAAAGCTGAGCTAAAATCAAAGAACTCTTGTCCTACTTTTCAGCTCTCAGATTCTCCCAAAAGCTCTTCAGAAGAGAAAGATCAAGTAATGATGGGTCTCAACCACCCTTTTTTCTCATCTCAACCACTGTTAAGATTTTTCCAGTAGCTTGCCCAGAGTCTTGGGTCAAAAGCCAGGTAGGAAAAGGTAGAGCAGACCCTGGCCCAGGCCTGCTAGTGGTCAGCCTGGCCTTACTCAGGTACATGCTACTAGGAGACGGGGCTCTACTTCCTTTTGTAGCTTCCTATTTCATGACCTAACTCATTGATGCTCTAACAGATAATCACCTCTCTCCCCAGACTCAATGACCCAAATGTTTCTCCAGCTAAGTCCAAAATCAGTGTTCCTGGCTGGGGAGTCGGGCTGGGGAAGGGGGTCCTCCAGTCAGGCTGGGAAGTCGATGGGCCAGTTGGAAATGGCACCCACTGTATTCACTGGCAGGAACTTGGTCCCAGGGTCACATTTAGTCAGGGAAGCTAGACACCGAGTCTTTCAAGGTCAGTGAATAGCCAACTTTGTCCCTTTAGCTCCGTGAGCAGCTCTCTGCCCTGACACATCTCTCTCTCCGAAGACCTAATTTGCACAGTTGCAGAGAGACTATAAATGCACGCATGCCAAGGAAAGGGGTCACCCTGACCTTAAATTCCCACTACAGAAGGTGAGAGCAGGAGCAGACAAGTCTCCCATATTCCCTTGCGGGGAGGTGGTATGGGGTGGTGGGGGTGGGGCAGGACAAGGGAAAGAGGAGGAGGCTGGATGCTCAAGTTGCTCAAGTCTAGGTTTGGCTAAGAGAGAGGAAGACCACTTCGCCTACCACATTGTGTGGTTTATAACTTCCGTTGACTTCCATTCTAGATTTTTCAAAATTTCATGAAGCAAACACTTATGGAGTTTCTGCTACTTTGTTGACAAAGCCCTAAGCCTTTGGCATGCCAATGAAGAAATAAAGACTATGATGTAAGCCCTATTCTTTATCTGGTTGAGATTTTGAAAATATTTTTGATAAAAAATTTGACCGAAGTAATAGAGTCACAACATAAATGATCTCATTTAAGCTTCACCATAATTTTATGAGGCAAGAACTATTTATATCCCCATTTTCAAGAGGAAGAAACAGACCTAAAGAGAAGCAGTAACTGTCTCAGCTTCCGTCACACTGAAGAGGCAAGAGTGGGTCTTCATTACATTATTCTGCCCCTGTTGTCAAATCACAATATTGTAGGCACACTGACACAGGCATCGTGGAGCTGGCTTCAGAAAGCAGAAGTAGGTTTGGATTCTAAACAGTCACTGAGTCCAAGAACAGGACAAAACTGAACTCGCTCAGGTAGTTCTAACATGGCCTGGGAGCCAAGCAAGCTCTGTGAACCTGGAGGAGATGCTTTCCCTGTTCTTGGTTCCCCCTCTGTAAAATGAGGGTGCTGACTCAGAGGACTCTGAATTTCCTCACTCCTGCTCCAGCAGCAGAAGCTGGAAGGCAGGGCACAAGTTTTCCTCAGCCAGACTCAGGTGCCTTCTGCCTGTTTGAGCCTTCCTTTTCCCATCTGTGAAGCTAGATTAGGTCCAATTTGCTAATGTTTCTCTGGTGTCTGGCACGGGGGATTTAATGGGAGTTCAATCAATCCTGGTCACCCCCTTCATCTCCCACCTGACTGCAGATGGCAGGAATTATGTGAGCAGGCGGCAGATCACTAAGCTTCTGGGGCTTCTAAGATCACAGGGTCTCTGACCCCCAGCCTCTGGGCCCAGGCGTCTGGGGAGTGACTAAGGACAGTGTCACATTTCTGGAAGCCTCTCCCTGCTCCTGCCTCATGTTCACCGCACCCTGTACCCTCCCCATCAAACCCAGGGGTGCTCCAGCTCCAGTCATCTGGATCCCCACCATTCTCTCAGACTCCACAAAGGGTAAGTTCAGGATTTGGGGACACAGGATTGGGAGAGATGAATATTCTGTGTCCCTACAGGCCTCTCCAGCAAGCCTCATTTCTTATGGTGACTTTCGGGAAGCTCCCTGGAGCCATGCCTGCTTGGCAGGTATTTGAATAAGGCAGAAGGAGCTCAGAGGAAAAGCAGCGTCTTGGAACGGTTGCCTGGTTACTCAGGGTCTTGGCCACGTGGCCAGTGCTCCAGCTGCCCAGGATGAGCCTGCTGAGGAAGGGAGGGGTGAGGAGGACCAGGCATCCCTGCACAGGGGGGAGGGGAGGCAGCTTATTCAAAAGATCAGCTCCTAGACAGTGCCTTCCTGCTCCTCCCCCAACAGCCCCCAGGCCAGGACAAATGCACCAGGCTTAAGACTGGCTGGTGGGTGGCAGGCTGGCTCTCCCACCCCCAGCTGTAGGATGGGGCAAATGAACAGCCTGTCGTCTCTCCCTCTCCTCACCTTCTGGATGAATCTAATAATAGAATTCACCTCCCTTCCTTCTTGCAAGGCTTCAAAACAGATCATATAGGAAGCCGGCTGAGCAGGAAGGGCTGCTGCTCCTGGAAGCCAGACCCCAGCCAGAGCTGGAAGCTGATGGAAGGGGCAATCCGAAGTGCGGAGTGAGGACACAGCATCTAATTTGAGTCTCAGGACAGAAGGAAAATGAAGGAACCCTTGTTTGAAAACTGGGAAGAGGTGCTCCGCAAGGCACTGAAACAAAGCTTTTTTTCTTCTGTGGTCTCCCTAGCCTGCTGTGCTGCTTTGGGTGAGAGCACAGCCTTTCGCAGGCACCCAGGGGCCTCCCACCCAAACCTGGTGTGTTCTGGCCTCGCCCCTGCACTGAGGACTGGTGCAGCAGGCACCCGAATGGTCGGGAGCAGTCTTGGGGTCTGTGCCCTTCATCGTGTTAGCTGACACTGTCTCCAGCAGATAATGTCAGAATTGAGTGAAATTGCACGATACCCAGTTGGTGTTGCAGAGTTTTGTCTGGTGAGGGGAAACAACCAAAAATGTCAGAAGTACTCCGCGTGGAAGTAAAAAAGAGACACACGGTAGATAAACTGTAGGTTCTCCCAGTTCACCCCCTACAATCCACGGAAGCGCTAACTCCCACTGTGAGGATATTTGGAGGTGGCGCCTTATTGGTAACTTGGGTTAGATGAGTTCTTGAGCGAAGAGCCCCCAGGATGGAATTGATGCCCTTTGAAGCACAGAAAGAGAACCCAGGACTTCCTGCTGTTGTGTGAGGGCACAGGGAGAATGCTAACATCTGAAAGCCAGGAAGAAGATTCTCACCAAGAACTGACTCTGGGGTAGGTCTTAGACATCCCAGTCTCCAGACTGTGAGGAACAATGTGAGTTGTTTAAACTCCCACTCTATGGTCTTACAGCAGCCTAAGCAGACAGCCTAGAAGGAAGGTTTAGTAACAAAGAGAAGCAGATGCAGATTATCAGAAAAGGTGAGAAAGTAGGTAGCCCTGGGCAATTCATTCATTCATTTACTCACTCATTCATTCATTCACTGGGTGGCCACAGCAGGTTCTAGGCTTGTTCCCTTTTAATCCATTCTCCATACAGCAGCCTGAGGGAGCTTCTTACATGTGATAAGGAGAACCATGTCCTTCCCACCTGAATGCCTGTGGCAGAAAACTCACAATAACAGTGTCTAGGATAGACATTTATCTCTAGCTCACAGAGGGCTAGTCTCAAAGCCAGTAGGGCAGCTCCATGGTGACAGAATTTGGGCTCAGGTATCTGGCTGTGGTGCCTCCATTTCCAAGGTCACTTTGTTTTTTAAAAAGATGTATGCATTTATGCATATAAGAACTAGGGTACAGGCCAGAGGTGTGGGGGAGTGAGAGGATTCACCAAAGACAGAGTGGGGAAAGGAACAGGCAGATTGACTGAAATACACTGCTGAGGAGAGCAGCAAGTGAGACAAGAGAGGTCGGTGTGCCATGTGGGTCACCTCCCTGGCCTGGGGCAGGGATCGAACTCATGGTTCAGTGACTGCAGTTTGCTTCATAGTGCTGTGCTTAACCCATTGTGCCACCAGGGAGGCCCTCCAAGGTCACTCTGAAGCCCAAAATGGTGTTGGGTTGCCAGGCATTTAACACATATCCCACATAGCAGGTAAGGGGGGGCACTCCCTTTGTTCAAAGTTGATACTTCAGTTTACTTTAAAGTGACAGGAGCTATACTATATGATCCATCAATCCCACTCCTAGGGATTTACCCAAAGGACACAAAAACATTAATTCAAAACAGCATTATTTATAATAGGCAAGACTTAGACTCACCCAAATTCCCCAAAATAGATGACTAGATCAAGAAGATGTAGTTTATAAACGCAATGGAATATTACTCAGCAATCAAAAACATAAACTAGAGCCATTTGCATAAACAGGGATAGACCGGAAGGGATGTTGCTCAGTAAAATAATTCAGAAGGAAAGAGAAAAATACCAGATGGTCTCACTTATAGGAGGAATATAGGGGATCAAGTGGAAAAAAATAACAAAAAACCACAACAAAACAAAAATAAATAGACAACTACAAAACAGATTCTGCAGGGAAGAGGAAGGGGTTGGGATTAAGACAGGGATGGGAAGAGCACCAGGGACTATGGTAATGGTGTATGGGTGAATTGGTGGTGGGAATTCTATGGGGACTACACCTAGAAAAGAAAGCAAACATCGTAACAAAAAAATACATTTAATAAAAAAAATTCAATAAAAAAAAAGTGAGTGGAGCTGAAGTCACATGACCACTGCTGTGCAGGAAGCTGGGAAAATAGTCCTGATGTGCCCAGGGCAGCTCTCTGGAGTTTGCTAACGAGGAAGTGGAGGCAGATCCTTGTACACGGCTGTTCTCTTTCGCACACGGCACTTGCACGGCTCCCGGCTGCAGTTGGTATAAAGTGCCTACTCTACTTCGCTCCAGTCCATTTCTTCCCCTTCTTCACAGTCTCATTTCCTTCATCACACTTCAGGTCAGTGGCCTCCCAGGAGCTCTTTCCCACACCTGGTGGTCCTTCATGTTGCTTCATGCCTTTGAGTGCCCCAGCCCCAGCCACCCCTCCCCCATCACATCTCCTCAGAGAGGCCTGACCGCACGGCTAATGCAATTTTCATCATCATTCTTTCTTGACCTTTTTTGTTTCTTTATAGCAATAGTGACACCTTGAGACTCTTTTATTAAATTATCTGCTACAAAGCAAAACCACTATGCCTGCACCAAACACCTGCTTTTTTGTTGTTCTTCCCCACTGGAAAGGCAGATCCATGAGGGGAGAGTTTGGGTCTTTTTCACAACCATACCCCCCAGAAATTCCCTGAGCAAATAGTTACTCTCTCCAACTAAGTAGCAGGACGTTAAAAGACAGGAAGCATATCCAGTGTCCTTTTCAACATCAGAGAGGCCTAGAGATGAGACTTGGGGGTTTGTCTATTGGGGAGGAACAAAGCTGGCTCCATCCTATGTCTCCACCCTGTGTCAATGTCTTCTTTGTCTACTTTTAACTTGAATGAACTATTGTTCCTTCCTTATCCTTGTAAGCAGATTTACATCCTCTGGAAGAGGGCAGGGTGTAAACAAAAGCAGGATAAAATCTAGAAGACATTTACGTGCATCCATTTTCCAGGAATAGAAAAGTTTAGAAACAGTGCCAGACTTCTCTGAATACAGACCATCTCCTTGCCATCTCCTTGGGGTATCTTACTAGAATGCAAATGGAAGTGCCCAGAAAACAGCTCCCAGCCTCACTCAGACTGCTCTTCCCTAGTCTTCGTCAATGGGTCATCTCCGACAGAAGCCTAGGCACCATCCTCCAGGGTTGGTATAACAGGATGGTTTAGGCTGGATTTCTCGACCTTGGCACATTTGGTCATTTCAGACCTGACAGTTCTCTGTTGTGGGGGGTGGTTCTGTGATTGTAGCCCCCATCCATCAGAGGACAGCAGCAACCCTGCCCCTGAATTTTGACAACCAAAACTACCAGATATCACCACGTGTCCCCTGGAGCAAGACTGTCCTCAACTGAGAAGCGCTCAGAGCAAGGTCTTAAACCTCAGTCTCTGGTTTCAAATCTCAAGTTTGTTATGGACTGTGGGGTGTTACCTAACCTTTCTGCTGTGCCGCAAGTTCCTTCCTTCTTTATAGGTTAAGTGAGCTGATCTATGGAAAGCTCTTAGGATGGTCCCTGGCACTCAGAAGTGTTGTGTGTCAACTCTTTTTTTTTTTTTAAAGATTTTATTTATTTATGCATACAAGAGCTGGGGTATAGGCCAGAGGTGTGGGGGGTAAGAGGATTCACCAGAGACAGAGACAGACAGGCAGGCAGGTTGACAGAAGCACACCGCTAAGGGGAGCAGTGGGTGAAGCAGGAGAAGTCTGGGTCCCCTCCCTCGCTGGGGATCGAACTCACACTGCAGTGGCTGCGGAAGATTCACAGTGCAGCGCTCAACCCCTTGCGCCACTAGGGAGGCCTGGGAGTGTTGTGCCAACTCTTATTCTTATTTTTGAAATTACTCCTTACTCTCAATCCAATCCATAGCTATTCCTGGATGATTTTACTTAATAAATATCTTTACACTCTATTCACCTTTCTCCCACATCTCCATTGCCCATACCAGCAGCATCTCTTTTTTCTGATTATGGCTTCCTAGTCACTCCCCATGGAGGAACCAGTTTGTTCTGTTCAAACTCTTCAGTTCTTAAGGCTATTCACAGAGTCCTCTCTTTTGTTGGACTTCACCAATGGCCCAGAGGTTATAGAAAAAGAGCCCCCCCAACCCCCCTGCCCCCACCAGCACCTCTAGAGCCAGACACTTTGCCTGCAACCTTAAGTAAAGCAATTTCCAAAGCAGTGATTGTGCATTATTTCAAAATGAAGACAGCCTCCTTCTTGGCAAGTGTAGAAACAGACTGACCGAGTCAGGAAGGGCTGCCTTATTCTGTGGGATATCACATGCACTGCCCAAGCGCTCTGCGGAGGGGGCAGGGAGAGAAGGCAGTTCATCCCAAGTTCCACTTGCTAAGCCATCTGCTTGCCAAGCTGCCTGCAGAGCTGTGTTCTTTGCAAGGGGCAGTTTTGCTAATTTACAATGAAGATGCCATATGAGCTTGTTGTAGTCCTACAGTCAGTGCATACTGTAGGTGGATAATAGTGGAGCTACATTTAAAAATGTACATTTCTAGTCTGTTGTAGAGACACCGAATTGCCAAAGACAAGGGGAGAGATGGATTACGCCAATTGCCCGACTCATCTGCCTTCTTTCTCTTTCCATAACTGGAAAGCGAGCAGTTCCACGTCTCTGGTGCTAGTTCAGAGCCGAGGCACACTGGAGAGAAGCCGCCCCTTACTTTGTGCACCCAGCAATTGGACAACTTTCAAGTCCTGGATTGATGCAATTAGCACTTTCCATAATTAAATTCATAATAAAGTGCCTTGGGGGCATGCAATATCTTTTTTTTAATTAACTATTCTTATTAACCTCATTCATCTGCCTCATAAAAAGTGTAAACCAAAGCTAGCCATACAGAAATACACATCCTAGCCCACATAATTAGCAATAAATATTTAGCCTCACAGTTAACACACTTCCAAGCCAAACATGACCTCCAAGATCACCTAGTACAAACATTCACCTTAGGGACATGGAACCTGGAGCTCAGAGACTAGAACAGCATGCTCTGAATCACTCAGCTCAGAGGTGTCACTAGGGGACATCAGGTCTCCCCTTGGCTGCCATAGCAGCCACAACAGAGAACAAAAACAATTCCCACTCTCTTACCAGATAGTTAGACTCACGTGCCACCCACACTTCTAATAATGACCTGGTCTTCATATACAGTGTTTTTCCAGAGTACTGGTTGGCACCTCTGTGTCGACTCAAACTACAGTCAGTTGCAAAAATCGCTATTGTTTTTCCGGAGGCAGCCTATTTTGAGGAAGTTGCTCTCTTATGAGACATGGTATCCAGGAAAAGATGCATTTTCTCATTCTCACATTATTTGACAGGATTGAGGTCTGGAGACCGCTGCATAGTAAGCAAAACCAAATTCTGCGCACGTCAACAGGAGTACTTTCCTGAAAGGGTTGACTACAAAATATTCTGTCCTTGTGTATTTAAATGGAGTCCATTTTTGAAATCCATCTACTCCCATTTAGCAGTCATGCCACAGAAGTCACCATTTAATTAGGCGCAGGTGCGGTATCCCAGTGGGTGCCAGGGTGCAGCGGGCTGCCTGCAGTTGGCAGACCTGGGTTGGCACCCCACTGTCCCACCCACTAATTGTCTCCTGTGCAAGTCATGTCACGTGCCTGAGCTATGGTTTCCATGACTAAAAATGGAAACACTAATAGCTGCTTCCCAGACTTGGAAGGATTAAGTAATATCACATACATGAGAACACCATAAGCACACTTAGAAAAGCAACTTGCCTTTTTTCTCCAGTTTCACTAACAAGGCTGTGAGGTCTTTGTAAGGCCTTTGCATGTTATCTTCACCTCTGTGAAGGGGTCTAGAATCACAGAGGGGGTCTTGTATTATAAGCATGTGCCTGTGCTCAATGCATACTTATTAATTCATACATGTAAATGTGGACACAGTTTATATCTTTTCCTGTGTCTGCAAGCTCTGCCAACTGTAGTAGGCTGACTAGCACCTTTCCCTGCAAGATTGCTCCATATCTTAACCCCCTGGACCTGCGAGTGTGACCTTATTTGGGAAAAAAGATCTGGGTAGATGTAACTCATTTGATGATTTCCAGATGAGATATTCCTGGATTATCTAGATGGGACCTTGTTTTAATCCACTCACACACTGTAACAGCAACACTGGGTCGTTTATAAACAACAAATATTTCTCACAAATCTGTATGCCAGGAAGTCTAAGATCAGGGTGCTGCCAGATTCTGTGTCTGGCCAAGGCTGGCTTCCTGGATCACAGACCGCAATTTTCTCATTGCTCTATCCACAGGTGACATAAAGGCAAGGGGTTTCTGGGGTCTCATAGGGGTACCGATCCAATTCCTGAGGGCTTGGAAGACCTAATGACTTAATCTCATGACCTAATCACTTCCCAAGACCCCATCTCCAAATACTATCACATTGGAGATGAGATTTCAGGACATAGGGATTTTGCAGGGACAAACAGTCAGTCTAAGGCAGATCTCAACCCAGTAACAAGTGTCCTCAGGAGAGAAAGACACAGGAGCAGAGAAGATCACAAAGAATGCCAACAGACACTAGAAAAGGAAAGAACTCTCCTCTAGAGCTTCTAGAATGGACCTGACCCTGCTGACATATTGATATGTGACTTCTGGCTTCCAGAACAAGAGAATAAAGTCCTGTTTTCAGCCACCAATTTGTGGTACTCTGTTATAACAGTCACAGGAAACGAAAATGCCAATATGCAGGAGCACTCAGTAAGTACTGGGAGAAGGGTCAGGCTTCTGACCCATGTTTTATATCAAATCCTTGGACCCTGCTACACATCCCAAATACTTTACCCAGCTGGGTCACTATGAATTGGCAATTTTGGGGAAAGGAGGCACATTAACCTTTGAAGTTCCACTGAATGAGAAAGTTAGGAAATGGGTATATGTAGTCAGTTGTAAACAGTGTGCCCAAGCCCATTTATCAATCTGAACAATCACTGGGAAGTAGAAGGGTCCCCTCCAAGCCCAGGTGCCCTTGTCCATTTATCAATCTGATTGGAGAACAATCATGGGACCAGGAGGGTGCCCCCAAATTCAATTAAAAAATGGAATGTTTAGAACACCAACCCAATGCTAAAGCAGTGGGCCAAAGCTGGTTCTGGAAGGCAGACCAGGCAACACGGGGAGACTCAATAGAACTCAGTAGCCTCGAGACGCCACATGTCCAGTCAATCGGCAAGAAACACAATGGGAAAATAACCAAAGGCCAAATCCCCACTTCTTATATTCCCATATAAGCCCCTGCTACCAAGTCAGGGTTGTTCTCTGCTCAGAGAGCTTGCCTGTCTTGCTTTTCTGTAACTTTGGTCTCAATGTTGAATTCTTTCCTTGCTGAAAACAAGAACCAACAGAGAGGCTGGGAGTCCCTGGACCCCAGAGTTACCTTTGAAAAAGAACAAGAAGTCCTGAAAAGCTACCTCAACGATACGACTGACTTTTCCATGCACTTATTCAACCCTCCCACCCCCTACTCTGACAGATGGTGCTTACAAATAGTGACTTTTGGCTGAGTGTCAGAGAGGCCCCTTGCACATCCAGTGATGATCAAAGAGCATTTGGAGCTTATAGGATGTCAGAATTGGCAACCAAAATGGTTCCAGCCTCACCCTAGACCATATCCAGGTCCATGAGTCCAACAGTTACTGCTGACTCTTCTGAGCTGAACTGCCCCAAACTGAACTACTGATTCTCCCGTCTCCTTCTACTGCCTTCCTGAATGTTCTCCATCTCAGAAATCAGCCCCCTCATTCTTCTAGTTACTCTTCTAGTTACTCAGATCTCCTCGATTCCTCTCTCCATCTGATCTTCCTCAACTAGTCATGTTGGTGCTACCTTGAAAACCAACCCAGAATCCAGTCCCTCTGCACGACTTGCACTGTTGCTGTAGACCACTATGGTTTCTAGGTGGCCCTTTTAAGAACTTCCTGACTGGTTTTTCTTCTACTACCCCAGCCTCACTACGTTCTGTTCCCCAACTGGCAGTCAGAGAAAGCTTTTAAAAAACTACATTAGGTCAAATAGCTTCCTAGATCATTCAAAATGCAATTTGGATTCCTCTCCCTGTCCATAAAGCAGCACATAAACTGTCCCATCTCCCCAGCCTGCCCCTTTCCCCTGTGATTCCATCATTCTCATTCTCCTTTTGTTACAGGGCAGAGAGAGGGGCACCCCAGGACGCCCAAACTTGCCTTTTCTAAATGAGTTCTGCCATCTGCCACATTAAGACAAACATAAGACCTTTAATGGAAAGGAACTTTAATACAATTAGGGTACAATACAGAAAGGACAAAGAACATAGTTACTAAGTTAAGCATCCAAAGTTACCCATCTCCTTGAGGGTAACAGCCCAGCCAAATAGGATTGGCCCAAAACAAGGCCCAAAGCCTGTCACAAGTCTAAAGCACCTTTCCATAGAGATCCATAGAAAAAGGTCAGAAGCAGTCACACAAGTCTGGGAAGAAAAGAGCAAAATCAAAATCATTGTTCACCTCCCCACGGGTCTCTCACCCACATCTTCTAACCAGTCCAAGACCAAAAAGCAAGCGTAGTTTCTTCACATGTCCCTCTGCTCCACGTGCCTCCTCCACATCTCCTTGCTGCTCTCCATCCTGCTTCCTTCTTCCTCCCTTCCTTTTGTCCTCCTATTTCCTCTCTCCAACATCTTCTTATCCCTGCTCAGCTCCACCCACTCAGGGCAGAACTGGGATTCTGGAACTTCTCCCTTTCCTGGGGACCACCCTGTTACACTTCCACTCACATAGCTCTAGTCCCCTGGCCTCCTGGATGTGCTTTCATAACGCTGAACACACTCCTAACTCTTTGTCCACTGCTCCCTCTCCCTGGAACACTGTGCCACCAAATCTCTACATGGCCTTGCCCCTCCCATCATTCAGTCTTGACCCTGTATCACCCACCTCTGAATACCCATAAAACATCACCCCATCATTTTCTAACCTCTCTACTCAACTTTTTCTTTTATTCTTATCACAGATCAACAGAGTGACCTAGATATTGTGCCTAAAAATCTCCTATACCCTTGAGAGAGATACATAATGTAGTGAGAATTATATGCTCTTTTCAAATTATTTTTTTTTAAAAGCCCAATTCTGGTCAAAGTTCATGTGTCCTTCAGACATGATGGGAATAGATGGATTTACTTATAAAGAAATGCAAAAACTGACAGTGGGCCATCTGGCTTCAGTCATGAATTACATGAATTATACCTCTAGGCAACTCTGAAAATGAGGTTCAGATGGCACTTGAAGCCTGAAAGATTTAGCTGCATTGTGGTCATTACATTCAATGAACCTAGAAGCCAACAACCCTCCCTTTCCAACCTGAAATCATTGATATTGTTGTTCCTTAAAGGCTAAGCATAGTGTGACGTTCAGGAAATTTACAAATAATTATTAAAATGTTTACAATAATAAAATACATGGTATCCATATTTATAATTAATCAGTCTAGTAACCCCTATTTAAGACACGCAATTGGGTGATAATTGATCTTGACTTAGGATTTTAATTTAAAATCTGCCTAAATTTATAGTGTTAGAATATTTAAGACTTTAATGATCATCATGTTTATTGGTTTAACTTAATGGATTTGTAAAAATTATTCAAGTACCTAGGAAGTTTCTGAAAAAACACACAAATGAGCTACTAAAAAAATACAATCCAATAGACATCAACAGATAATGAAATTTGCAAATGCAATCAAACATTTCTTAACTGGCCCTTACAAATGATGACTCTTATTTTAAACTATATAAAACTGATCTTGAAGACTTGCTCTTTTAACATGTAGCTTTAATAAATCAATAATTAACTTCTAAAATCAAGATACACTTCAGAAATATCTTTTCTGTTCCTCCAAGCCATCAATAACTTCAATCATTTATCCTTCATTAAAATATAATGATCATTTGCATAATTCACTGCTATGCTCTCAGTCTTTAGGGCAATATCCAGCACATAGTAAGTGCACTGGAAAGTGTTGATGAATGCAGATGAATACTCTTTTGTTTTATAGGATTGCCAGGCTCATCGTCCATCCCAGGAAGTTAAAAACTTCCTGGGGACTATAAGGAAGATAGCCAAGATCCTGAATAAAATCAGCTTGATGGGCTTAAGGAAGTCCCAGGACCATGACTCCTGGAACTTCTGCTCTTCAAAAAAATCAATACTCACTGTGGGGAGGGACTAGGATGAGGGCAGAAAGAGCACGAGGGACTGAGGTGACAGTGCACTGGTGAGATGGTGGTGGGAACTCCATGGGGACTACAACTGATGTCAAATTTATATAAATACATTAATTTAAAAAATCAATACTCACTGTTTCTTCCATGTCTCCCCACAACACTCAAAGAGCATGTTACCCCAATTATATGACAACTTAGTGAGATTACTTTTGAACTTAGTTCATCACCTCATGGGCCGAAAAGCTTCACATTTCTATATGACAAGCGACATCCTCACACGCCTTTAATGAATGAACAAGTCTGCTTGCGTGCCCATTGCTTCCACGGAGGTTGACAGCCCAGGCTTTGCAACCAGACCACACACCCCAGTTCCACATAGTGGTGGTATGTGATTCGAACCCATGTTTATGAGATATTGTGAATGTTTCATACTTAAAAAATAAACGCTAGCTTCAATCTGCTAAGCAGGCAAGATGAAAGAAAAAGGTAAACTCAGGACAGCAGTGGAAACACTTAAGATTGTTTGCTTAAGATATGCCAATAGGTACCTGCAGATGTAAAGTCTTACCAGAGCACACAGGGCTTTGGGGGGAGAGTTTCAATATGGTTTACATTTCAGTTTTAATATTTATAAACAGAACAAAATCTGGAGGGAAGGAGCCTGAGAAGATAAGCTCTTAGGTAAATAGTTCAGAGGCACCAGAAACTGCTTCCTGGGATGGGCCAACAAAACATAACAATGGGGGGTGGGGTAGAGAGTAGGGTGGGAAGGACAAATGGAACAGACCTGGGTTCAGACCAGGGCTCAAATTTTAAAATGTACAAAGGCACCTGGGCATCTTGGCAAATGAGGCTTCTGACTCAGTAGGTCTGGGCAGAGTCTGCGATTCTGCATTTCTAACCAGCTCTCAAGGTGATTCTCATGCTGCTGGTTTCTTGGATACACTTTGAATAGCAAAATTTACAGTATGAAAGTATTACATGCTTTCAAAGCATTAGTACATTTAAACAAAACAAACCCCTCAAAACCTAGAAGTATAATAGGGGCCAGCACTGTTTCCTTCTCATCAGGTAGGTATCTTAGAAACCGTAACATAAACCACCTGGCAAGTTTCATTTGGCTCAGCAAATATTTATTGAGTATCTACTAAGTGTTGGACACTGTTCCAAGTTTTGGGGATGGAATGTGAGCAACCAGTGAGGGTCCCTGACCTTGAGAAAATTACATTCCACCATGGAAAATCAGAAACTCAAATACTTAAAGAAATACTCAAGCAAAAAAGATGAAATTGTTTCAGTGTGACAAACGTCAAAAGAAAGGGTTATGAGTTAGAGGATGTCTTGGGAAGGAAGGCTGGTGGGAAGGGGTGGGAAGACACCAGCCACACAAAGTTTGGGGAAAGTGTCCCAAGTAGTAAGTGCAAGGTCCTAAGGTGACAAAGACCGGCCTTTGAGGGATGACCACTCAGCATGGTTGAGGTGTAATGAGTAAAGGACAAAATTACCTCAGAGAAAAAAATTTTGCACTCCACATCACTGATGAGGGACTGATCACAAAGATATACAAAGAGCTCACAAGACTCAAGAAAAAGTAAACAATCCAGTCAAAAAAATGGGCAGAAGAACTTAAAAGACACTGCTCCAAAGAGGACATGCAAATGGCCAACAGGCATATGAGAAAATGCTCAACATCCCTCATAAACAGGGAAATACAAATTAAAACCACAATGACATACCACCTCACACTGGTAAGAATGGAACATATTAAAAAAAAAAAAACAATAAATGTTGAGGATGTGAAGAAAAGGGAACTCTACTACACTGCTGGTGGGAATGCAAATTAATTCAACCACTATGGAAGGTGTATGGAGGTTCCTCAATCTACTAAAAATAGAGCTACCATACAACCCAGCAATTCCACTCCTAGGGATCTACCCAAAGGACACAAAATACTGATTCAAAAGAATATCTGTACCCCTATGTTTATTGCAGCACTATTCATAGTTGGTAAGACCTGGAAACAACCCAAGTGCCCAAAAATAGATGACTAGATCAAGAAGATGTGGTACATATACACAATGGGATACTATTCAACAATCAAAAAAAGATAAACTAGAGTCATTTGTAGAACCATGGATGGAGTCTGAAGGGATTATGCTCAGTGAAATAAGTCAGAAGGCAGAAGAAAAATATTGGATTGTTTCACTTTTAGGAGGAATAAAAAGGAAACAAAAAAAGGGCTCAAGGAAAAGAATAATAATAAAAAATCACAACAAGAACAAAAAGACAAAGACAAATTAGAGGCACTTTGTGGGGTGGGAGAGGGATTGGGATGAAGGCAGAAAGACAAGAAGGGACTGAGGTGATGGTGCACTGGTGAAATGGTGGTAGGAAATCCATGGGGACTATAATTGATGTCAAATATATATAAAGGGGGAAAAATTACCCCAGGCCGGTTTATGATAAGAACTGAGATTTTATTTTAAGTGTGATAGGTAGCTCTTAAGGGGTTTTAAACAGACATTTATGTATGAATGTCATAAAAAAAAAAAAAAAGATTTATACTTACAAGAACTGGGGTATAGACCAGAAGTGCAGGGGGTGAGAGGATTCTCCAGAGACAGAGTGGGGAAAAGAACAGGCAGATCAACTGAAAAACACTGCTGAGGGGAGCAGCAGGAGAGACAGGAGAGGTCTGCTTCACCATATGGGTCACCTTCCTGGCCAGGGATCAAACTCATGTTGCAGTGGCTGACGACAGCCTCATAGAACTTCGACTTAACCCCTTGCACCACCAAGGAGGCCCCTTTATGAATGTCTTTTAAAGACCACTCTGATCTCTTACTATCACCAGCAGTGGCAGAACCTTCTACAATGTGTCTCCTGATAAAGACATGTGGATGATACCACATCACTTACAAAGTTACCTTGCTGACTTTAGTATTTAGATCTAACATCGTTTATATGAATTACAGGAGGTAAAAGCACAAGTTCAAAGACATCACAAAGAAGTCCTCTGACAAATTCAGAAGGTGGGAACACTGGTTCCTTTCATTTCAACAAACAAATGTCATGAAAAAGGGAAAGTGTGCTTTAGAGTTAAAAGATATCACAATCAGGGTCTCCCTGGTGGCGTAGGGTTAAGTCTGAACACTATCACCCTCTGCAGCCTGAGTTTTGCTTGTTTTATCACAAGTATTTTTTTTTTTTTTTACTTTTATGAGGTCAAAACTTTTTCTCCTTTATAATAACCTCTGGGCTTTGTGTCATTCTGAAAAGATAATCTCACTGAACAATTTGATAATAATGAGGAGGAGGAAGAGGAGGGGGAAAGGAGGAGGAAGATGATGGGGGAAAGGGAGACCAATATTGTCAGTCATTTTTCTAGAAGCATCTGATACTTCACTGCATTTAATCCTTGAATGCCTCATGGGGTAGAGGTCATCATTTCTACAATTCATAAATGAACTGAGTTCTAGACAAGTGAGCGACTTGTCCAGATTTTAGAAACTGCCTTCTTCACCACCACACTAAAAAGAGAAGGTTTTTTCTGAGGCTATTCCTTTAGGGATTTATGCCAACACAGTGTACTTTGGTTTTTGTGACCGTAAAGCCAACTCCATTTCTTGGGTGCCAAGGATGATTATAATGCTATTTTATTACCAAGGAAACCTTTTATTCCACACACACAAAAAAAAACAAACCAGAGTCATAAATGATTTAGTACACACAAGGAGGCCGAAATGGAATTGTTGCTGGAAACCAGTCCCATCTGAGGGATGGGCTGAGAAGAGAACAGGAGCCTGGCCTCTCAGAATTGCTCACATCCTACCCCAATTAAGTACTTGGGGAACTGACAATGGGTTCCTGATGTGGAAATCACTTTGAAACATGGAGGCTGGTAGTTAAAGCCATTAGTCCCCCCTTGGGCTTCAAGGACGACTACAAAGAAAATATTTTGTAAATTGGGCAAGGAGCATGGATTTGCCAGCCCCTGGGTTAGCCCAAACTGGTCAAGCAATTGCTTTTACCACTTCATTTTCTAAGTGGACTAATCCCTGCAGGGAGATGGAAAACTACCCTCACTCCAGGTGGCACAGGGTTTCAAAGCTGAGACCTGCTCCAGCCAGCTGCTGAATGAAGAGCTTGACTCTTTTCTTGTACAGTTTTCATTTCAGGCCCAAGATGAGGGCCTTCCAGGTTGCTGCTAGCCCTGACAGGCACGGATTCATAGTTTTTATTCCTATTTGGAGAAAGGAAGTGGAAAGAACTGCAGTATTTTGTGAGCAAATGGAATGCAAATGGAACGCCGGTGAGTGCAGACCAGCCAGTTTTTCTGAACTCTAGGATATAGAATTGAGGTAAAATTCCAAGCCAATATCCTCCCCAGTCACCTTTCCTAAAATAAAGACAGATTCCACATAGCATTTATTCATTAATTACATATATTTGGTAACAGCTTGGAGATACTGAGTACTTATTACAAGCTAGGTGTGTTCTAAATGCTTTGACTGTATGAACAGTTTGGGGCCTCACAGCAACCACAAGGCACAAGTGCTCTTACTCCTCATTCCACAAAAGCAGAAGGCAGGAAATGTAAAAGTTTCACTCAGCATTACACAGAAGGGGGTGGGGCACCAGGCCAACCATTCTGAAACTGTGTGACCAAAGGTTACTTAGGAACCCCAAACTGTTAAAGGGGAAAGCCCATTTTGGCAGTTTGAATGATTTGGCTAAACAGGCAAGAAGGCAAAGAAAGCAGGCTCTTGGTGAGCTCAAAGATCTTTCATTGGTGAGCTCAAAGATCTTTCATTGGTGAGCTCAAAGATCTTTCATTGGTGTGCACAGAGGAAAAGAGAAGAAAGGACGTCAAATAATAGATTTCCAATCAAACTCCAAGAATTATCATCCCCTATGGGCAAATTCCTAGCCAAACGGGTGAGGCCAAAGCAGGGAGACTGAGGTCTGACAGCACCAGAACAAGTTTAAGGTACACAGTCCTGGGCAGGAACCACAAGAAAGGGGTTAGGTACATCCCAGAGAGCTGGGGTAGAAGGACCTGAAATTCCAACTGGACCACCCAGTCCACAAAAGGTCAAGATAACATTGTCTCTGTCAAAATGCTAAACCTGCCAGGTCCAAAGACCAGGGCAGGCCCCCACATCTCTCACCTGTGTCTCTCCTCCTTCCTTCCACCTCAGTTTACATGTCCACCTTCCTCCTTCACAGCTGGAGGGAAGTCAGAAAGGCTGGTTCATAGCATGCTGGGACTTGTGGGGTGGGGGAAAGGCGCCTATTCGCTGCTCTGCCATGCTCCTGCCCCTTTCAGGGAGATGTATTCTGTTAAGTTTCTTATTTCAGAGCCTGTGGGTACCAGCTGCATACCCAGCATGGCAGAGGCTTAGTGGTACCATGATGGGGTGAAGAGAACTCACACCACCAGGAGGCTCTCGCTGTTGTGTGGAGAGAGGAGAGCTCTGAAAGGGGGTGGGGGTCTCCCCTGTGTGCCTCAGGATCACTTGGAAAGCCTGTTAGAAAGATAGTCTCAGGGGCCTCCCTGGTGGTGCAGTGGGTTAAGCAGCGTACTATGAAGCAAACCACAGTCACTGCAGCATGAGTTCGATCCCTGCCGCCTGCCAGGGAGGGGACCCACATGGTGCAGCTGACCTCTCCTGCCTCGCCTGCTGTTGCCCTCAGCAGTGTGTTTCAGTCAGTCTGCCTGTTCTGTTCTCCATTCTGTCTCTGGTGAATCCTCTCACCTTCCGTGACTCTGACCTGTACCCCAGCTCTTGTATGCATAAATAAATATTTAAAAAAAAAAAGAAAGATAGTCTCAGGTCCCACCCCTCAAGATACTGATAAGTGGAGTTGAAGGTGGGCCAAGTACCACAGAGGGACCCCGAGAGACTCCTGCCTTTGCCCTGGATGTGCTGTGTTTAGAATGCTCTCCGATGAGCAACTTGTGTGGTGTTGTGAAGCTGAGTTTTCAGCATGGAAGACAGATCCTGGTTTCTCAAGAAAGATGAAGGCACTGCTACCAAGCACACTTACAAGTTTCTTTTCTTTTCTTTTTAAAGATTTTATGTATTTATGCACACAAGAGTGGTGTACAGGTCAGAGGCATGGGGGTGGGGAGGAAAAGGGGGGGTGAGAGGGTTCACCAGAGACAGAGTGGGGAACAGAGCAGGTAAACTGACTAAAATACACTACTGAGGGGAGCAGTGGGCAAGGCAGGAGAGGTCTGCTGCACCATGTGGGTCACCTCCCTTATCGGGGATTGAACTCATACTGTGACAGCTGCGGAAGCTCCACAGTGCAGCACTCAACCCCTGGTGCCACAGGGAGGCCCACACTTACAAGTTTCTGTATTTAATAATGGCTCACATCCTAAAAGGCTATCATAAGAGCAGCAGGTCAGAGACACCAGGCAAGAGAGAGATCTGAATTCTGTGTGCCAGCGTTTAGTGCCAATACTTTCTAGGTCCTAGGAAGAATATACAAAACATAGAATTCTTTTCAGGCTCAAAAGTCTTTGGACTATGACAGTGTATACAAGAAGAGTCAAATTCAAAATTCAATTAAGCAATCAAATAGTTGTACACTTGGGGATGCAGACAGAAGAATAACACGTGTGTAGTTTGAACCCAGGGACACGAGCCATAGGAAAACTCCTATCTTGAAGTTAAAGGCCATTGTCATAAAGATCAATACGGCCAATTGGGGATTCAAATATCCTGTCCAATTCAAATACCTGCCCAATATTCCAATTCAAATATCCTGTCCAATTCAAATACCTGGCCAATATTTCTGTCCTTAAGCATATGGAAAAGGGTTAGTCAACAGAATAAAGACTCCCTAAGAGGCCCATTCCCTAGTCTCCAGAACCTGTGAATATGTTACTGCTACTTCTCTGGAGACTTTGTCAAGATCATCACATTCAAGATTGTAAAGTAGGTGGATTATCCTGGGTAATCGAGTGGCCCCAACATAATCACAAGAGCGAGAGATATGAAGAGGCTACAGTGCTAGCTTCAAAGGCAGAAGAAGGGGCCATCAGCCAAGAAGTACAGGCAGCCTCTGGAAGCTGGGAAAGGCAAGGAAACAATTTTTCTTATTGATGTTTTAGATTTCTGACCTTCACAACTACAAGATAATAAATGTGTCATTTTTAAATCCATATGAGCTGCAGCAGCAATAGGAGGTGAGCGAACACAGAAGGCTTCCCTGGTTGGAGTGGAAAGAACCAGCCTGTCTGTCTGCTGCTCCAGACTGTATATCCAAAGAGGACCTCTGAGTCCACAACAGCTGTCTGAGCACACAGCTTTTATTCTTGCTTAGTCAAATTTAAGATTATAAATATGTTTAAAGGAACTAGAAACATTGAATTAAGATTTTTTTGTTAAAGAATATACAAAAGTTAGGTAATTTATATAATTGTCATGATTTTGAACTTTTGAACTATTAAAGTGGTGGCTTATAATGCCAATTTAAAATGTGCCATTGAGTACTTGGGATTTGTACTTTTAAGTTAAAACGATATTAAATTGATTTTTTTCTACTCTGAGATCATTAAAAGACATTTAAGGTCATCTATTTATAAAATATTTTTGAATTAAGAAATTTAAACACTCAGAAGGGGTTGCTTAAGTCAGATAACTGAAGGACTAAAGAAAAATAAATCTCATGGAATATATAATGTCTAAAATACATGAAGACTTTAAGTGACAGATGGATCAAAAATTATTCAAAAATTAAAAAGCAATTGCTAAAAAGTAGGTTGATAGGTAAGTGAAATAATAGGAACTTCAAAGCTTAAGAACAAGGTTTTTGAACGAGTCAATGTAATAAATTGGATATTAGTTGTGTTTTCTACACACAAATACACACACGCTCACGCCTTCAGCCCAAATCCTAAGTATAAGGACACAAGCTACACAGAAATGTGTGCACTTCATTCAAGTTGCATTTTCTCTTCTTCCCCATCATAATTGGATGCTCTCTTTTCAACACTTTAAATATTTGGTCTTATCAGATTGTCACTGTGAGTTACAAAACTAGCTGGATCACCTGCTGAACAGACAAAATATGTGCCCAGGACTACAGCAAGAGGGCTTTCAGGTTTTTGGAGAAAACTGATATTTGATATATTTTTAAAATGTAGTCTTTATGGAAATAACCTAAATTCATGTTCTGGAGTTATTTTTGATTTTGAGGCGAGAGGGGCATAGTACCCTCTGTTCAGGCCTTAGGAACCTAAAGCTATTGTCCACACTGCAAAATCACCTCTACAACACGCAGGCAAAACCAGGGCCTTCACATTAAAACACCAGAGCAGGACCTCTCCTGCCATCTGTTGGTGAGAGGCACGGAGTTTTGCAGGCCCACTGCGGTTGGTGGCAGCTTCATGGTGACTCACGGGCCTGTCCCTAGCACAGGAAGCTTATAAAGTAGGGATATCCCGCCACCCCACAGTACCGTGCTCACCCCATAGCAGCACTGTCTCTTTCTCTTCCCTGCTTTCTGTCTGCCTGGTGCCTCTCACTATCTGCAACACTAGGTTTTGTAGTTATTACATTTGTATTAATCAGAAGAAAAAAGAAAAGCAACACCCGAAAGCAAAGGCAACATGGGCGCATGAAAAGCTTTGAAGCGGGACCGCTTTGTTGGATTCAGGGAAAGACATGACGAGTGGTGTGCTTGTTTATTTGCTTATTTCCTCTGTCATCTGTCACCACTAAAATGTGAGCTAAGAGAATGTTTTGTAGGTTTTGTTTACTGCTTGTGGCAGAAGCACCTGGTGGACCCGGTAGTCAGCCTTCCCTTCTTCCTTTCAGTAATGGAAGCTTCACCTCCCTGCAGCGTGAGCTGGGAAGTGTGGTTCTCAACTCGAGAATGTTCCAGCCTATTCATCTATGCAACTGCCAATAAGTTGTGAATAAAAGCTATTCAACTCCCAGTCTTGCCTTAAATGATTACCCCACCTCTACAAGGCAAGAATGAGCTATAAACAAGGACAAGGCCTTCAAGAAGGGCCACGTCACAAAACAAAAGGAGCCTCAATTCTCTATAATATGAAGAGTCACTCACCAGGTCTGTGTGGCTCACACACCTCTGCACCATACATGAGAATGAAGGTCCATCTTCTTTGGGGTCCTGGCCTGATGAACAGCAACGAGTCTTCTTCAAATTCATGTTGAAGCCCTGACCCTCAATGTCACTGCATTTGGAGATATGACTGATGAGGAAGCCATCAAGGTTAAAAGAGGTCATAAGTTTGAGTTCTTCATCTAATAGAACTGTGTCCTTTAAGATGAGACACCAGGTCTCTCTCTCACCTTGCACTGAAGAAAAGTCATTTGATGACTGTAGCGCCAGCAAGGGCACAGAGCAAGTTCTCAATGATTCGGAGCAGACAGGTCAAGGAGGAGTCCAGGAGCCCTCGGTGGCTTTTTTAGGATTTTATTGCTTCATTGTATCAGAAGCGACCAGGTACACTGCAAGCAGGGGGTCCCGACGGGCCAGGAGGCTGACAGACCTCCTAGCCCCAGGCGCATCTTTACTCTCTGGGCTCTCTAGCCTCTGTTCCTGCTACCACTGCTGCTTCTCCACTTTTCTTTTCTTTTCTGCTTCTGCTCTCTGCTTCTCTGCTGGCGTCCTCGTGACGCCGCCTTTATACGCTGGTGTCTAAGCCCAGGTGCACCGCCCACTTGCGCATGCCCAGTTAGGCATGCGCGCAGGGCTGCAGGTGTCCACCATCACACCAATGATGGGAGGGCGGAAAAGCCTGATAACTTTTCTCTGACCCTACAATGACAAAAAAGGGCCCCTCTATAAGCCAAAAGGAAAGCTTGGCCTGACTTAGACTTCTAGTCTCCAGAATGGCGATTTAATTAAGTTGCAGGCATTTTAGCCACGTAGTTTGTGGTATTTTTCTTATGGCAGCCCTGGCTGGCCAATGCTTAGCCTGTATCCTAACATACTACTACACCTGCAGGGCCCAGAATATGGCTGGGAAATTAGTAGCTGTGCCAAAAAATATTTGGATTAACAGATAAATGAGTAGAATACAAAGGCAGCATGTAAATTGTAAATGCTGTGAATATGTGAAGGACTGATAAACGGTGATAAGTTCTGTCTGTTCATCCACCCACTTATTCATCTTTTCTCACCCTGGTTGTACTTACAAGCAAATGATACCTCCTCTTTATGTCTCACCAGTGTCTTCTCTCCCATAGTTCACTCCAAATCTATGATATCAGTTCCATTCTTTTCTACCAATTTAGTGCTCAAATCTCTAGTCCAGATTCTATTATTTCTTGCTTACTTTAATTACTTCCAAACCATTTTCTTTCCAGATTCTGAACTTGAACATGTTTCTGTGACTTTCAGTTGACGCTCTCAAATTCATTTGACTTCTCCTTAGGAAAGAGCCCTCACTTGATTCAGCTGGGCAATGTACTCTGTAAACAACCCCGTTTCCCTCTGTTCCTGCAGTTTAAGTGCGGTCATGAGTAAATTTTGACTGACACCTGGAACTTGTTAGGGACCCCTCTTTAAAAGGATAGCTGGGAACATGCACTTTTCAACCCTTCCCCTACTCTTTTGTTCCTATTGCCTGGAATTGGGGAGTGACTGCGGGAGCTGCAACAGCTATGTTGAAATATGGAGATTGAGCAGAAAAGGAAATAAATTATCTTTGATTATTTTTGTGCAACTGCCATGCCAGACTTGGCTTGCTGTAGGGTTAAAGAAATAAGGTCTTTCCACCCTCCCACCACTGTAATGATGGACACCTGCGGTGCTGCGAGCATTCCAGGGTGGGCATGCGCAAGTGTGCGCACCTGAGTTTGACACGGGCTTAAATGGGCGGCGTCATGAGGACGCCAGGACGCCAGAACCAACAGCACAAGCAGCAGCAGTAAAAAGCAGCCAAGAGGGTGAGATATGCTGGGGGCTGGGAGGCCTGCCAGCCTCCCGGCCCCCCAGCCCCCATGCCTGCAATGTACCTGGCCACCTCTACTAATAAAAGCATAAAAAGCCACTGAGGGCTCCAAGACTCTCCTTCCTTGACCCGTCTGCCTAGAACCATCCCGAACTTGCTCCGTATGCCTTCCTGCTGCTACACTTGCCTATCACCAGCTTTCTGTGATAAGCACACGCTTTAATGTGTAAGCCATTGCAGCCAGGTCGCTACAGTTCCCAGCTGAACACAGCTGCTACTTGTTATAGGAGCCACACCCTCACTGCTATTTCCTTACATTTACTAATGCACATTTGGAAGGCAGCTAGTTTACCATCGTGATGAGGGATTTATTTATTTATTTTAAAGATTTATTTATACAAACAAGAGCTGGGGTACAGGCCAGAGTTGTGGGAGGTGAGAGGATTCAACAGACAGAGCGGGGAGCAGAACAGGCAGATAGACTGAAACACACTGCAGAGGGGAGCAGCGGGCGTGGCAGGAGAGGTCTGGTGCACCAATGATGCAGGATTTAAAGGATCATCAGAAAACACTTATCCTACAGGGTAGATGGGCGAACTATCAGTAGCCTCATTTTACAGACGAAGGAACTAAGACTTCATATAGTTCTTAGATGTCAGAGAATGGACTAAAACCCAGATTTCACATGATGCAATGGCACAACCAGGAGTGGGGTTATTGTGTGAGCCGTGGAATATGGGAATTTTACACATTAGGCATGCGCACACACATCTGCTGCTTTTGTCTGTTTCCACACTAGCTACTCTTTTGTGATAGCAAAGCACTTTTCTCCTGGGACCTGTCCCTCTTCCAACTGAAGCTTTCAATCACCTGACTCTAGGGGAGCACCTGATCCCAGTCTCCTTACAATTTAATTAGCCCAGAAGTGGCCATCTAAGCATATCAGAGCTAGAGTGCCTTTGGGGACTGCCACTTATTCACTGTATATGAACTTGGGCGTATTTGCATTTTGAAGTCTGTCTCCTTTTCCATAAAGTGACAGCAAACCTACTGTCCACTCTAGTTGGTGAACAGTAAGGACGAGACAAGACAATGTAAGTGAAGGGCCTGGCATGGGGTGGTGGTCCACTTTTTACTCACTGCTTATTAGACTTCTTTGGAAAGCTCTAATTTTTCTGGACACCATCAGTATACAGAGTAGAAACCATGGTTACATAAAATAAATAAGCCCCCGCAACCCACTTAAACCTCCTCTTTAATTGCCCATCTGTTTTTCACCCAGACAAGAGGTTTATGCCTCTGATTTTCAGAAGGACCCCATTCCCTGATTTGAGCAATAAAAAGACAGGCCAGGGGAACAGTCCCCATCCCTCATCTCTCTGGAATGGCAGTTGTCACTCATGGCATTAAGACAAACTACCTTTCTTCTGAACCCTCAATCTTAAAAACTAGATATTTTCATTACAGCAGGACAAGAGTTAAGAAGCACAAAAGTTTGGATGTGGTCATGATATTTATTCATAGTATATTTTCACAATGTATTAATAATGGAGAATAACACTTATTCATACAATGAGTATAACTTCTCCTGGAGCACTCTGGAGTTTGTTTGGGGTTGGAGAATACTGCCAGGTTTTTCCTAATCTCTTTGGTTTTTGGAAGTGGTCAAGGTTTCTCAAACCGAGGGTCTACCACAGGTTGTTGGGGATGATTTCCCTTCTGTCAAGTTCTGAGGGCAGAAAGACCATGGCTTTGGCACTTCCATTGTGGAAAGAAGTAACAAAGGGTAGATTGATGGCATATCAGAAAGACTGAGGCATCATGTCCTCCACAGCTCATTTCTTCTCACAAAAGCCAATTTCTGCAACAACCATCCACACTGGCAGGGGCTGAGGGTCACAGCCTGAAGAGAAATCCTGTCACCGGGCAATGTTTTCATGCCAAAGGCAATCCTGAAGGTCAAGAACCTGGATCTGAACTTCCCAGGGTGAGTAGGTGCTGAAGCTCACCCCGTCCTCTGCTCCCCTCTCTTGCAGATGGTGCATTTGGACATAATGTTTGAATATCTTGGCAAGATGCTGAGAGAATCTCACTTCTCCATGTCACTCTGTAACAATGCTGCTGGGGATGGGGTCCTCTCCATATAAACAGAGAGCCCAAGGCACCATGAACTGAAGAACAATAGTTACAACGGGAAGGGCAGAGTCCAACTCTCTCACAAAAGATGCACATCCAAAAACAAGGGTAAACAGCTGGTCGTTTATCCAAGTGATTCTGTGCACTGGAAGTTGTCCTTCCATTGTTCCCTTTTATTAAAAATGTTTTTATTTCTGAGTCTGAAGGTCACTTAAATATACAGGATATTAGCACCAAGGCAGCACATTTTTTTTCCCAGAGATCGCATGAAACTGAATACTTATCATGATGAGTAGCTGGTACAATCTGTGACATCACTAGGTTACTTATTGGCTAATGATACTTTATTAGAAATAGCCTTATAAGACATGGGTAGCACCTTGATAGTGGCTAGGTTGTTTTAAAAACAAATTACAATTTTTAAAAAGTAACAATGAAACATTTACAGGTAAAAAAGTAAACAATAGTGTACCGTGATAATGAAGGGTCACTTTTGTCAGAGGACTACATATAATGTAGAGTACGTAAAATGCAGTGGTCTGACTGCAAGGGACAAAATAATGCAAAAGGCAGTCATAATAGAATCATTTTACGTACAAAAATATTACATCACAATAAATAATTTCAAACATAAATATTAAACTTTACATCATTAGGATATTCCATATATATACACGCACCTATATACACACATACATGCATGTGTGTATATAAGTGCATATGTACACACACACACACTCACACACATACACAAGCGTACACATCCTCACATACACACACAGGCACCCAAATGTAAGGTGGAGGTATTGCATTACTATCCTTCATCCATCCCATAATGGCTTCCTCTTCAGAGCACCTGAAAACAAATCAACCAAGAAACTTATGTTAAACCTTCTCTCTCCAATGCCACGAGTCAAGAGTAGGTAAACCATACATTTTTACATATAGAATTTTAAAAAACAAATTATTTTCTGTAGATTTAGAAGTAAGAATATATTTGCTAGAAAGGACATGGACATTTCAGGGGAGTATAAAGAAGAAAAGACCCTAGCCTAAAATCCCTCACCTGGGATAATGCTCTTCAAATACTGGGATAGTTCCTTCTTGTTTTTTTTTACTATAAATACATGTGAAATTATATATAGGTACTCATTTAAATTCTACTACACATAAAATACAGTTTTACTACACATATAAAAAATACAAAAATATGAAATGTATTGAATGCATATAAAATGGAGATCTCTAGTGGATACCTGCTGACTTCTCCTGCCTCCATCCTATCTCCCTCACCAGCCCCTAGCACCCCCTTTCCTGACAACAAATCCCTTTATGTATTTTGGTAACGATCTCCCTTCTTTTTTTAAAAGATTTTTATTTATATATGCATACAAGAGCTGGGGTACAGGCCAGCAGTGTGGGGGGTGGTGAGAGTATTCATCAGAGACAGAGTGGGGAGCAGACCAGGCAGGTTGAATGAAATACACTGCTGAGGGGAGCGGTGGCCAAGGCAGGAGAGGTCTACTGTGCCAAGTGGGTCCCCTCCTTGGTTGGGGATTGAACTTGTGCTGCAGTGCTATAGATACTTCATAGTGCTAGTGCGGTGCTTAATCCCTTGCACCCCCAGGGAGGGCATAGTCCCCTTGTAAACGAAACTGTTAATCACCTCACTCTAGGTGACACATGATCTCGGTCTTGTAGGCCTTGGTTAAAAGTGACCACATGATGCAGAGTGGAGGTCGGAAGTGAGCTTTATATAAGGACGATATAAGGGACAGTGGTGTGAGGAGATAATCTTGGCTGAGAAGGAAATCCTTTAAGAGGTAAGTATTTCTGACCAGTGGAGAAACAGGAGTTACACTGACTCACTCTGAGCCTCCAGATCCAGTCATGCCTGAGTTAAACCACTGTGACCAACACAATTATTGAAGATAGTAAGTTTCCTATTCTTCTATTACCTCTTGCAATGGAAATAATTCTACTTTGATATAATTTTGAATATGGATGTTTAATTAAATACTGAAACACTGACATAAATGTCAACTAAGTTCTCCTGTGTCAGGATCTTGAAGAGCCTTATTGGGTAATGGGCTACTGGAAGCTTCAACCTGAGCTGTGTGAACTCTTCCTTAGGGGCTGAAGACAATAGATAAGAAAAAGGATAACAAATTCAGTCTTCTGTTCAGCAGAGGAAGCCCTTGCTGGAATAATGCAGTTAAGCCTGGGGCTGTCAAAATTTAACTTGCATGAATCTCCTGAGGATTTGGTTAATATGCAGACTCTGGTTTCGAACAAATTTCCAGGTGATGCTGACCATGTTGTTCCTTGGGCTGCACCTTGAGTTCCAGTGTGTGGAACAACAGAGTGATTGAGAGCGCTGGTTTTGGAGTGGGACATTTCTGGATTGGCCGAGGGAATCCACTGTGAGCTTAGGTAAGCTATTTAACTGTAAAGGGGCTCAGAATCTACTTTTAAAAGGAGGGTAACAGCCCCACCTTGTGGTCCCATTGTGAGCATTCAATGAAATAATATCTGTAAAGTGTTTAACATGCTGCCTGGCAGTAGGACAACTGAATGTTCTTCCTCTTCTACTTCTCATTCTTCTTCTGAGCAGGATTTCTTAAAGGTTTATCTATGTACCGACTGCATCCAAATTCCTAGCATTAAAATTACAGATATTTTATTTTATTAAATTAATTTATTTATACATATTTGACATCAATTGTAGTCCCCACGGAGTTCTCACCACCATTTCACCAGTGCACCTTCACCTCAGTCCCTTGTGGTCTTTCTGCCTTCATCCGACTCCCTCCCCCTACTCCCTCAAGGTACCATTGAATTGTCTTTGTCTTTTAGTGTTTGGTTTTTTGATTGTTGTTCTTTTCTGTGAGCCCATTTTTTGTTTGTTTATTTTTTATATTCGCCCTACTAGTGAAACCATCTGATATTTTTCTCTTGCCTTTTGACTTATTTCAATGAGCATAATTCCTTCTAGCTCCATCCATGTTTCTACAAATGACTCTAGTTTATCTTTTTTTATAACATCACAGATTCTTGAGCCCACCAGACACTCACTAAAGTGTCACTAGAGATTGGAGCCTAGAAAAGAGCATTTTGAATCAACAGTGCCCAGCAACCAGAAGCAGAAAGCCTAGAGACCTCACATCCCTGGGTGGAGAACAGACGGCCTCCGATATGTGCGGACAGATAAACAGGACAGAAAACAGTAGAACAGTACTGAGTCAGCTTCAAGTTGTTTAAAAGTCACCTGTCTAAGCTTAACAACTAACCTTTGAGAGCTTTCTATAGAATTGAAGCATCCAGAGGGGGTGGGAGATGGGTGGGATAGGGCTAAGAACCAAAAAGGGAAGGAAGCACAGTGAACTATGCTGGAGGATGATGGGAGATTCATTGGTAGGTACTCTATGGTGACGATACCTGATGGGGGTATCCTAACGTTATTACCTCAATTTAAAACTATATATATAAAATAAAGTTTAAACACACAAAAAGAAAAATAAATAAAAATCAAAAAAATAAATAAATAAAAGTCACCTGTCTGGGGCAAGTGACCTGCTCACATTTGCTAATTATCGGGCTACAGGAAGAATGAGAGAAGGAGGAGGAGGGGGAAACCTACTTACCTTAACTATAAAACTCGAACCTCCAGGCCAGTGCCAGAGGATGGAGTACATTTTCCACAGTAACCACCGCATTTCCCTATGACTCGGGTACCATCCTGTGAAGAGATACGAGATCTTAGATGGTGTTCTTGGCTGATGTTTTCAGAACTTGCAATGCGCACTGGGGAAATCAGTCTTGCATGCACAGTAGACAGGCCTTCTGCAGAGAAACGGAGCCCAACAGCCTCACCATGGGCTGAAGCAGTGGTTGGCAAACTCTGGGCGCTGGGCCCACTCTAGCCTGCCACCTGTTTTCTATGGCCCACGTGTCAAGAACGGTTTTATATTCTGAATGGTTAAGGAGACGCAAACTAATACTAATTCTTGACATATAAAGTTACATGGAATTCAAATTCCAGTGTCTATGAATAAAGTTTTATTGCACACATTCACTCATTTACTTAACATCTACAACTGTTTCCATGTGACAACAGCAGGGTTCAGTGAGTGGCTGCTCACGTTTGCTCAGCACACCCCATGAATGACGGCAGAGGTTTTCACTTGACAGTGTTTTGAATGCTATGAATCTAGCTCTAGCATAACATTTCATTCCTTCCAATTATCAGTGTATACTATCACATTAAAACACGAGAAAAGGGCTTTCAAGGTTGCACTTTTAAGGTACACTGGTAAGTAGATGATTCTGTTATCCAATTTAGAGACAAAGCATTGTGTTTCTCATGCAATAACACTATAGCTGTGTTAAAGAACACACTATATTTTGGCATCATCAACCTCAGCATTTGTATAATATTCCCAGTTACAGGAAATCAATGATTAGAAATCTGGAAAATTTTAAATGAACTATCTCACTATCATAGTATTTACAAACACACATACACACTTGTACAAAAACAAGTTAGGCAATTTCCAAGTGGTTAATTTGTTAGCCAAGCAAGGAAAAATAGTTACTGATGGTAAGTTAATGTAATTTTGTTTAATTGTAATAGCTAAAGAAATGTGTCCAGAAAAAAATTAAGATTATTATCCTTTCAGCAAGAAAAACTGTTAAAAAAACTAATGATGATAGGAGCAACATCAATGGTCAATTAAAAAATAAGGAAATTAATTTTGTGTTGTTCTGCTCTTGGCTCTTGCTGAGTTAATGGGTATTACCAATAATTTTATTTGTTTATTTGAAAAGAAAATACTGACTCAGAAGTGACTGAGTGAAGAATTAGTCTTTGTGAACAGTCTGTGTGGAGCAAGCCCAGGTGAGAATATTTCAAAGACTATTTTCTTCAAAGAGAAAATATTAGTGATGAACAACTGAAGTGGTAATTGCTAAAATGTGCTGATAGCTGACTACAGTAAAAAAATAAGCATGGGGCAGAAAAAGCTTTATGTGAACAATATAAAACTTAAGTAAGATGTTTGAAAGTTATGATTATTCATTGTGCTACTCGTCAGTGGGTATTTGGTGGAAAGCATTCGAATTTATCAGGTTAGTGTCAGTACCAGTATTGTTAATGATGAATTTCTTTTGTGCTCACGAACTTAACCATCATTAGCTTTACAATTTATTTTCAGAACTATAAAGTGAATCCTGACTTGTCCCTCTATACACCAGTTTGATGACCAGCAGGAATAAAGTTGATTGTGAACTTTGAGCTCAAGGATGGATTTAAATTTTTCAGAAGAAGAACTGTTCTCAGTTATTGTAACAACACTTTGCTTGCATTTGATAATGTTTCTTAGTGAACTGAACCTAAAATTATAAGACAAAGTTTTAGGTAAAACTTGTGCTGTGATAAAAGTCCCTTCAACGAAAACTAATAGTGTTGTACTGTTTGAAACATAAGTAATGTTAAGTCAGGTTACATATTTCCTGTTTTGTCAAAAGCTAAAATAAAAAGCTACATATCTTTTTTCCATGTATTTATAGTGGATGGCTTTTATGAGTTTGAACTATAGTTCCAGCAAAAATATTTGGGCTTCAATTTAAGTGCAAAGGAAATTTTCATATCTTAAAATCAATTTAATCGGGTAATTGAGGAACTTCTAACTCATCTTCAAGTGTAGTGATAGCAATGTAATGACACCCTAAACGGAGCTATAAAGAAAAAAATCTAATAGAATTCTATAAATACAGGCCCTCCCTGGTGGTTCAGTGGGTTAAGCATCGCACTATGAAGCAAACCATTGCCACTGCAGCATTAGTTTGATCCCTGCCGCCGGCTGGGGAAGGGACCCACATGGCGCAGGAGACCTCTCCTGCCTTGCCTACTGCTCCCCTTAGCAGTGTGTTTCAGTACATCTGCCTGTTCTGTTCCCCACTGTCTGGTGGATTCTCTCACCCACTCTGACCTATACCCCAGTGCTTGTATGCATAAATAAACAAATCTTAAAAAAAAAAAGAATTCTATAAATACCAGCCAAGGCACAAATATACTCAATTAAATTTTCTGATGTGCACACACAAAAACCAAATCAAAATGGAGAAAAGATTTGAATATAAGATCTGAAACCATAAAATATACAGAAGAAAACATAGACAAAACACTCCATGAAACATACCTCAGAAACACCTTTGAGGACTCATCTCCAGAAGCAAAGAAAGTGAAAAGAAACAGCTAACATATAGATCTGGTGGCCTTAAGGATATGGCGACACGCTAGGAATGACATCACTTTAAAGCTGTGCTTTACACCAAAGTGTCTGAAGCCAGCAGTGGAGACAGCCTGGGTCAGGCTGCCTGTTATCTGTATTGTAGCTTTAAATAACCTCCTCACACCTACATTTCTGGTCCAGCTGAAAAATGGGAATAATATCCATCTCCCCTCATAGGATTGCTCTAAGAGAAAGGATGCATGAAAAGTGTTTCTGCACAGTATGTGGTCTAATATTTGTGCTCAACAAATATTAGCCATTATCATCATAAGAGTATCTTTATTGTGAGGATCTCAGTTACAGTCTGTTCTCATGGAGATGAGAAAATGCCTGGGTAATTACAAAATGGCTGATAATGGCTTTGCAATGTTCATTTTGTTTCATTAATTAGGACTGCTAATTTGATTTAGATAAGGGCTGAAACTTGTCATTTTTTACTACAGAATTGAAAAAAACCTAGTGAGAAAACATCGTGTAAACACTATTGCCATAGAAACGGCATCTATGCCAGAGAAAAAGGTATGTTTACCAGTCTCTTAGAAGCCCCATTCACACGAACACCAATCACATATCATTTTTACTTTTACTTCTTCATTAAAACAGGTCTTCCCTGGGCCTCCCTGGTGGCGCAGTGGGTTAACCAGCGCACTATGAAGCAAACCGCAGCCACTGTAGCACGAGTTCGTCCTGCTGCCGGCCAGGGAGGGGACCCACATGGCGCAGCAGACCTCTCCTGCTGTGCCTGCTGCTCACCTCAGCAGTGTACTTCAGTTGATCTGCCTGTTCTGCTCCCCACTCTCTGTGGTGAATTCTCTCACCACCCCCCACACCTCTGGCCTGTACCCCAGTGCTTGTATGCATAAATAAATAAATCTTAAAAAAAAAAACAAAACCAGGTCTTCCCAAAATACCTTTTCAATGATTATTTTGTTAGTCGAGTTTGAGCTATTACATATAATAGTCAAGGAATGACTGTTGGTTCCATTAAGAATAGTTTATATTTATTTTTTTCCCACTAGTTTCTGTTTTTCTCCGTATGACCAGGGTGCTGGCTCATGTGACTTAGGAAGGTCACACATCTTTCACTGAAATATGCTAATTTGCATTTCTTTGGAGTGTGTTGCTAGTGCACTTACTCATAAGACACAGTATTTGAGGTTTTACCCCAATATAGTCTTAGGCAGCTTCATATATGTGTGTGTATATATAAACAGTTTAACTTCTATAGGAAAGAACAGAATTAAAGGAGACAAATATAATGTAATTTACTTTCCTGTTCTGTAATATCAGTTTTATACTTGGTGGCTAGCTGGACTTTAATTAGTTAACTGTGGGTGAGGGAGCAGTAGATAAGCAGAGTTGATTCTGTACCTGGTAAACACAAACACACAATTGCACGTGCTCGCGCATACACACACACACAATCTTGTATTGCCTTAACTCTACTGATTGTAAATGGACTGAAAAGAACTGAATCTATCTCCTCTGCAGTTATACAACATCATTAAATTTTTAGTTTCAAAGCAATTCTTTGATTTACTGCTCTCCCCCAGCACACAGAATGTCCATTAGGTCTCTGGTCAGGCAGTACGCTCCTTCAAAACACAGCCCCAGGCTGCCCCCTACCTGCAATTTCCCTGGGTGCGCCAAGGAAAAGACCCGAGAGCACCTCCCTGGCCTGCCTGGAGTGAGCCTCCCTTCACTTATGAGCCAAGCAAACCTGGC
Organism: Galemys pyrenaicus; assembly: GCA_019455555.1. Taxonomy (NCBI): domain Eukaryota; kingdom Metazoa; phylum Chordata; class Mammalia; order Eulipotyphla; family Talpidae; genus Galemys; species Galemys pyrenaicus. Next base: position 3,091,937 of record JAGFMF010011397.1, on the reverse strand, counting down.
TCCTAAGGCTTGTTCCAGAAGCATCTCCTGCGGAGACGTCCAGGCAGCAGTTGAGAACAGGCATGTGTGGTGGGTGCAGGGCTCTTTCACATCCCGGGCACATGTTTGAAACAGGAGAATGTCACTGGCTGAGGAGCTCGGAATTCCAGCATTTCTTCTCCCATCTGGGCCATGCTCCCCTTTCTGTCTACCTGCTGCTCACGCAGAGTAGAAAGTCCCTGCACCAAGCACTCAGCCAAAAGCATCTGCCTAGAAGTGGCTTCCTGAGCCAGGGGTGGCCAGAGGGCGTGGCCCACATGCCTAATTCCCAGGTTCATGCACAAAATCTACATGGGGCTGTGGGTCCCATCAGGCCCGGGCTCAGCCTTGCTTCAGGCCACACCCCACATTGTCTGGCCATGAGCCACTCAGCAAGCCTGCTTCCCATCACTGGGCCAAGTTCTGAAACCTCAGGCCACCTCAGGGCAATGAAAATGGTATAACATTAACAGCTAATATTGCTTGAACTTCTGCTGTTTGCCCATCAACATGCTAACAGCTTTACATCCCTAACTCATTTACCTTTCTCAAGAACCCAAACGGATGAGGGGCCACCAAATCCCCACTTGAAGGATGAAGAGACCGGGCCTCCAAGGAAGTGAAATTAGTTGCCCAAGACCACCAAGCTGTGAGTGCGCACTCAGTGGTCCTGCCTGAGTGTGCTGCCAGCTAGCCCTGGGCTGTCACTCAGCGCCTGCAGGGGGGCTCCACACAGGAGGGCGCTGCACCAGCAAAGCAGCACCAGGCACTTAGCTCCCCACCGCTCACCTCACCCTTCGAGAATGTGCAGGACAGCAGGGCAGACTGCACACTGAATGAATGCCTGCAAATGGCGCAAGAGCTATTTCAATTACAGAAAGCACTGTCTGTTAGTCAAACCTGGAAGAATGCCCTCCATGAGACCTATATATATATATATATATTTTTTTTTTTATCAGTTTTCCTTCTGGTGGTGAACAGTGTCCCTGGCGTCTGAATGGTACCAGCAATTCAGCTTACCCTGGATGACTGCAGCTTTCCTTTAGTTTTGCTTGGGAAAATGTTTTATTGCCAAGCAGGGTTGGAAAATTGAGGTTTCCATTGTTTTTCCCTCTGTACCACCCAGGAGCAGAGCGAAGGAAAGCAAGGAATCATTATTTGAGGACTGAATCAGAGCAGGGCTCCTTGGAGAGGAGACAGTTATGGCTGACTGTGGCACTGAGCAGAGACAGGACCTCTGTCCTAATGGGGCAAGGAGGTGGTGTAGGTGTGGGTATAGGGCATGGCATCCTTTTCCAGAGTGTTCCATGGAACGCTAATTATTCAGAGAAATGAAAAGAGTCTGTGGTTGGTTTAAAATAGGACTCCAGTTCTTAAAACATAGTCACAGACCAGGAGCCTCAGCATCAGCTGGGAAATTGTTAGTGATGAACATTTTGGCCCCTCCCCATACCAGCTGTGGTTTAACAAGTCCTGTAGGCAATGCCAGTGTACCACCTATGTTTGAAAACCACAGATTTAGCAGAAGACTGACTTGAATAAAGGCTCACAAGCTTCTTCCCGCATTTACTCCAACCTCCAAAACACCCAAGCTTACTGTGACTCTGCAAGAATATACAATTTTTTGTCCAAATGCCTTTGACTATGGAGACCTATTTCCATGGAGTCCCTAGGGAATGTGCTGGGGGTGGAGAGTCACCCAGCAGGGCTGGCACACAGCATGCCTCGGGCTGCGGGGGGCTAGAGGTTGCTCAGTCCTGTGCCCAGGGGTTCAGAAGGAATGTTCCACAGACCCTGGGGATTAATTTTGAGCTCAGGCTCTCTGAGCTGTCAGGGAACACTATAAGCAGAAAAAAATGCTGACAGGTGGTTGTTGAGCCAGCTCCCTCCAGCTCAGGCACAGCCCGGCCACAGCCTGGGGTGTGTGTGTGTGTGTGTGTATGTGTGTATGTGTGTGTGTGTGTGTGGTGGAGGCCCTCCAGTCCTTCTTGGCAAAGGAGCAATAGTTCTCTCCAGAAGGTGGCGCTCAGGGCTGTCAATTTTAGTTTCTAGAGGAAAACTGCAATATAGACACTGGGTAACACATAGAATCGAATTTAAGTACCACCGCTTACACAGATGGTTTCCTACATAATCTTGCCTCCTGCAAGACCACAACCATGTTTTGGGTAGTTAATTTTTCCTTCCTCTGGGTCATGGAAACCTAATATACGGACCCTAGAGGGAAGGAGCAGGAGAGGCTATTATGATTTTGGGGCACATTCTAAATTAAAGTGTGTGCTGTCTCTCAGTTGTCTTTACTCCTTTCCCAACATAGACAAATGTCTAATGATTAATTTACAAGCAATCAAAATGGCCACTTAGTCAATCAGATTTTAGGTCAATGGTTGGCTTAGACAGAGAAAAGAGGAAGTGAAGAGCTTTATCATAGACACAAAGTTGAGATAGGAAAAAAAAAGACCAGGAAACTCTTGAGATTTTCCTGTGAAATGACCTTTGAATGTTTCTTCCTTTCCTGGGGGAAGCAAGTTGAACTTGTTCAAGTTCTGATTTTGACAGAGTTGCCAGATTTAGCAAATAAAATCACAGGAGGCCCAACTGGGTATGAAGTTCAGATAACAAATACTTTTGAGTGTAAGTGTGTCCCATGAAATGTCTGAGACATACTTCTGGTAAAAAAAAAGTTCCTGCTGACTTGAAATTCAAATTGAACTGGGCATCTTGTTTTTTGTCTGGCAACCTTACTTCAGAATAACAACCCATTTTCTTCATTCTCCCCTACCCACATTCATAAGGACTCTCAAGGCAGGGGTCTTGGCTGAGAAGGATGGGGTCACAGCTATACTTTGGTGAATTTCCCCTTTGTCCTTTGGCCCCCTATATCAGGTTTCTGTGGGATAGTCTCAGAACATTTTCAGGAAGGCTGTGAAGGGCAGCAGTTTCTGATCTCTGCCTGGCTGTACATCACAGTCACCCAGGAGTGTGAAGTTCTAGCCCAGCTCAGAGATTCCCATGCAGTGGAGCTGGGTAGGGCCTGGGCATATGCATTCTGAATGATCCCCTGTGAGAAATTCACAGAGACAAGTGCTTTTCAAGCCTGCGCTTGCTTGAGCCATATGGGGACATTCTTTCTTTCTTTTAGATTTATTTTATTTATTTATTTATTTATTTATTTATTTTATTTAAGAGCTGGGGTGTAGGCCAGAGACGCATGGAGCAGGGAGTGAGAGGATTCACCAGAGACAGAGTGGGAAACAGAATAGGCAGACTGAGTGAAGTACACTGCTGAGGTGAGCAGAGGGAGAGGCAGGAGAGGTCTGCTGCACCATGTGGGTCAGCTCCCTGGCTAGGGATTGAACTCATGTTGCCGTGGCTGCTGTTGGCTTCCATAGCTGCATTGTGCTGAGATTAACCCCTGTGCCACCAGGGAGGCCTATGTGGGGACGTTCTATTGATATTTCAGCAGGTCTGGGGCTCCAGAAGCTGCATTTGCAACAAGTTGCCAGGTGATGCTGAGGCTCCATACAGCCTACGCCTCCAGTCGAAAGGTTTTAGAGCATAAAGAGCTAAAGCAGAGTCCTTGAGTGTCTCTCCAACGCTCCAGAAAAGCCACCTGATAAGTAACCCCCTTCTCCCAGCCCCCTCCGCATGTAAACAAACATCAGTGGCCCCAAGTTCACAAAAGTGAACCTGAGGCTGGCTACCTGCAAGGCACCCCACCACACATTCCTTTAGAGGCTTCCTACAGCTGCCTGCAGCCTCCAGCTCAAGCTTCCTTCTAATTACTCATTCCTAGGTTCCCGGAAGATCCACCAGAAGAGAAGCAAGACACTCTCTCCCACTCACATTCACCGTCAATTCATTCCCTACATTTTCTTCTTGACACTCTGCAAAATGGTTTGGGGAAGTGGGAAAGTGCATTAGCTGGCTCCTTTAGCACCAGACACAGAGGGAGAGAGAGAAAACAGCCCATCCCCATCCCACGAGCAACCTACCGGCGACTTCTTGATGTCCGAGACTGCGTAATTCCCTTGGGATATCCACCTGGCAGATTCCGCTAAAGAAAGGCCGGTTCCGTAAAGGTTGATGCTAAAGCGACCCTGCAATAAGTGGCCCGTAAGAAAATATTTTTAGTCCATGTGACGCACCTTGCAAAGGGGACACGCACAAAGCGGTACACTGGAAAGAAGTTAATTCGAAAAGCTAGTTAGGGAGGAGGTCTGGGCCTGGCATTTTACACGCATCATCTCATCTGTTCTCGCAAGAACTCTCTCTAAAGGGGGTTTCTTTACAGATGGGGAAACGGGTTGAGCAGTGGTGATTAACTTCTCCAGGATAGAGAGTTCAACTCAATTTCCTCCTCCTGAACCAACGTCATCTGCCTCCCTCACACAGCAATCCCGGTGCTGCTCACAATGACCAGATTTTTTTCAGGAACAAAATGCCACAGAGTAATTTTTCTAACAAGACCTCGCTGCCAGAGCTGCCCGGGACGCAACTCCCCAGGGCGCCTAGGACACAGTTCAGCACAGGCGGCCGGACCCGACTTCAAAGAGGGCACGTTCTCCGCAGCGGCCACCGGAGGGCGTGCGCGCCCCGTTCTAAATCCCTGGGACCCCGCAGCGGCTTCCAGGGCAAGAGAACCCAGCTGTCCAAGCCGCTCTAGGATCCCTTCCAGAAACTGGCTTCGTCTGTTTCCAGACGCGTTTCCAGCAAAGCAGATAGTGCAGCAAAGGTCCTCTCTTGCTTTCTTCAGCTGTCCGTATTTCACTCTACAAAGGGACCGGCAAGTTTCTGGAGGCTTTCTCATCCACCACACGCAGCTTCAGAGTTAAAACTGTCATGCGCTCTCCAAGTTCTGGGCGAACGCTGTCTACTTGAGCCTGACCATCCAGTACTTTGTCGAGTCTTGAATAAAGCAAGAAGTGGTGGAAGCTCAGAATCAGACAGACCTGAGAGTAAATTCAGGCTTCTCATTCTCAAGTAGGTTATGGACAGATCTTTTCAAAGCTGCCCCAGAACCTCAGTTTGCCCATCTGTAAAATGGAAGGTAATAAACAATACCTTCCTCCACGAACTAGTGAGGACTAAGTGAGATTAGTCTGTAGCACGTGGCTGGTACCTAGTAGAATCTCAATATTACAGTGCTCCTGCATCTTTTCATTGTTTTGTGTTTCTCTCTCCAATATGACAATAAGCTAATGGAGGGGAAGTTTGGTATTGCTTTGCCTGTTTATATCAGTCCTGGTTTGAAGCATGACTGACACTTGATAGATTTTCAAATAAAGATTATATCTTGGCTCTTTAAGTAAGACTGTCAGGACTAGGTGTAAGTAGGTGTAACTACTGGTTTCCTCTGCACATCAGTTCCATTAATATTGACTAACCAGAATCACCCTTTGCAGTCTTAGTTTTGACATCTGTAAGATGGGATTCCTACTAGTAGGACTCTTTCATAGCAGAGTTTTGTCTGTTCTAACTCAGTGGCCCCCAGGAGAGATACGGCAGTATCTGGAGACCTTTCTGGTGGTCGCAACTGGCAGCCAGCATCTGGTGTGCTGCTAGCATCTGATGGGTAGAGCCCAGAGACCGTGTCAATATCCTGTGATGCACAGCACTGTGCCCCCAACAAAACGTCAATCATGTTGAGAAACCTGCATAGAAGATGGATATAATCCTGACTCTTCTGTTTTTAGTGAGAGACTTCAGGGAAGCGGCTGTACCTTCCTGAGCCCATCTGTAAAATGGGTTGGTAGGACTTTACCTATGCATGGGGGAGGGAGGATGCACTTAACTCACTACCTATCAAAGAGTGATATATATGTATTTTTATATATAAAATAAAATATATTTTTAAAATTCTGTAAGGACCGTCCTCTGCAGAGGCCAGTGGTTGTCTGGGGTTGAGGTTGTAGTACAGCTGTACGTGTACTCAGACTCCTCAGACCTGCCTTCTGTGTGCGGCATTACCCCACCCTGGCTGTCTTCTTATCTTGCCACATTCTTGCCCTGAGAATGTGGCAAGATTTGCCCCGTTCATCATGCCCAGCCTACCCTGTGACCAAGAACCTCTCTGGTCCTCCCTTTCCATCCTGCTTCCCACACAGACTGCCCATCCTACCTGCCGGCTTGACAGGTGCACTGCGAAGTTCTTTGAAGGTCCAGACCACTGAGCGGCCTTCTAGACCAAGCCGCCTCTACCTGATGGGGCTGCCCAGGGTCTGACAATGCTCACATCTGCACCTCATAAGCAGTGACGGATCTGAATGGAACTGACCTTTCTCCCCATTTTCTTTCCACATTTTCCAGTTCATGAATCTGCATTTCCAGCAAGCATCCCAGTGGATAATTAGCACTCTAAAAGTGGAGAGCTGCCAGCAGTAAAGGCCTAATGTCCTTTTGAGCACTAGTCTGGAACATCTTTGTCCCTCAAAGCCTTATCTCGAGGGTCTAAAGTGCATGCAAGTTTTACTCCAACCTCCTATGTTGATTTAAGAGTAAAAATAATTAAGAATCATTCATGCTACTTGACCCAGAGAGCTTTGCAAAAGATGTGCCTTAGACTGAGAGGTATTGTCTGTTCAGACAAGAGTTAAAGTTGCAGAATCTTGCTTGGAAACAGGCTCAGTCATGTCTGCCACCATGGGTCTGGAGTCCTGACATTCTTGGGATCAAATCCAACCTTGTCTGTGCTGTGTGGGTGTCACCCAACCTCTCTACACCTCAGTTTCCTCACCCCTATAAAGATGCATTCACAGTTACCTGTGGGATTAAATGCTACACTGCTTAGAAATGCTGGGCACAGTGCCTGCAGCATAGTAAACATTCAATGAGTGCTACTAATTCCAGCATCCATGACCACACAGCATGTCCTTGAACAAGGAATTTCCATCAAGATCACCTGGGATTCTTTGTTTCTCATCTGTGTTATAATGAAATGAGGCTGCACAAAATGGCATTATTCGAGAACCTGCTTTTATTATATGTTGTTTCGCTTAAAGTCATCATTTCCAAGAAGCTATCAGCACCATTAAATGAGTGCATAATACTACAATGCTGCATCCATCACTCAGGATAAAAATAGAACCTGACTCTATCTTCAGTTGAGGGCTCTTGGGCAACCCACCCATATGGATACATAAATCTCAAAGGCAATATTAATGCATGAGGAGGAAGAAGCAGATTGTCAAACAAAGTTCCCCCCTGGTAGGATTGCTGTGCAATCATTAAGTCAACAGATGAGCCATCTGCTCTAAAGCAGCTTTCCACAATCAGACTTCCTACAGACCTTTTCCTGGAAAACAGTTTGAAAGGCTCACATCATTTTATCACTATAGTCAGTGCTCAATAACTTTCAGAAATAGAATTCTAAAAGTATCCAATACCATTTGAAAAACAGGCTGGGGGGAAAAAAAACTCATATTAGCTTCTATTATATTTGGCTGTGGAATTTTTCACTTAGCAATGACTTCTGTGAAGGGGCTTGCAAATCGATTCATTTGTTTCCAATTATTAAAATAAATGAATGCAAATTAGTTTTCATTTATTTAAGGGTCCCAAAAGATGTACACATAGAAACAAGAAAATCCTGAGACATTTGAACTAGGCAGGATGGGGTCAATCTATTAGCTGTTAAATGCAACCCATATCAAGGGGGTGTTTGAAGTCACCAACTAAAGTTTTCAATTCCTGGGTAATGGAGGACAGGCTGTTTTTACCATTATGTCCTTTGTTTATTTTCTTTCTCCCCTGAGAGTTTCCTTTTCACTTCTCGAAAATGTTTAGCAATGCTTTCTAAAGTTCCAGGCTGAGAAAACACTTCGTTAAAAGAAAATTCAGATGTGTTTGTCTTTGGATGGTCTCTGAGGTTGGGTGTAAATCCATCCTGGGGAGACAGGGCCTGGGATTCTCAACATATCAGCGGGCCCCAATCCCCAGACTTTAGAGGGCTCACGAAAAGTTCCTGACAGGGTTTAACAACAGCTTTGTGAAGACCTTAAGTCAACCAAAGAAACAACTGGGGCGCTGCTCTCCTGTCCAGGATCACTTAATTCATTTTGTTTGTCATGCCTTCTAATTGCAGAAGCTTCCTGCAAAGACGGACGCCTGCTTTGTCAAGTTAGCTGGGGTTGATTATTACAGGATGTTCCAAAAGGCAAGCGACAACTCGCCACGCCTCTTAAGAGGCGAGGCCTTGTGGAGCAGCAGCCGTGGGCAGGCAGGCTGCCACTCAGCTGCTTGCTCTGCTACCGCCAGTTCAGCTGATCAGACCTTTGCACTTCTTGGTCTGAACACTCAACACACATTTTATATATTTGAACTAGGAGTGACAGTCTTTCTGTATCTTGCAATATTCAGAATTTCTAAGGCTGACACTGGTACGTTGGAACAGTTTTTGAGAGTCATCCATGTGCCTCTCTCTCCAACTTTCTAATTTGTGATGTCCTGGTGACAGCTTGAAATCAGTCACAGGGAGAATATTTATACCATGGAAATTGGCAAAGGCTGCAAAAAGGCTTATTTTTTCCCCCTTAGAGAGTCAGTCATTGAGTGTTTCTCAGCGCTCGCTGGCCGTAGAATATGCATTTCACAAACCCTTGTAATTTGTTTAAGCCTTGTTGTCCAACATCCACTATGTCCAAATTTTCACTATTACAATAGATGTATTTTGCTAAATGTAGAACTTTGGCACGAGGCTCCGGTTACTTGCTTAGGAAACACTCTTAGTGCTGGAATCACTAGACAAGAAGCGGTGAGCATTTGTCAGGCTCTTTATGCAGGTGGCCTAACTGCCTTCCAGGGCAGCTGTTCTAAGCACATTCCCAGGACCAGCTGCAGCCCGGGGTGCCCTGGGGCAGCCTCCTGTGGGTGCTGGTCAGGGCAGTGTGGTGCACGTACCTGCGGGCACTTGGCGGCACTGTAGCAGTCCCCAGCTGTGGCAAAGGGTACCGGGTGCCCCTCGCTTGTCCTGGCAAACTGTAGATCAGTGGCTGTGGATTGTGGAGAAGGGTTCAAAGGGGAGGAAAGGTGAGAGTGGGAGAAAGGGGCAGGGAAGGGACAGGATATTGGAAAGATGGAAGGGAAGAACAGTAAGAAAAATAATCAGCGGGAATGGGAGAGAGAAAAACCACACTATGATTAGTAAGCAAATGGATCCAGATGTGGGCTTTCTTTTCCCTCATTATATTTGTGGTTCCGAAAGCCTCATTCCCTGGGTTTTATCAGCGTGGACTGTCTCTTCACAGCATGGGAGCCAAAAAGGGGTTTAAGATGACTTTGGAATCGATTCCTATGTAAACAAATATGCGAATAACCTTGCTTAAGTGGAGTGTAATGGATGATGGCGAATCTTTGGTGTACTCCCTCAGAGGTTTCGGGACAGGGAGAAATAAACCAGAAAAGCATTTCCAGCTACTTCGGAATTACTCCCTGAGGCTTCATCTGTCCTCCAGTGGCCTAGGCACTGTTATTGCCAAAATGTGGAGCAATTAGAACCCACATCTTGAAAGCATTAATGGCAGTTTCTCAAGTTTGGAGCTAACTTGTAGTTAAAAAAAAAACACAACAATAAAAACAATCCTCGTGTTTTAATCCCCCTATTGCTCCCAAGACCAGCTCTGCAAGCAGGGAAGGCCGGTCAGGAGGAGTCAATTTGAGACTCTTGCAAAAGCTGTCGCTGCTGGAACTGGAAGGCCCACTCAGCTTTGACCTTTTCTGCCTTGTTTTTGGGGAACAACAGAGAAGGCCTTAATCCTCTCTGCAGTGAACTACACTTTGCTGAGAAGGAAATCTGAGGCCCTCTTCTGCAAGAAAAGGGCCCCTTGTCGGCCTGCAGAAGCCCTAGGTCTAACTTAGCCGGGCTGTTTTTCTCAGTGAAGAAACTGCAGGGCCTCTGTCTCTAGCCTCCTCCGTTTAGCTGAAGGCAATTAAAAATATCTTGGTACAAATCAAGTTGAATCTACCTCCAGAGGAAAGCGATGCACTATTATGGGTACAATGTTAATGAGGAAAACATTAATTATTCATTATTTCTGCTTTTCCTCTATTCAGGGAATGTGTTTCAATATTTTAGCTGTCCTTAACCACTCCTATGATTAATGTCCCTAACAAAAATGCAGTGCTGGCCAGAGTATGAAATCAGCCTCTGAGCAGGCTAGTTTAGGGAGGTAATTCTGTCCTCCATTTTTCTTCCGTAAATCGACAGTCAGACAAAATTAGCTGTACAGCTGGGTGTGTGCGTACACTGTGCTGGGGGGAACAGGGTGTGTGTGTGTGGGGGTGTGTGGGCGAATGTTGCCACGTGAATCTCTAGCTTTGGGGTTTTGTATCTGCTCTTTCTTCTACCTTAAAATTCCTGCTGCCACACTTGCCCGTGCCTAGCTAACTCCTACTTGACCTCACAGGCTGTTTCTGATCTATGTGTTAGAGTTATGGGGGTACTGCTCTCACTCCCCACGCTGCCACTTCTCCATCTACTCCTCTTCTTCATCCCCTGTTCATTCGCACACCTGCTGGCCATTCACCCCTGTGCTGGGTGCTTGGGCCCCAGGGGTGTAGTAGGGAACCAAAGAGCAGCCCAGTTCACCAGTGAGACCTCCCACCTGCCTGCCTGGGCTTCTCCCAGGCGGGATTGAAGCTTCCTGTCATTCCTGTTCCTTTCTCTTTCCATCTCAAAGGCCTCACCCCTGACAGTCTGCAACATCCATTTGTACATCCCCATAGGTTACTCCATTGAACTTACTTATTATCTGCATGGTGGTCAGGTCTATTCTGATTTTCTGGAAGCTGGAAAACCCAGCAGCTGTGTAGTCCTTCCGACACTGGCAGTCATCGCGCCGGCTCCCATTATAGGGACATTCTGTTGGATTGTGCAACCTACAATCCAGAGAGAATGTTCTGGTAAGGATGGGAAGGCATTTCCAAGGATCCTGAGGATGCTGGGCTCTTCTGTGCCTGAGCTCTCCTACCTGTGCCCGTAAACCTCGGAGAAATTCTCTGAGTCACCATGGACCAGGGTCAGGTACTCCTTGGGGTGGTTAGACTGCATGCCGGCACAGAATATCTGCAAGACAGACCGGAAGTAGTCATGAGGGACAGGACACTGAAAGCAAGGGTCACATAGGCTAGACACATTCCAGAAATGATGACTCAGGACCCATGTTCACCTTCAGAAGCTTTCCTTTGATGATCAGGAAATATTCACCATCTTCACCGGCACCTTTCAGTCTTTTGACTTCCTTGCAGTTCTGGGGTAACTCACCTGGAAAAGGTGAATTGCAAAAATGGGGTATGAGAGGCCCCAAGTCATGCAATGTTTGCCAGTGGGCTGAATAACACTGCTCCCATGGAAACCTTTTAGCAAAGGGGGCACTGGTAAAAGCAACAGATGCCATCTTTCTGAAAAGGGCAGGCCCAGAAACCAAGAAGCCCCATTCCTCATGCTGCAGAGAGAGGGAGGGCTGCAGTGGGCTGACTTACAGTTATAGACATTATGGCAGGTTTTTCTTTCTTCCGGCTTCAGATCAGCAGGGCATAACTGGCTGGGCTGGTCCTCGTTGGTTAAACACTGCACAGACCTGTGCATTATTCCCACGCCACAGGACACTGAGCACTGCAAGCAGACCAGAATGGGGTGTGGCAATGGAACCCACAGCATGGGCTTCCAAGGGTGGGGCACTCTCAGCCAGCTGGCACCCACAGGGGCCTTTTACACCCCATGCTGCTGAGAACAAAGAGCTAGTATATGGTGGGGGCTACCAAGGACCAGTCTCTGTGTCTGATACACACACAGGGGTTTACATATATATGATATGCATGTCACACATATACATATATACACATGCATATACATATACACACATGCATGTGTAGATAATTTTCTCATTTAAGCCTCCTAATAACCCTATAAGATAATAAAATTTTATTCTTTTTTATAGGACAAAGGTTGGGGTTCTAATACTGAAAAACCTACTCAAGGAGGTGCTGGCACCAGGATTCAAATCCTCATCCCAGTCTAGCCCACTGCTTCTACACTCAGCCTGTCCCTTTGCAACAATGAGTGACCTCATTGTTGTCAGGGGCCAGGAGGCTGTGGTGATTTTCCAGGGTGGGCCCAATTTAAAATATTCTTACTAATTATACTTCTAATGCCCCAAGGTAATGCAAAAACAGAAGGACTAGAACAGACACTTTGTACAACAGAAGCACCAACAACTAACACCTCTATAGCCCTTATTAATTACAGGACAAAGCTCTAGGTTATTTCTTAAAAGAAACGTGGTGACTATGGTAACTTTTATGTATTAACTCACTTCATCTTCATAACTACCTATTTTATAGATGATGAAACTTTAAAGTTTTGTACCAAGTGCAAGGTCCTTCAGCTGCTCAAGGTCATTCAACAGAGGAGGCTGCCTGGTTTCAGGCCCCAGTGCCAAACCAGAAGAGAGTCCTTATTTCCCATGAGCACATCTTAAGAGGCTAACTCCTGCTCCTCACCAGGGTGTCTCTGAGAAGGAGAATTGCTTAAGATAGTTAGGTGGGATGTGTTTAAAACTGGGTTTGGGGCCTCCCTGGTGGCACAGTGGGTTAAGCAACGCACTGTGAAGCAAACCGCAGCCACTGCAGCACAGGTTCGATCCCTGCTGCCGGCCAGGGAGGGGACCCACATGGTGCAGCAGACCTCTCCTGTTGTGCCCGCTGCTCCCCTCAGCAGTGTACGTCTGTTGATCTGCCTGTTCTGCTCCACGCTCTCTGTGGTGAATCTTCTCACCCTCCCACACCTCTGGCCTGTACCCCAGTGCTTATATGCATAAATAAATAAATCTTAAAAAAAAAAAAACAAAAAAAAAAACCTGGGTTTGAAGTCCCAAAGTTTTCCTATTGGTAACTCAATTGTCTACTTACGCTCCCCCAGTTGCCAACTCTCCAGGTGGCTGAGACAGGGCACTCCCTCAGGTAGCAGGGGTGGACGCTGGGAGGCTGCGTGCCTGGGCAGTTGATGGTGGTTTGGTAGCTGTACTCATAATTTTCCTTGCCAGTGTAAATCTCGCTGCAGGAGACCAGTCTTTGTTTGTAGCCCTTTCCACAGGTCACGGAGCACTGAGAAGGAAGGGGTTGAGAGCAGAGGTTGCAGCACTGTCTGGGGGGGCAGCCCACAACAGGCCCCTGACTTCCACAGCCAGCACTTCCCCTGGGCAGTGCTGCAGGGCGCTCACTTCATTAGCTTATTTATGCAATTCAAGCAGCAGCTGCTGCAGAGCCTGGAGCCCTGAACACTGTGTGAACCATGCCTTCCAGGCGGGGAGCTTCCAAGACTTCTTCCCAGGTAGGGGAGCCTTCTCTGGGCTTCAGGGGGGACAGGGTGGTGCTCCAGCTGCCGTGGGTCCAACTGACAGCAAGCACAGCCAGACTCACTTGCTGACAAATCATGCATTTCTAAACCTACAATGACTGCATCAGAGACGTGAGCAAGCTGGATAAGTGTGAAATCCAAAATCTTAGCCAAGAGAGGACTCAGAACAGTCCTTCCCTGCTTTCTGAGATTTCTCATCTCCCATCTACCTTCCACTTATTTCCTTCTTTGTTCTCCTACTCTGGCTATGACCTATCTCAACTTTCTGCTTCCCTCCCCCCCACTTCCTCCTTCCCTCCCTCCCACCTTCCCTCCCTCCCTCCTTCCCTCCCTCTTTCTTCCTCCTCCCCATCCCAAGCTTTTAACTCTTTTCTCACAATTACATAGTATTAAAAAACAAACCATACAGAAAAGGAGAAAGAACAAATATCGTACTAGTGTCCCAGTTCCCTTTTGCAGTGAGACATTTAACTAGTTTTTTTTTATGATTTTACAACACATTCAACCTCCTTAATATTTATACAATATTTTTAAAATAAAACTGAATTACAATGAATTTACTTTTGATGATTTTGTTTAAAGGCATTGTCATCAAATAACTAGTTATTTCCTATGAAGCTGCTACATAAAATTAAGATAAAGCATCAAAATCTCTAAGCCAGAGGTTCTTTGGGGAGGACCAGGCACTCCCAGAAACACTGTGGAACATGTGTTATATTCTCCCTGGGAACACAGCTTCTGTCCATTCTCAATGCCTATTAAAGGCGGTAGTGTCACTTTAATGTCCTCTGAGCTGTTGCTTTAAACTGTATGGGCTCCCCTCCTTAGTTTCTCCAGGGCAAGGCTCTCCTCCAAGACCTCCAGGGGCAGGAGGGTGCAGGCACAGCCAGAGGCGTGCACAGCAGCAATGGGCCTTCCCTTCCAGCTGGCTGCAGTGCTGGAAATGCTGTGACGTTTCTTCCTTTGGCTGCCAAAGTTCAAATGCTTGGAGACCTGGCTGCGCTGGGCCAGCGTGTGAGGCTAGCCCGGAGTGTTTCAGGTGTGGACAGATGGCCAACACTATCTGTCCCAGGGGTGGGTATTTCAGTGTTTAACCTAGCGCCTGTGTGCAATGACTTCTGACTGAATTAATTTAAACCAGGTTATATGTCTGAGAAGACCAGGGTGAGTTCCTTTAACCCTGCAACCGGGAACAAAAGCATTTGTGTTGGGGACACCATGAGAGACAGGCATTTACTGACGGAATTGAGCCCAAAATATGAGCAGATTTTTTTCTCAGGCCTCTCTCTCTGAAAGAAGAGAAAAACAATATGCTCTTATGTAGCTATCAAATTCGTCATGAAAATGTTGGCTCCTTAATCCATTTTGCACCAGTTTTGAGTACAAGAAGCTCAATCCTGGGGTGGGTGTGGGTGGGGGCGGGGGAAGCTGTCACTGCTGACTTTCCATGCCCTACTGTCCTGCTTGTTTCATCATGAGTGAGGAGTACTTTTCTAAACAGTAAAACAAAGTGCAAAATAAGAACACAGGCTCCCTGTATTAGTGATACACTTCCGGGCCCAAGCCAGGACATTTCCCCAAGCTGGGAAAGTCATGCATCAGTCAGAGTGACAGAACTCTCTTTCCCCCTTGGTCCAGGCCTCCTCAATTTAGGTGGGGGAGAGCTCAGAGACAGCACAAAGAGCCTTAAAACCAATATTCATGCAGAAACAGCTCAACATATAACACACATATCATTTAAATCTAAATATTCATCCCATTCAAAGATGAAATCACTGCACTGTCAAACTTTGAAGAGAACCTAGTGACAGCAAGAATCTTTGCTGAAAGAAGCTAAAATTCTTTTAGGCAGGTATTTTGATGCTACAGGTCTTTTCAGTATTTGAATAAGATATAAGGTTTGAAAATAATATAATCATACAATTATCACACTGGTTTATTATAATAAAAAGTGTCTAGGGAGGCACTGTATGTGGAAGAGAAAAAACAGACATTTGTTTTGTTTCTCTGCATCAGAGGTTGTTAAATAGGTAACTTATACCTCACCCGTGAAAGTGTTTGGCTTTCCCCATTCACTGTTTTAAACAAAAAATTGAGCCCATCTTTTAAAATTAGTACATCTCACTTACATGAGTGAGAGTTTTGTCTTCTTGAAAAAACTAGTCTGGTAACTGGACCCATAGTTCTACATGGCCTCAGTAAAAGAGCCTACTTCCTTTACATATCATGTGCTAGTTTGTCACAGTCCTCACCCTCCTCTATTGTCTCCTTGCCTCGAGCTATTTGCTGATACTTAAATTTCTTCAGGCATTGGCAGGCATCATATGAAAATGCAGACTCTTGTAATTCCTTCCTTATACCAACAGGATATCAAGACGAAACAGAATGTAGAGTTGAAGGGGGCTCAGCGACATCTCAAGCAGCTTATCCAATTTACACATACGGGACCCTGGTCCAGGCGCCCAGGACTTGTCTGAAACTCACAACTTGCAGTGGTGGAACCAGCAGTGGGTCCAGGCCTCCCACACTCCTGCCCTTGTCAGTCTGTTGCCCTCAGACCATTGCTCACTGAAGACAGTTACCAAATCCCCAGTCAGTACCTCTGACCACTCTCCTGTGATCCAGATGTACTCGCAGGGCTGTAAACTACAGGTCTCACGGTCTGCAGGCCGCTGCCTCAAGTCACAGTGCATGCCATGGACCTCGCTGCCTTTGTCCTGCTCCACGCACACCACTTTGCGGTACCTGGATCCTTCGCCACAGGTCTTGGTGCACTGTGAGAGACAAACCAAACGGTGTGGATAGGAAGGGCAACAGGTGACACGTTACATCCTGTTACTATACTTATTTGTTTTCCTTCTCTATACCCTTTAAAACTGCGAGCCCCCTGAGGGCAGGAATTGTCAGAGAACTCGTGTTTTTACCCCAGCTACCTACCAACACAGCCTGTGGCATAGCGACCAGCATTCAGCGAGCATCTCCCTCAATGACAGAGTAGGAGTGGGGATTTCAGCTTCAGAAAGGACCTCAAGGTCTGTTTACTTCACACACCCTTTCAAGCATTGAATCTCTTCAAAATGTACGGCTGGGTGGTTGTCAGACTGCACTAACTACCGCAAGAGCCAGGGGGGTCATTACTTTCATGTTGCTTCCTTCTTCCTATAACATGGAACTAAACAGACCTCTGCGAATTCCAGCCTCCTGTCCTGGCTGAACATTCCAGGGGAGCGTAACAGACGTGTTTCCTTTCTCTCTAGTAATGTCCTGCCTCGGATGTGCAGAGCTTCCCTGTGGCTCCTACTGCCCTTTCTTGTCTAGAGTGAACTGGCTCACGTCATCTCATTCCCCAAGTTTCTAACAGGCGTCAGGCGCTCTGATGGGTTCCCGATGGACAAGACTGGACACGCAGGACTCAGTCCCAGCTCTTCGAGAGGGACTAATATTTTAGAGGTAAAGTCAGGTATTAAAGAAGTAAACAGCTCACTAGTGAGATTTAGCAGATACAATAAACTCCATAGATGACCAGACTGGAACTGTCTTCCTCTGTAGGGGCTTTTTTGGGGGGCTGTTATTTTTCCAGACCCCTTCTTCCTCTGGGTTGTTGCTTCTCTGCTCTATTTTTTTGTTTGTTTGTTTGCTTTTCCGCTGTTTGATGAATCCCGCTGAATGAATGAATTCCAAGCTTTCTCGACCCTGGCTTATATTTACTTTTAGCTTCCTCCCCCTACCCAACACACAGTGTGATTGGTTTATTTTTTAATTTTGCACTTGATTGGTCTGTTTACAATTTAGGAAGTACAATTTACACAAAAGTGCTTTGCCACCACTGACTTGTGGTGAGAGGTGGAGTCCTGGCAACAAAGCATTAATTAACTTACAGCTTATACCCGATTGGTCCATTCTATGATTTAGGCAGTACACTGCTACATAAAAGGTTTTCGAGGAGTGACTGCCACAATTAACTTATACTAAAGCAGCACACATATCTGCTCTTGCCTGCTGCAGCCCGGTAACACTGTCACCCCCAAAATCGCATTCCGGACTATGGTCATCATCCCATAAGGAAATTCTGCGGTCATTCAGCATTATTCCCTGTGTCTCCTCACCCAGCCCCTAGCAATCACCAATCTATCCTATCTTTATGGATTAACCGAATCTTGGCATTTCATAAAAATAGAATCATCCAAGATGTGGCCTTGTGTGACTGGCTTCTTCCATGAAGCCTGATTTTCAAGGCACATCCAAGTGGTGGTGGGGATGTCATTCCTTTTCAAGGCTGAATAAGGGTTCACTGTTCAGAGAGGCCACATTTTGTAAATTCAAATGTTGCCGGGCACTGGAGTTGTTTTCATTGTTTGAGTACTAAAGATAGTGCTGCTCTGACGAGGCAGGTACACATTTGACGTGAATTCTTTTTGGTCCATCCCTGACCTTGGAAATACTGGCTTCTCTGCTGTACCTTATGCTTTTTTGTCACTTTGTTTCTTTAGGAGTAGAAGTACCATGGTGCTCAGTCATTTGCAAACTTAACATTTCTGCTGTCTGGAAGCAGACGTCACTATCTAGAATACGGAGTCATTAGAAATTTTTCTGGGATACAAACGTGCTGAAATCACAGGGAGGTGAACACAGAAGAGCAAATCACTTAAAAATGGTGCATGAGGCTACCTGTGCCTGACTCCCTAGCTAAGTCAGTGATTTAGGGGTTTTCTGTTCCCCTAGAATATGCTGAGAACAATTGTGAAGTAATGTTTTTGTTTCTTTATTGAAAAAAGTCAAATGAGTTAGGGACTGCTTAATGCTAAAGCACAAAGGAAAACAAAAATAATGTCTAATCTGTGATGTGCAGCCATATGAAGAAGAAATATTTAACTTCCCATTGAAAAAGTAATTCCTTAGAAAAGCAGGACCTAGGTGACTTAGAGAAGATAATGATTATTGGAAAGCTAAAACCTGGATTAAACCTTCCAGTGTCCTCTCATTTTCACTAAACCCTAGGGCTTTCATCAGTGTCAATAAGTAACAGTTTAGAAGAGAAATGCAAGGACCTTTAAATACTTTCTTCTTGTTTCTCTCCTGGTCTTCAAGAATGGTTAACTACCATAAAAACCACTTTACCAATGGTGGAAAAGGGAGCTGGAAAATCATACCTTGAAAACAACCTTTAAGAAAGTTAAACTAAGTAAATAAGTGACTTGCCCAATGCTCTGGAATTAGTTAATAGCAGCTGAGTCTTTTTCTTCTGGAGCCTAAACCCTAACTAGACCATGGGGATGGATAATCAGAAAACAAACCCAGCCTGTGCTATAGGCTTTTATAGGCTTTTAGTAACATCATTTCCTTCATGTCTCTAGGATTTATGACTCTTTCCTCTGCCTAGGAATATGATCTAGAAAATTCTGAGAAACAGCTGGGAAATTCAACTAGCCTCATTTTAATTTCCAAAAGGTTTGCTTAAATTTCATTACAGCTTCTAGAAAAATGCTCTAGCAAGTATAAGTCACATTCCCAGCCTCCTTGAATTTCTGCACATACTATAATTTCAGGAAGCAAATAATCACAGCGCTGGGCTAAGCTGCGGAGCTTGCCCACTGCCCCACAGGCTCTGTGCGCCTTTGACATGCTGAAATGAACAGGAGGAAAATAACTTCCAAATTCGAGGGGTAGAAGGACCTAGAATAAACTTTTAAGGTACTGTTTCTAGTAGTCAGGTAGGTTAGCCAGGGGTGATGATCGTATAAAAAGCAGGCACTTATTCAATGGGATAGAAATTGTTTTCTTTAGGACTGTAATCAATGTGCTTTTTTTAATACCTTTTTTTTTTTGGTATAAAGTCAAACCAGCCGGTGGGGGTGGGGGAAGGAGAAACTCACTTTGTATTTACATGTTCTAACTTTTAAGGTTGTCAATTTTCTTCATGATGAGAGAATGTCATCATGGCGTTTCCGGTGCCCAACCACCATTGTGGGCAGTGTGTGGACAGACAAGGCACAGAATGAATGGACAGGCTCATGCTCCATGTGTGCTCCACACAGGTTGTTTCTCTAATAAGGATTGGTCATCACAAGTCACCCCCTCTCACACTGTCTTTCAATTAAAGACAGAGTAGCTTAAGTAATGGATTCTGTTTTCAAAGCTCATTTTCAGTCAGGTATGTGGAGTTGGACATGTTTACTCAAAAAGAGCACATCTGTGAGGGATAAAGACAGACCCAGGGCCACTTCCATTAAGTACCTTTCCACAAAAGGCACAGATCCAGTGACAGCTTCATGGCCCTTAGGCCTTGCACAGGATGGGACATACCCCCATACTCCCACAGCCAGGCATATCTCTAAAGTCATTCACTCATTCAACTACTACATTCAATGGATCCGCTTCTGGGGTGGATGCTGCGGCACAGGCCTGGCCTCTCCCTACTCACACCCTCTCCCTGTTAAGGCACAGGGGTGGCTGATACCCCAGCATGGCATCTCATGGGTCAGGGCAGCACTGACTGGGAAGCAGTGGGATGAACATGTTGACTGCACTGTGGTTGTGTGAGCAGATGTGGGTTTGGTAATAGAGTGTGTGATGGAGTAAGATGGCACCAGGGCTTCTTGAAGAATGACACAAGAGAAGAGAAGAGCCAGGGGTAGAAATTTCCACGATGAGGAAAGGGAGTGCCCTGGTCAAGGTAGAGGAGGAATAAGAGCAAAGGAGGAGAGGTGTTAACTAAGCAACGAGAGAAGAGGGTGACCAGGAGTGGCTCCACTTGCGTGGAAACTGGTGGAGCATGCTGTGGGCGGGTGGGACAGAAAAATACCACAGTTTGAGGGTGTTAGTATATTTAATTTGAGATGAAGATTCCAGAAGGTGGGCTCAGGCCAGGTGTAGGATAAATGGAAGTTATAAGGTTTTTCTTCCTTCCTGCCATTAGTGTCAGTGATAGACCCCCTGCAGCTCTGCACACATGCCTGATGACAGGCACCTGGAGTGGGCATATATAGGTGGGCACACTTGGGCTGAGAGACTGGGCATATAAGGGCAGCGGCACGGGATGCCAGCAGGAGAAGCAGCAGCAGTAGAAAAGCAAAGGCATGAGAGAATGCCAGAGAGCCCAGAGAGAGTGAAGATTCACTGAGGGTTAGGAGGCCTATGGGCCTCCTGGCTGCCCCGGCCCCCTTGCCTGCCATGTACCTGGTTGCCCCACTGCTAGTTGTGCAGAAAGATCAATAAAAGCCTGAAAAAGCCACCAAGGGGTCCACAACTCCTCCTTTACCTGTCTGCCCAGGTCATAAAGAACCTTCCCCGAGCCTGCCTGCCTCTACACCAGGTCCTAAAGGAGCCTGTAAACTCCCTGCTTAGAAGAAAATCTGACCCCTTGCTCTGGCGGGTGGGGGTTCTTGCTAACCCAGCTGCTGCTGCAGGCGCCACTTCATGTCAGCCTTCTAGTCACTTCACTCATCTACCCCCGCCACGTTGTGCTTCTGTCCACAAACACACTGAACTCTTCCGTCTACCTGGAATGACCTTCTCCTGCCCTTCATCCCACCACCCTTGAGAAGGTGGGGCCTGGCAGTCAGTGTCTTTGCTTCAGCACCTGGTTCCCCTTACCGGCACTCTGCAGGTGTCTATCTGCTGGTTGGGTCTGTCTGCCCTGCTGGAAAGTCACTCCCACCATAGCATTCCCTATTCTCCATGGAATCCCGAATGCCTAGTACCTGGCACTTCGCAGTTTAGTTCATTTTGTTTGTTGACTAAATGAAGGAACAAGTAGTGACACGTTAATACCTGACACACACATCAAATACTGATTGCTCCCTACTATAAACTTCATAAAATCTGACAGGGACTCACTGCCCATTTCTGACTCTCCTGTGCTAAGTGGCTGAACTTAGGAGTCATTCTACAGTTGAGCCCAATAAAAGATATTTGGACCCAAATATACATTGAAAAGGAAATAAAATAATTCTCCTCAGGTGCAGGTCAACATGGAGGGGTAGAATGTAAAGTCAGAGCATGTGTACCAGAGGTCAGGCTGCCGGGCTCCAAATCCCAGTCTTATTATTCAGTAAACGCATGAACTTAGATGAACTAACCTAGCTAAGCCTCAAGTTCCCTCATCTTTAAGTGAGGATAAAAAAAATATAATTACTACTCAGAGAGTTATGAAAAAGGTTAAATGAGGTCTTCCGTATGAAAATGCTCCACATGGTCCTCCATCCACAGCTTAATAAAACAGTAAGATGTAGTGTTTTTCTTATCATCAGTAGTTCAGTCAGTCCACTATGCCATTCTGGTGGAAGCTCCCCACATCAGCACCCCTAGCATGGTGCCCCCTGGGGTTGTGCAGTAAACAGCCTTTGTGGTCGTGTGGTACTCAGCCTGTGTGGTCATAACAGTGAACACCCATGATGACGGTACTATCGTGGGCATGCCTCTCAAGGCGACACCTGGCTTGTTTCTCACAGGTAGGTGATGCCACGTGCTATGGGCCTAGCATGATGTGCAACTTGTCAACAAACAGGTAGGTTTTACTGTCCACAGAGGGAAAGCCAGAGGGCAAATCACCCTCAAAAGCAAACAAGAGCTCCGAGGTGGTTGCTAAGGAGTGCTGAGAAGGGGGCTTCCTGCAGTGGACTGCGTCCCCGTCACATCCACTCAGTGGACTCGGGGCCTGTGGCTTGCTCACTAACTTTTGGTCAAGATGTCACTAAACCATGGAAGCAAAGTCAAGGCACATACCCATTGGAAGTAATATCAGGTAAGAGGTAAGAGTAGTATCACCATCAAAACTGGTGAGGGTGCTAGTGGAGGTGGGAGTTAGAAAGGTGAGGGCTATGGCTGAGGAGAGCTGGCAGAAGCGCATGCTATAATGTTATGTGACCCCCAATTTACTGCTTAACTTGAACTTTTTCCCCCTTACATTACTGTTCATTTTTTTTTAAAGATTCATGTATTTATGCATACAAGAGCTGGGGTACAGGCCAGAGTCCAGGGAGGTCAGAGGATTCACCAGAGACAGAGTGGGGAGCGGAATAGGCAGACTGACTGAAACACACTGCTGAGGGAAGGGGCAGGGCAAGGCAAGAGAGGTCTGCCTGCACCATGTGGGTCCCCTCCCTGGCTGGCAATAGGAATCGAACTCGTGCTACAGCGGCTGCAGTTTGTTTCATAGTGCATTGCTTAACCCACTGCACCGCCAGGGAGGCCCTTCACTGTTCATTTTTGTACATTATTTGATTTCTCCACTCAGATGTAATCCCTAAATCTCCCATTACCACGTCTCCCATGAACCGTCATCAAGTCCCTTAACAAGAATACTTCTGATCATCAAAACTGGAGAAAGTAATAATGATACCAGGATGGTCCTAGACATTAACCAGCACCACCCCAGGCAAATAGGAGTGGCCATCCTAGGCGGAATTGGCCTAGGAGGTGGTGGTTGTCCAGCCGCTCTCAACAACCGCTCTAAGCTGGTTTCTGTGTAGGCCTCATGAGAGGGCAGATACTTTGTTGTACATGCAACAAAGACATTTGACGGGGCTTCCCCCTCCTTCAGCTATCCTGAAACCCACTTTGCCAATTCTCAGGGATGCCTCCCAAGATGCTCTCTCTTCCCTCACCACCCAGGTTCAACTTCTTCCAACCACTTCGGGTTCAGGTAGGTAGAAAAGCATGTTGGCAAGAGAGTAACTATGAAACCTACTTGTCTCACTGTTTAAATCATCTTGTCTCTGTGAGAATGGTTAATTTCTGTAAACTTTTAAATATTGCAACAGGTCACCCATCTCCTTAGGTCTTTGGCTCTTAGGTCTATCTGTCAAGATATAGAACTTGACAGGATATTTAATGGAAGGATTTTAAAGGCCCCTTCTGCAGAGCACATGTGAAGACATAACTTTTTAGGTGTATTTTGTATGATCTGAGAAGATGGTTTCCTCAGAGCTTATGTGGCAAGGTTTTTCTATTCTTTGGGATTCAGGAGAAATGGAGATTGCATTATTTTAAAAGATTTATTGATTTATGTATACAAGAACTGGAACATAGGACAGAGATGTGAGGGGTAGTGAGAGGATTCACTAGAGAAAGAGTGGGGCGCAGAACAGGCAGACTGACTGAAATACACTGCTGAGGGGAGCAGTGGGAGAGGCAGGAGAGGTCTGCGGCACCATGTGGGTCACTTCCCTGGCCTGGAATCCAACTCATGCTGCAGTGGTTGCAGATGCTTCATAGTGCGGGGCTTAACCCCTTGTGCCACAGGGAAGCCCAAGCTTACACTTTTTGAATTGGCTCTGGCATTTTCAAAAGTTAGCTAAAGTATGTGCAGTTAATTTAGATTCATTTTTGAGTACTCTGTTACTTTTAGTTCCTTGGACAGTTACATGGACTTGAGCTTGACATAAGATTAAGAGGGAGAGGGAGCAAGTGAGCAGTGGTAGGTCTGAACAAGACTTACAAAGAGAATCAAGAGGTGACATTGAGGGAGACAGAGAAAAGGAGCCTCTTCCTTCTCTATCTGACGCTGTCAATTCAAAACCAGTCTGTTTCTCAGAACCACGCTACATAGATATTGTTATTCCCATTATACAAATGGCAAAACCAAGGGCCAGAGAAATTATGAATCCTTGTTCAAAGCCAACATTGATATTAAGAGGCAGTATTCAGATATAAACCAGGTTTGCAGAATCCTATTTGAGATTCCCAATAACTTGTGTGACTGGAGAATAATTAATTTGAAATTTAACTTCTCTAGTCATTCCTCTCTGCCAATTTTTGGTGGAAAGAAAAAAATTAGAAGTGAAAAATCTGAATATACTCTGTGTGTGTGTGTATGTGTGTGTGTTTCCTAAAGAAAAGAAGTAGCTGCAAAAAATGGGGCTAATCCATGAGGAAAATGAGAGAGAAGTCTGGAAGACTTAATTCACACAAGAATTATGCATGAAGAAGCTATAAGAAAACAAACAAATTTACAACTATATAAAAAAAAAAGTGGGGGCCCTCCCTGGTGGTGCAGTGGGTTAAGCAACACACTATGAAACAAACCGCAGCCACTGCAGCACGAGTTCAATTCCTGCTGCCGGCCAGCGAGGGGACCCACATGGTGCAGCAGACCTCTCCTGCCTCGCCCACTGCTCCCCTCAGCAGTGTGTTTCGGTCCATCTGCCTATTCTGCCCCCTGCTCTGTCTGGTGCACTCTCTCACCTTCCCACACCTTTGGCCCGTACCCCAGTGCTTGTATGTATAAATAAATAAATCTTAAAAAAAAAGTGGGAATAAATTTAAACAAGGAAGTGAAAGATCTGTATACCAAAAATTGTAAGATACTGATGATAAAAATTAAAGAAGGCACAAATGAATAGAAAGCCATTCTATATTCATGGTTGGGAAAATTAGTATTTTAAAAATGTCTATACTACACAAAATGATCTACAAATTTGATGCAAACACTAAAAAAATTCCATTGGCATTTTTTTCATAGAAATAGAAATCCTAAATTTTATATTGGTGCTACAAAAGACCTCAGACAACCAAAGTGATCTTGACAAAGGAGGACAAAGTTGGAAGCATCACATTTCGTGATTTCAAAATATAAAGCTGTAGTAATCAATATCGTATGGTAACTCACATAAAAAGATCAGTGGAGTAGAACCAAAGAACTCAGAAATAAATCCACAGGTCTTTTAATTTATGACAAAGGAGCCAAGAAAATACACTGGAGAAAGAATAGTCACTTCAGTAAATGGCGCTGGGAAAAACGAATAGCCACATGCAAAAGCACAAAACTGGGCCAGTACCTTATATTACACACAGAATTCAACTCCAAATGGATCAGAAACTTCAACATAGGACTTGACACCACAAAACTCCCAGAAAAAAACACAGGGGGTAAGTTCCTTGAGGGTCTTGGCCATTGTGTGGGTATTTTTGTTTTTTGATTTGGCACTAAACTCAAAGGCATCAGAAGCAAAAATAAAGAGGTGGGAATGACATCATACTTTAAAACATCTGCATATTCACAAAATGAAATCAGTAGAAAAATAAAAAGACAACTTACTAAATGGCAGAAAACATTTGCAAATTATAAATTTAGATAAGGTTTAATATCCAAAAATATAAAAAGAACTCATTCAACAAAATAGGAAAAAAATAAGCAACCTGATTAAAAATAGGCAGAGGTACTGAATAGACATTTTTACAAAGAAGACAGAAAATGACCAACAAGTAGACAAAAAGGTCCTCAATATCACTAACCCTCAGAGAAATGCCAATCAAAACAACAATGAGGTATCACCTCACAACTGTTAACATAGCCACCATGAAAGAGGTAACAAGTGTTGGTGATGAGGTGAAGAAAGTGGTAGCCTGGTTGGTGCCCTGATGGTGTGAAGGGAAGTTGGTCTAATTATTGTGGAAAACAGCATGGAGGTTTCTGCTTTCTGATTCTATCTCCCCCTCCCCCACCACCGCCATTTCTGCCATGTAATCTTTCTAGAAACAGACATACCTCCTACTCACATCTTATCTTCCTAGGGACACTTCTGCCTGGAGAAACAATGTTCTTTTTAACTAAACGTTAACTTGGAATGAAGAAAAACAAACCCCTGTGTGCGTCAACTGAGCAGCTCTTCAGATTTCATCATTATTGGAAATGTTGGAAATATCTCACGAATGAACAGGATCTTACATGACTGTCTTCTACCTGATAGCTAAAGAAGGAAGGAAAACGAGAGGAGGGCCCACATGCGGTCTGCTTGTAGTCACCTGAACTAATGTCTGGCTACACATATTTAGCATATTTCTTCATTTCCCCCTCCCTCTGTGCAAGTTATCTTTATACATTTGACCCAAGGCCTGTTAAAGTTTTACCGGAGATGGCCAAACTCAGAACATTTCAGAACACAGATGTAGAAACTGCTTCAAGAGGAGAAGCTCGCTCACCCTTGTGGGAATGAACTGCTTGCCATCTGACAACTAACCTTTTGGGCAAGAGCCAGCCTGGTCGCCAAGCTTGAAGGCTTCCCAGGACAATGGCTGTGACGTCAGCAAGGGCTTGAGCAAAATGCCAGGCAGGTACCACTTGAGGGGCCTACTTACTTCTTGCCACTCGCCTGCCCTCCAGGCGTAGAGAGGACACGGTGGGGCTTGGCAGGCACGCTCTGACTCCGGCCTGGTGTACGGGTTGCACTCAGACTCTTGGGCTATTTTTTGCGTTCCCATCTGGCAGTCCACGTTCCTCCGCCTCACGCCTTGGCCACAGGACACAGAGCACTAAGAAGACAGAGTAAGTAAGTGGGAGCTTTAGGTGATTTGGGGGTGAGGGAGTGGTGAAAGTGGAGAGGGTTGCAGAGATTGGGGGGGGTGCACTCTTAATCTGAAGACTTTCAGGGCTATCACACAGCTTTTTATTTGCAATGAAAGAGACCCAAGATAAGGTCAGAAATCTGGAATCTCACTGTCTATGCTGAACAAGGAAGGCATTCAAGTTTGGGAGAATCTCAAAAGTTAATGAAACTCTTGAGAGATTGAAGAGCTTAGTAGAGATGATTATGAAAAATATAGTACAACCCAGAAATAGAGCTGCCATGGGAAATGAAAACCCCAAATGATTTCTATCCTGGAGGGCTTGATGTTATTGAGACTTGGGGAAACAGTGCTATACAAGAATTTCTTAGCAGATTGAAAGTATAGTCCAAGGAGAGTAAATCATAGGAGATTTTAGGACCTTAAAAGTGGAATTATTTCCTCCAGTCTCCTTTTCTTGTTCCTCTTCCTGGAGCTATAGGAAATGCTTTTTAACTGTGGAATTCACTAATGGATTGGTGTCTATTTACAACCTTAGATGACTATATGAAGAACAAAAGCTGATAAGGAAAAACTATTTCCTTGGGTGCAGTGTTCTCAGCTCTTGAAAAATACTGTTCATCAGGCTGAAACATTTTGTTGACCAAGTTGCAAAACACCATATTAAATCTGCAATTAACTTTCCTCTAAATTAATTTTTTAATGGTTTCCTCATTGCTGGGTTTCATAATCTCACTTACGGGCAAACCAAGAATTACTGTCTTTATTAAGGTTCTGACAGTCAGAAACTAAAGGCAACATTTGATTGGAAAGAACAGGATATTATTACACTTAGCTATTAAAAATTATGATCGAGTTTTTGTGATAGCTCAGCCTTCATTAATTCGTCTGGCATTGAGAAAACAAGTTTAACATACATTAAAGTCATATTCCTAAGAAATGTCTTAAAGAATAGAATCACTGTTTTTTTAATTAGAAAGGAATTCTTGTCCAGTTAACCTGTAGCATCATCCACCTCACTCTGAGGCTAATGGAAATTTACTACCAAGCAGCACACCCAGTGGATTCTGCTGAATATCAATTCTATTTCTATTTCAGATGTTAAGAAAACAGGTGGTATTATTCAGAAGGCAGCTTGGGGAAACATATCCTTTCAGATGAGAAGCACAAATATCCACATCAAAGCTAGATGAAGAGGAGTTACTTTAGAGCAATCTAGCTGTTACTGCTGAGGTTAAATTCTATTAATTGAATTGAATGAGTTTGTGACCCCCAAGAAAACAGACTTTTGACGTCATTCTGTCTAGGGTGGAATGCAAGGATTCCAGAACACCAGTCATGGCCTTGTCTACAAAGAATTGTCATTCAGTGCTCTTGGGAGCTATAGATGTATTTCCTATTGATTACACAGGAAATGAATTAACTGTAAATAGTAGAGTTACTGCAGGAATGACAGAAATGCACAAACATCTTCATCATTAACTTAAACAACAACAAAAACCTTTTGGCTATTGGAATTTAGGGTCTTAAACACAAAAGAGTACATTTCCAGAGTAAAGTATGCAAAGGAAGAATCACAATGACTAAGTAAATAAACTTTACTTTGGCATAGGGCTGATATGTATTCAATATCTCATAAAGTTTTTAAAACCTAAAGAAAAATGAAAAATCTTAGATTTTAAGTGTATCCTACTTAGGCTACTAAATAAATGAAATCTCCTTTTGAGGTCATTGCTATTGAATAAATTACTGATGGCTCAATGAAGGCAAGGCTTCAAGAACCATCTCAAAAAAAAAAATCAGTCCTGACAATGTTTAATACTTTCTCAAAAGACAAAGACATAGGAATATTCATCTATACAATATAGCTCTGCGGCTTCTGATAGTCGTCATTTAAAAGCCAGCTTTGAAATAATGCCTTTAAAAGTTTTGACGTGACTTAAATGCATAGCAAGGTACCAGTCTCTCTTTTGAAAATTGCATCCATGGGAATCTTGTTCAAAATGAAGTGTACTGCATCAGAGTTTGCTCTCTGTTCAACTTCTCTTCCTGTGATGTCTCAGGGGAAGCAAAAATTTGCATACACAGTCAGCCAGTCTTGCTTGGTGAATTCCATGAGATTTGTGCAGAAACCTCATGAATAAAACAGGATCAGAGAGACCTTTGCATGACCCTGGAGGTGGCGATGGTGGTAGTAAGTGCACGTGTGCGTGCTTAATTCTTCTTGTTCTATTAAGTCCATCTTTCAGTTAGTTTGTAAAGGAAAAAGGCTGTGTGGTCTCTATGTGTTTCCTCCACTTCTATCCCGGCAGATCATTTGTGCAGGTTTGAAAGCAGATGTTTTGAGATCTGAGCTACTGAGCTGGGAGCTGTGTCTCATCTCTCCGCTCTCCCTACTGGGCAGTGCAGAACTCACCTGCACTGAAATGGGGAGCTCTATGCTTACTTCCACCGATACCAAGAATCTCTATGGAACTTCTGCTGTTTGAGGAATAGTAATATACACTGGAAAATCTGAAAAGAATTTTACATATTTTCTTCCATTATGACAGCTGAATTATGGTGATGACATTATTTAACAGAGGGACTGGGTTGAAAAATAACTGTATGTGGCAACTTTTATAAATAATGACAGTAAAAATAATAATTGCAAACATTTACTAAGCACTTACTGTGGGCTTACTAGCATAAGGTCCCTTAACCTAGTAATTCTTCTTCTGTCCGGGGCTGTCCTGGGCACACAGGAAGTCTAGCAGCATCCCTGAGTCTAGCCATTAGATGGCAGTCCTGTTTCCTCCTTCACAGACATTGCCAAAAGTCCCAAGAAGTACAAAATCACCCCCAATTGAGAGCTTGCTAAGAGCATTTTACATAAAATAGTCTTTATAATTCCTAACACTCTTTCAGGCAGATGTTCCACAAATAAGTAAAGCAAAGAATAGAGATACCCACATAACTCAGGCACAAAAAAAAAAAAGAAAGAAAAAGAAAAAGAAAAATGGTTAAATTCTGTTCCAGACAACATACCTTAACTATTATGGATTAGAATTTGACTTCGAGCTTGAACATGATGCTAATGATCTAATGTGATTTAGTCTTTTTGTACTATGCTGGTGAGAGTGTGAGAAGCCTCTATTCAAATAGTTCAACATCAATTTTTATGGTTCAAATAGAAACAAGATAAATAGCAACTGTATTTCTCATCACTGACCATGTATGTATGGTTTTCTTAACTACTCAAAGGACACAAGTGACACACTTGCCATGGTTTTCTATTAAACACACTTGAATATTTCAGCATCAGCTATCATGACTGTCATCATACAAGCTGTCATCATAATTACAATTAGTCCTAACCCAAAATGACTGGTAGGTTCCTTATGAACTTTGCTAATTTCATTGTGACATTAGCACTAAAAGACTTTTAAAAATTATTTCACTGAATCAAAGACACCATCATTGCAAGACACAGTATTATATTTTGTATCACTAAGAAAGAAAACAAGGGCTACTAATGAAATTATGCCATTCTGCTGGTTGCTAGGTGCATCCTGACTACAGAGACACTAAAATGTAAGGAAGACATGGAACTTAGGGTTGATGGATGAATAGACTGAATGAATTCATGATTGATAAGTGAAGATGAAGTGGGATTTTCATTCCAAACTCATCATTTATTCTATTTATTTTATGATCTTCATTTTTTAAAAAAGCCTCTAAGTAGAACAGGGTTAAGTTCAAAAATATTTTTAGTCTAGAATGCTTTAGTATCATGGGAATAGAGAGCCTTTACATTTACCAAGTTGAACCAAAAATTTGACACTCATTTTTATTTTAAAACTTCATGGGCATTTCTTTGATCTTGATCAAAATCCTCTAAGCAAATGGAATGTGAATTTTTGAGACACATGCTTTAAATTTTTAGTGAGGATGTTTTCCAATAAAAGCTTTACTTTTATTTTAAAACTTTCCTATAAAAATAAAAAAATTTCAAAGGATGTAAAAACGAGGCATTCAATTTTAAGCCTCAAAATGCCAATTTTGAGAGAGAGAGAGAGAGAAAGAGACGATATGATTAGCACAGGTATACTAGTTTTCTATGCCAATGTTCTATATTTCTAATGACCATCAGACATTTTGACATGATGAGAAATTGCACTAATTAGTCCTCCTACCTTGAAGATGGGATGACTGGAATATAGCTATGAGCAGAAAGCAGAAGGACCAGATAGAAATCATTTAAATATGGTTGCAAATGGATAATCATTACTCTTGTTTTAATATTGCTGCCTTAGGGATATTCCTGTTTACTCCTGGATCATTAGTAAGCCAATAATCTTTAATCATGCAGACCGTCTTTTCCCATCAACTACTGCATCTGATTATTTGGAGGTATATTTCAAGACTGCACAAATTGGATTTCACCCATGCAGCTCCTTGTCTTCTGGCTTTTATAATTCATTTCAACAAATCAAATCAGGTCATTACAAAGCTGGTCATGGACCATTACATAACTGTGTTTATTTGTGTTTTCTATAAAGGTGACTTGACTTCTGAAGTCAAGACTGACGTCAGGTACAGTCTCTCCCGGGAGGCATCCTGATAATCCTATTACTGTAAATTTGAAAAAAAAAAAAAAAATTGGGTTTAAACCTAGTCATCCTGGTTTTGTGTGCAATTTTAGACTTCCCATCAGGGTCACAGGACACTGGAGTAAAACACAGTGTTGACCAATAAACAGTGAAAGATTCTTGTAATCGCTTTTTTATTGAACAAATTCACCTTAAAAATGAGCATCATTTACATGCTCTTAACTTAATATTCAGGGCAAGAGTAAATAGATAAGTAGAAACCAAGGAACACTAAAAAATAAAAAAGTAACAAAGCATGAAGGTCTACAAAAGGACAAGCTCAAGCCTATGGTATCTTAAATAACGCTAGCTAGCTGCAGGCTCTTACATGAATAGAAGAGCTCCAAAAAGAAAAGGCTGGAAGTTACAGCTGACAGTAGCCAGTTAGATGCACTGTTAAAAATGACCAGTAGGAAACACTGTTTGGAAATCTGATCCCTAAAGGAAGCCAGAGGAGGAGCCTAACTCTGGCTGGGCGCAGATGCTTTGATAAAAGGAAAGCAAAACTTGATCCTTAGGTTGAAGGCTTGGAGAGGGTGAGGCTGCTCTGCTGGGGCGTGGTGTAGGCTGTTTTACATTTCTGTAAAGTGTTATTTGTCTGGAAAGAAGGGGAGAGGACAGTGATGCCAGCTGAAAGAACTGAAGAAGGATGCATATTTCTTGAGAAATTTTCCATGTTATGTTATGTTATGATAGAGGATTCTCCTGTCCTGCCCATGTTCACACAGATGCCCAAAGCTTTAGCAATCAAGAGTCAGACTCTGGAAGAAGCAATTCTAGAGACAGCTGACCTTGAATCTGATGTTTCAGAGTACCTATGTAATTCCCCATCACGTAGCAGCACAAACTCAGTAAAACCTCAATGGAGAGAAAGAGCAGTATTAAATATAGAATGTTTGAAAAGAAACTGAGACATTACCCTGAAGGAAGTACGTTCAACAAAGCTGAGAAAAGGTACAGAGTGGAGCGATGAAATCTGTTTTAAGGGGGAGGAGTGAGTGATTTTGGTTCACACACCAGTTGTTTGTAAGTAAATGGAGTGTCTAAAATTCCCTCTTGAATTCAACAGGGAAACTCTCACACTCAGTTCTTGATTACATTAGTGAATGTTTAGAATTAGCGGAGTCAAACTGTAATCAGTTTCTTGCATACTTACCCCCTTCCCCACCTGATACACACATCACACTCATCCAAACAAAATATTACTCTTGAGAACCCATTAGATTTAAGACGCCTGAGCTAAGCACTTGGCATTCATTATGACTTTAAATCTTCATAAGGACTACATGGAGTAGGTTCAGGAAGGTTAAACAAATCAGTCAAGGTTGCATAGCTAGAAAGCCACAGAGAGCTCCCCTGGGTGTCCCCCACTTCTGCTGTGTACAAGCAAACAGTCAGGAAAATATTCCTTAGTACTTAATATTGACAGCCCTTTCTTGAAGAACCTGAGAGGCAAATTCAGATTCAATTCTGGCCAAGTGACTATAGTCAATGTTTCTACAATCCGAATTAGTGGCTCTTAGTGGTGACTGATAATAAAATGTCCTCTAGCTACTCAGCTAGAGGTCTCACATCTGCATCTACTACCACTTCAGGCTAATCCTCACAACCACCCCACTGTAGGTGCTGTTGAAAGAGCCAAAGGCTGAAGTTACTGGTCAAGGCCCCACAGCTAATAAGACAAAAGCTGGGGTCCGCCCGGTGGCCCAAGGGAAGGAAGCAGTGGTAGAAAAGCATCATGCTCACCTGACTCCAGGCGCCAGCTTTCCATTTGGGGCATCTTCCTCCTCGGCACTTTCTGTGCCCATTTGGCTTAGCAAGGTGCTTACAGTAATCACTTTCTAAATGGCTTCCATCTTTTGCCATGCAGTAAACATTTCGTTGTTTATGCCCTCGACCACAAGAGACAGAACACTGCAATATAAAGCAATGGCAAGGTTGTTTTGTTTTTTTAATTACATGTGGTTTGATAAAAACCTGCCTTGTGAGAGGATAAGAGCATGTCTAACTCCTCCCCCACCCCATTCCAGAGCCTTTTTGAATGTTAGCTCAAAGCTCCTGGGACAGAAGGCACTATTAGAAAAAAATGTCTACAGCATCTCAACAGAAATTCTGTATGGTACTTTGGATCACTCAAGTGTGTGGGGAAATCCTGATAATTCAGGACAAAAATAAAGTAAAAGTCTGAAATTCTGATATGAAGAAGTCCTACTACGAAGCAGTAAGGATTTTTTTGCACATCT
This sequence comes from Galemys pyrenaicus, assembly GCA_019455555.1. Lineage (NCBI taxonomy): Eukaryota > Metazoa > Chordata > Mammalia > Eulipotyphla > Talpidae > Galemys > Galemys pyrenaicus. The sequence continues at coordinate 3,058,407 of JAGFMF010011397.1, read as the reverse complement.
CCATGCAATCTCCGATCAAGATATTTTTTCCACAAAATGCCTCTTGATTCACTGATTTTAAATTTTGAAATACAAACTGTATAAATTTTCCTAGTTACATAATTTATGGTGACTCTCCGACCATTTTCTAGGGGATAGACTGTCATTTTCCTAGTCCACTGGGAAGGAGGTGGACAGGCACATTCGACTCTGAAAGGTAAGCTAGCAGGTAAGTGGTAAGTGGCCCATTTTGGGAGGGTGGCGTTACCTTTCAACTTTGACCTGCAGGTTCACTGAACTGTTTTAAGTGTGACCTTGTCTGATCATACCTAAGAAACTTGACTCAGATTTGAGATTAGGTTTCTCAGAAAGGGTTAGGAATCAAAGTGTCTACAGAGTCAAGACAAGAATTTGACATGACAGTTTTCTGTAGAACAGGCAAGAGGCTTGCCCCAGTAAGTGTACTGAGACATCAACATGTATTGCCTCAGTAATGACCACAGAAGTCATCACCATGTACACTGCAGGCTTGCTGGGTCAGGTTTTCAAAACATGTTGTTTTCAGATATAAGGTTCTTGCTTTTTAGAGGAAAATACATTTAAGAATGAAGAATAAAATGTAATAAATTTTAAATGTCATTTCCTTCTATTCAGTTTTTCTTCAGTAAATAGCACAATGTAAACCATGTAGCTTGATGCTAACTCAATCACTATGACCAAGCAGGCTCAAAGTTACTCCATTCATAAACATACCAGACATGTTTTTCTAGTAAACATAAACCATGATTAAAAATGTTAACAGTAGCTGAAAAGACATTTAAAATATGTATATTAATAGGTTTAGCTATAACTTCTTACTTTTGGAAACAGAAATGCTGTTTTCATTTGAGCTCTCATTTCCTGAGTACTATGAGTTGGAGGAGCTATTCGAGAAATCTTAATAGAGTATATAGTATGGAAGAAAATAGTTCAATTTTAATATCTATACCAAAGCAAAAAACATGCATCCTTCAATCTATAGTATTTTGATGTATATAAGACTTTGGGGTATATACACATACTAGAAGGCTTTTAAAATGGAAGTTTCTAGAAATACACACAAGAGCAATCTAAGATTTGTGTACAGATAATTCCTATTAACTAATTTTTGTATTTTAAAATGTTACTTTGATAAAAAAAATAATATATGGGAATAATTAGAATGTGGGGTGAGTTAATTTGTCAACTAATATTCATTGAGCACATGCTGAGTCCCAGGAGTTATGTAAATGACGCAGTGATGAAGAAAACCAGCATAATCTCTGCCCTCCTGAAATTTACAGACCAGTGATGACAAAAATAAACACGTGCTTATTTACTGAGATGAGCCTTGTGGAGAAACTGGGCTGAAGAGGAGCAGAAGGCTGCTTGGGGCCAGATCATGTAAAGTCCATCGGTCAGAATAAGATATTTGAATTTTATCTCGCAAACGTGGGGAAATTACTTAAGAGTTGTAAGTCTGCTATTTGTTTTAAAAATTCAACCTTGACTTCCGAGTAGAGAATGGAGGGGAAGACTGCGTGAGTGGAAAAAGAAAAATAAAACCAAAACAACAAACTTAGGAAGCAATTGCATTTGCCTACACAAGAGATGATGTTGGCTTAGATTAGCATGAAGAGCATTGGGTGAAGAGGTTGGTGCATATCAGACATGTTTTTTGAGATAGAAATGATAGTACTTGATGGATCAGCTGTCAGGTGCAGGTAAGAGGGCAGAGTAGCGTATGGTATCCCAGTTTTCTGGTATGGGCAGCTGGATAGATGTTGATAACATTTACTGAGGGGGAAAATAGTACTGGGAGTCCAGGACATATTTATTTGTAGGAAAAAGATTTGACTTAAAGACTAAAGATCTCTTTGTGCTGATTCAATGGCTTCATTAGTGTGCAGAAACAGATATAGTTGTCTTAGCGTAATCAAGTGAACTTAAAGCAAGTCTATCCCAAAGGATAATCATTTTAATATCCAACATTCTAAACAAGCTGTTCCTTAGTATGGAGAATCTGTGGAAAATTTTATTTCATCATCTGCCATGGTCATCAGAAGAGACAGTCTAAAAACAGGCAGCAATTGGCAGTTTCCTAATTAGGAAAGACACAGCTTTCTCACGATCACTGCGCCAGGCATTGCTCTAAGACTTCACATGCACTATTTCATTTAATGGTTCTATAACCATTGAGGTAGGTCTATTATGGGAGACAAATGGAGTTTCTGAAAAGGTTATAACCATAATAACTTATCTATACCTCTTCCCACGTGACTCCAACACAAATGGACAGATATCTGGTAGAACAGTAACAACACAATGAAAATGGTTAACTTAGCAACAGCATCCCTGATAAAAATTCATCTAATGTAGGATCAACACCATTGCCCATGAGGTCGTAATTTTTAAGGTCTATGATGCCTTAAACAGCTTTTCAATATTTAGATTAATTGTATCCTACCCACCCCCATATGTGCTTCTCTTATTTAGAGACTTGAAAGAAACTGACTTGGAAAAAAGAACGCACTATTTCAACATAACTTGGCGAAGATAGCTGCTGAATGGAAATTTTCAAAGTACCTAATCTGATAGCAAACATTTTTCATTTCATGCTTTCTAACTTGCCAATGAAGAGCAACTTCTTACGCAGAGGTTCGTATCTCAACAGGTTTATTAATGGGTCTATTAGGAATTCATAACAAAGGTGTCGTTTTAGTAATCAAGTAAACACAGGTTTTAGCTCTTCTATTTTGAAGGAAATTTCCATCTGATCATCTGTTGTTCTTTCCCAAGCACTCACTTTTGCATCTACTTGCGTCAATAACATATAATAGCTTAAATTTAGTGTGTCACCTATTACATATCATTTAATGGTAGCATCTCTGGAATTTCTTACTCTGGGGAATTTAATTCCTTAAATTTTCAGCTAAAATAGTCTCCTCTTTTGCCAGTAAGACTATGACTTTTTTCCTCTGGGGAAACACAACTTGTAAAAGAGATGACTCTCCACCCCACCCCCACCTTCTAGCAAGACTCCCTAACAATATAATCTGTTTGTTACTTAGCAACATCAAAGTCAGCATCCCAAATGCCTGGACTTTCAGTCTTTTGTTTCTACAAGGCCATTCAAAGGGGATGTTTACTTGGAGTTTTGAGTTTTCTTCAGATGTTGCCTTAACACTTCAACTAAGGTCTAAGATGTTTGAAATCCTTGCATTTCAGCTCATCTGGTGAAAAAGAAACTCAAGACAAGGACAATATGCTCTTTATCTCTACCAAGACCTACTCTATCTGGTAGCTCCAGATATAATGCAGATTTGGGTCTGGCCTTGGGGGTGCCCTGCACACTTCCTTTCACTTATATCCCTTAGTGCAAGGAAGGCAGCAAAAAACTCTGTCTGCCTGGATGAGGTGGCTGGAGACCTAAAGAAAATTACATTCCAGGAGATGCCAAGGCTGCTGAGGATCTGGACATGCTGAGAATGGAAGACTATGATAGAACTGATAAGGACGCATTACAGATCAAGAAGGAATAAGAAGAGGAGGGCAGAGGTCAGGAACGCACACAGAATCTGGCCAGGAGACTTCTGGATAGGGCTGAAAGATGCTGGGGCTTAGAGGAAGCACCGGAAGGGGTGTGTGAACCAGGGCTGTCTGAGTTACAACTGATGTCTGAAAACATGTAGGGTAAAGGATGGTCCAGGAGGACAGCCTGGCAGAGAGATTGGGGGCAGCTCTGTAATCCAGGCATTCCCATCTCCAAGTGATCTAGGTACATGAGATTCTGTTGATATGAAATGCTGTGGAGGAGGCTGATCAAACAGTGTATAGTTACAATCACAGTCTTGGCTGACAGCAGGTTTAAAATAAGGAAGAACCTGCAGATGAAGAGAAAGGTCATATACTGAAGTCATTTCCAAGTCAAGACCCTCCTCATCGAAGGAATTTTGACAAGCAGACAGTTATTCATCAGTCTGAGACTGGTAGGAAGAACTCAGTTTTGAGACAGGAGATAGTACTAAGTATTACTCAAGGTCTTTTCCCTTTAATTCTATAAAATAGGAAAATAACATCTCACTAACTTCACTTAATAATCATTCAGTTATTTCACAACAACAAACTTGACTCTACTGTCACTTTGACTTTAACATGCTCATGTGGAGAACATGCTCTCAGAACGGATTCAGTGCTTATACTCAAGTCTTAAGAAGAATGAGTATTATGAGCATCACACCATGAGAAAGGCAAAGGGGTTCCAGTCTGTACCTTCTGCTACACCAAAAAAAAGTAAGAGAACACACAGATATAAATTTAGGGATCAAGAACACAAGTTCTACTTGATATAAGGCCTGGAAACTTACTTGTGTTTATTACTGCCTTTCACACTGTGCGCCACTCAGCAAATATTTATGGAAATGAAGATGTGAAAAAGCTATACCCATTGCAGGTGATGTGTACTATAAACCAAATGTCATGTCTTCCTAAAGGTCACAACAAAGGAATGACCTGGAATCTGATCCACAATGCAAATGCTGAACTGACAGGCACAAATTATTATTTACATTCAAAAAACACAGCTCAAGTGCACTTTCTGTTTGAGCAGAACTATTAAAAATATATTAGCTAGCTCTCATTGGGCTTCCTATGAGCGAGACATTGGGTCAAAAGGTGCTGACTTCTCTCATTTAATCCTAAAAGCAAAGTTGTGGTTGAGGTACTATTAGGATTTCTTTTTATAGATAAGGAGACCAAGGATTAAAGAGAGGACGTCACTGGCTCAGGATCAGAGAGCCAGCAAGGTTAGGCTTCAACTATAGTTTGTCTCTCTCCAGAGCCACTATTTTCTTCCTTAAGCTAATCTAAAAGGACCTGGTTAAGAAAAAAGTCGTTCAGCTCTGCTTACCCGTGGCAACAACAGAAAGCAAGGACTGCAAAAAAATAAAATGTCTCAAGACTATTTTAGAGGCCTCTGACTTCTTAGTTTCCCAAGAAGAGAGCAATAGACAATGTATTTCTGACTTCAACACTTTCCACAACATCTTTAGCACCTGAGAAGAAAGAGGCTATAAAATGCAAATAGATGTCTGCATGAGTAAAGGCCATCCCCCCTCCCCACTGGCCAAAGTTCCACCCTGGTTTTCTCTTGCCTATTTTCAGGATTCTTGACACAACAGGGCCTGCTGATACTACATAGTGAATGATTGTTTCCACCCACTGGTGAATGGAATGGCTCTTTGCATGGTGATGCATGGAAGGTTGCAGATTTACAGTCCACAAGGATTAGTTTGAATACTCTGAGATGCAGGGCATCTCCAAGATTACTCAGCCCATTTATGCCTTCAAGTCACACTAGAGAAAATCAACATTACAAATTCAACATCAGGGGAGAAGAGACACGGAGTGCTCAAGGCCTCCCAGCAAGGAAAGAGCAGATGCTCGCTGATGACTGTGAGGCCCTAGAGCCAGCACAGAACACCACTTGGTTCTGGTCTCACTGGGAATCTGTGAGCAGGTTCTCAGTTGCTTGGTGAGCCACTACTAACCAGACATTCTGATTCTTTCCATTTTGAGTCTGACATGCTCACAAAGAGTTAGATGATGGGCACGGGTGGTTGTGTGCCTCTGGCTTCCATGGAGTGCTAACACCAGCATAAGGAATGAGTGTAACAACCTCTTGTCTTCCAGGGTACCAGTGAAAAACACTATCGAGAGTGGCTGCACCCAGGGCCGGGCCAGGACACCAGGGCTCACTGCCTGGGTGCTTATCTTTACTGGGACTGAAAATGTGGCCCTTCAAGGCACAGGAGTCAAACAGACTTGGGCTGGAATACCACCTGCCATTTTACCAGGATTAAGGTTAAGTTACTTAATCTCTTTCAGCTCAAATCTGTTACCTATAAAATGGGGACAGCATTATTTCTATAGTTATGTTACAATTGAGACAATGCATTCAGGTGGAGCGCCTGGTGTTTTGCACTGATAGTATAAAAATATGTATGCACTGTCACTGCTAGTTCTACTTCTACCCAGCAGTCTCTTTGACTGTCTCCCAGCATGCAGTTTAAAAGGTGTGCATCTTTAAAAACAGAGGCTAGGGATGAGAGTCTAAGATATACATTCTAACACTGATTATTTTCTGAGCGATGAAGGGGTTTAGTCTAGCAAAACCTCCCTCAGTAGAATATGTAAATTTTTCTTTCCAAAGGTCACTTGGAATTCTATAGAACAGCCACACATCCTGAAGATCCCTGCTCTTCTGTAGTGCCCTTTCATTCTCCTAGACTCTTCCTTATTAATATGGTCCCTTCTAAACACAAAGGAAAAAAAAAATGAGAAAAACACAAATCAAAGACGCCAATCTGAATGCCACATCTCTTTTCTACTTCCTCATGTCCTGTTTACACATATTATCTCAAGAACTACTTACAGTTTTCATTTCTTTTGTGTTGTTATTTCTTTAACTGTCCTGATACAGACTCCCATTATGGAATGCACACTTCCTGCTGGGCTGGGCTCTGCTGTTTCTGCAGCCACAGCCCTTTGTTACAAAACCTACCTCCTTACTGGTGGTGCTCACACATTTGGAAATGGGTTTACAGGGCTTGTCACAACACAAGAATGGCTCTGGATGGGGCACCAGGGAACCAGAATGACAGAGGCAGGAGAGACAGCTTTGCCAAGAAACAAGGGCTGTGACTTCAGGGCGTAAAGCCAGTGTTGACAGGCCCGCCTGACGGCTGTTTATGTCCAAGACCACCATGACACTTATTACCATGAAAAGGAGCTGAGAACGCAAGAGACTGGCAGGGAACACCAGGGAAGAAAGCGGATGCGGGAGTCACGGTCATCCCAGCCGGATGGGCATTAGACCATCCTTCCATCCCTGTTGCCCCCCATACCCCCAGACTTTGCAGCGCTACAAAGGTCTAAGACTGTGGGAAAAAACGAGCTCAGATTCACACATCGGCTCTTGGAGCACACTTAAGGGCTATTGTCAATACTGTAGCCAAGTAGGTGGCCTGAATAGCTAGCAAAGGAGATGACAGCATCAGGGAAATATGGGAAACAGTGAGGGGGGTTAAGGTCCCTCCTCCCACACCATCAAGAAATGTAAGGCACCAGATCCCCCAAACTTATAATGAACTCATATTAGAGGGAAGAAATTGATTTTAACATTGAAAATAGCACCATATGAAATTAGCTAAGCAAATGATGGTTATTTTTATTCTGCAAGGATAACTATGACATTTTTTCCCCCAGCATCAAGACACACAAAACAGCAAGAACATCTGCAAAAGTAGCAATTGGTGAATTGTCTGGGCCCCTTCCAGCACCCTCCCCCACCCCAGAATTTGAGGCATATCACATTACCAGGCCCTGTTACCCATAATATGCCCTCTGATTTCTCATTCTGAAGCACAGTGCTTATTTTTGTAGCGCTGCTTCTCGCATTCAAGGTTATACATGCTGATTATTTGTAACCTGCTTCAACATAATAACGATATAGGCATTATTTAGAAAACAAGTGAAGGACTCAAAATCTATTCTTGCCACAGGATTATTTATGCAGAAAATTTTGAAGACAACATGGGGTGCTTGTTCCAGGATCCTTATTCTTAAAGGTGAGTGGAGAAATGTCTGCTTAAGTAATGGATGGAAAAGGCAACTGATAGACAAGCGTGGTTGGTGGGAACAGTGACCAAGATTTCTTGGCACTCTTATGGTAGGCAGTGACTGAAGCTATGGCGTGAGGGTCCTACCACCCAACCCCCTCTACTCCAGCCACATGCACCACCTTGCTATCCCTAGGATACACCTGGCGCTCTGTCTCCATGTCCTAACCTGGGATATTCTCCCCTGGATATTCATATGGATTACTCTTTTGTTCCCCCAAACCTCTGGTCAAACGTCACCTTCTTAATGGAGACTTGCCAGACCGCCTTAAGATTTTAGTTCTCACCTCTTCTTCATGCAGTTTTTTTATCCCTATTCTCTTATTTTTATCTATGACATCACTTTCTTTTACAGTATCTATTTTATCCCTTTGGATGTACTTTGTTATTTATAGGTCATTTCCCCCTAATGTAAGGTTGATGGGCTCTAGGACTTTTTGTCTGTTTTGGCCACTGCTATAACCTCAGGGGTTAGAGTAGCACCTGGTTCATAGAAGACACTCAAGTACTTGTGGAAGGCACAACTGAATGCATGGATGAGTGAATGAATAGTGTAAGATCTGAGTTGACCCCAGAGTCCCTTATTGCAAAAGAATTATTTAAACATTTTTTTAAAAAAAATTAGTTATTTTTGTATAGAACTGGGTTGTAGGCCAGAGGGGTGTGCAGGGAGGGAGAGAATTTACCAGAGACAGAGTGGGGAGCAGAACAGGCTGATCTATTGAAAAACACTGCTGAGGGGAGCAGCAGGCGAGGCAGGAGAGGTCTGCGGCACCATGTGGGTCACCTCCCTGGCTGGGGATCGAACTCAGGCTACAGAGGTGATAGTGCTGAGACTTAACCCCTAGGCCACCAGGGAGGTCTCCAAAAGAATTCTTAAGGTTTACACAAATATTCTGCATAATGCTCAGCTCACTGTAAGGACCAAATAAATACTAACCTACCTCCTGTGTCTAATCAGTCCCAAAGTAACTAACTAGTATACTTGTGGTTTGACATTTAACTCATTGTTATAGAACTAAATATTACAAAGGGGACATCTCAGAGGAAGGTTAGCTGAGAATATGACGTAACTAGTGGCAAGTGGCAGAACTAGAGCTCAGAATACTACACTGCTCTGTAAAGGCAAGACTAATACTGAAAGTTCAGGTCTAAGCCCCTGCGACCATCACGTATCCCAAGTGCCACATGTTTCTCCTCTCTATTGGGCCACTTTCGCCCAATGGAAAATGTAGCTGCACAGACTAAAAGTTGCATGCAAAGAAATATAATGAACAAGGATGGGTTTCCTCAAGGCCAGGTATTGTCTATGTCCATTATGGATATAAACATCTGCAAGTAAAAATCTAAAGACTCAAATCTTCTAAAATAAATGTTTAATTTTGAGCCTCATCATTTTTTTTAAACTGTCACTTAGACAAAGGATCTCAAAGTATAAGATATCCAAAACCAAAAATCAATCCCAAACTTGAGATTCTGTATTAGAATGAACTGAATATTTACCATCCTCCCTTACACTCTATTAAATGGGATTCCCAAATACTAGGCTCAAGCCATGTCCAGAAAGACTAGTTTTGTTCGTTCAGCAGATTTTTCTAACAGATGAATTAATCATTTGGAGGTTGCTCTAAGTGTCAGGGGATTGCCAGTTCTTTTCAGAGTGCTGGTCTGAGAATGCTGGGTGACCAAGCCCACTTTCTGAATTCCTTTGAAAACCATTCAAAACCAAGTGAAGTGTTAGAAGCTCCTATTTTATAGTACAAATATTTAGCTACTCCCACTTCTGATAAGTGAAATAAATAGAACTAGGAATGTGGTTGAAAACCCTGAGGAAACATTTAGTACCTAAGGATTCAGCTTTGATGACTTCAAAAGCAAGTTTCCCAATATCACACAATCACTAATTCTTGCATCCAGAGCCAGAAGATTGACTAGCATCATGCTTTTCTACATCCTGTCTGGTAGGGCTTTTAAAATTTTCAGATACACTAATTTTGACTCACATCACATAAGAAACAATCTTTTGCTGTAGTGGAGACCAGTTTGGCTTCCTTCTCCTTTCTAATAATGTAGAGAAACTTGCTTAGTTCCCTAGAGCTCAGCTTTTCTACCTGCACAATGGGCACAATAAAGTTCATTCTGCAAGGATTAATTTTGCAATCCATTATATGAGGATTGGCAAGATGCATACAAAGCACAAGTCCCTGGGGCTGGCTCACAGCAGATATGAAGAAATGGGGTCCTTTATTATCCTTTCTCCGCTTGCGGGCATATCTATCCAACTGTACATGGGTATGTGGATGTCTGTGTCACATCAAGTTATTTAAGACAACCATCAATTGGTAATTGTGGTGTGGACTCAGTCACTCAGAAATGAGAGCTTTTTGGTGGTGGGTGGCGCATCTTGGTTTATGGAAGATCTGTACGTGATCAATTTTATGGTCTGGAATCACTGGTAAGATGATAGTTAGGCAAAAGCAAAACTTGATTTTCTAATTTTAAAGGGATTTTCATAGCCCAGTGGTAATTTAAGGTTCCCATAAATTCTGGAAAGAATCACCCAATTCCCTGATTGGAGATATAAGCTCTCTTCTACATTGGGCACCAGTGCACAAAGTTTTCTTTATCAGTTTCTGTGATATCTCATCAAATAAAATTTACACATTATGGGAAAATGCAATCTTTCATTAGAACTTAAACTGCCATAAAGCTTTGGGGGCTCATGACAGTGTCCTGGATTTGTTTTTGCTTGTCTTGTCCTTTCTTCACCAATATATTTCTTCCTCAGTCTCAAAGCTTCAGAGTCACTACTAGTGTTTATGGCCATCATTAGTGACCTTTCGAAAGAGAAGAATTGAGATTGATTTTTCTTCTAGGGCCAGGAGATTCATCATCTAAAATGGGCTGTCTCTGAGATCTCAGAGTTGTGCTTTTCATACTGAGTGTGTACATATATGTGTGTCTGTGTGACGTGGGGACTGGAGTTGATAACTGTATAGCATTTGCCATCTGCTAAAGCAGGAAAGATCTGCAAAGTAGAGCAGAAGAGGTATGGAGAGGGAGTGATGGAAACTCTTTGCCCTGGAAGTTCGTGTATTGAAAAATCATATCGATGGCACACATCTAGAAAAATCACCTACCTACATATAGTTTCCTCTGGTGAGTTAAAAAAATACAATAGGGTCTCCCTGGTGGCGCAGTGGGTTAAGCAACGCACTGTGAAGCAAACCACAGCCACTGCAGCATGAGTTCGATCCCTGCTGCTGGCCAGGGAAGGGACCCACATGGCGTAGCAGACCTCTCCTGCCTCACCTGCTGAGGCCCTCGGCAGTATGTTTCAGTCAGTCTGCCTATTCTGCTCCCCACTCTGTCCCTGGTGAATCCTCTCACCTCCCGGGACTCTGGCCTGTACCCCAGCTCTTGTATGCATAAATAAATAAATCTTAAAAAAAAACAACAATTGGTATACAAATAACTAACTGTGAAAACCTGGTGAACTCTAAAATATAATGATTTATCATTTTAGAGAGGAGTCAGGGAATAATTTACAATCTTAAAGACTTCTCATACTTAAAAAATAGGGATTTGGTGTGACACGTATTTGGGAAAGGTTGCAGACTATACCTACCGAATGCCTGTAATAATATGGCAATAAAAGTTTTGCTATAAGAAATCCATAGAACTATGGGGTAGAGAGGTGAAGTTTCCCTGAAAGGGACATCTGAAGACATTTTTGGATATTACAACCAAGATGATGTGCTTCTAGCACGTGTTGGGTAGAAGCTAAAGATGCTAAATAGCTAATAAAGCACAGAACAGGTACCTGCAACAAAGAATGCAGTGGTGCTGACGTTGGGAAAACCTGCTTCATACTTATTTCTGATCCATACAATTACATTCTGTACTGCCCTCTTGGTTTCTCATCAGAAACATGGACTCCTACTTTCCAGATAAAACACTCAGTAGATTAATGCTACCTTTAAAAATGAACCCAAAAGAGATACCTAATTATTCAACACCTATTCAACACCAGACATATTGCATATCACACATGAGCGAATTCCATCGATCACAGATGAGAGCAGTGCTATTTGTTTGAAATGTAATATTAAAAAGAACATACACACATGAACTATTAGTGCTAACAGAACAATCCAAATGTTAAGAATGTGCTGCTATAACCTGTTTTCTTAGAAATGCCCAGTAACATCTATGTCTTTCTTTCCAAAAGTTCTTTTTGCCAAAGTGGTCATGATCATATTGGACACATGTGATGCATTTATAATCTCTAAACCAATGAGTGATATTGCTTGTTGGGTTGCAAAGTTGTAATCTGGTGAGATAAGTTTAAGAATTCAGCTTTCAGCTCATCCTTGAAAAAAATCTTGACTTTGATGGATTCCTAGAAACTCACCTAACATTTATGAAAAAGTCAGCTCCCTGGAGAGAAGTGCTTTCTGACAGCTAACCAGTATCATCCCACTGGGTTTGCAACTGTGACTTCAAACTTAACTTTGGATTATAAGTATTTCCTCTCCTCATCAGATTTCCCCTTGGGGCTTCTCAATCCTGGCATTGCTTCATCTTTTTGGGTGAGATGATTCTTTGTTGTCAGGACTGTGCTGTGCATTATAGGATGCTTATTTAGCATCATCCCTGGTGTCTACTCACAAGGTGCTAGTAGCATTGCTATCCCATTTAAATAACCAACAACATCACCAGAAATTTCCCAGTGTCCATGGTGGGTGGGGATGGGGCAAACAGATAAAAGTCACCCTTGATTGAGAGCCACTTAATTGTCCTAAGGTTTTTTTGTGCGTTTTTAAAAAAAGATTTATTTATCTATGTATACAAGAACTGGGATATAGGCCAGAGATGCAGGAGGTGAGAGGATCATTCACCAGAGACAGAGTGGGGAGTAGAACAGGCAGACTGACTGAAATATACTGCTGAGGGGAGCAGCGGGTAAGGCAGGAGAAGTCCGCTGCGCCATGTGGGTCACCTCTCTGGCCTGGCGACAGGGATCAAATTCGTACTGTACTGACTGCATTTTGCTTCACAATGCATTGCTTAACCTATTGCACCACCAGAGAGGCCCTGCCCAAAGGTTTTTAGAAAGTTCTTCAAAAAGCTCTCAGAACTGAACTGATTTTGATTGACTTGACAGGAGTAAAGCACACAGAGCTTCTTTATGAAAGAGTGGTAAAAGGGCCTGCTGAATACCAATCCATCGAGGTCAAGATCTAAGGCTGAAAGGTTTGGGAAGGCCTAGTCTATAGAGAGCATGACATGTACAACATGAATCAATTCCCACGCACAGAAATGGAGATACCAACTACAATGAACAAACATGCTCTTCTGGACATCGCTTCCTGCCTGACATCGTTTCCATGACTTGCCACTGCCAAGGGATTCCCAACAGTCCACCTCTGATTAAGAGACAACCACTGAGAAGGAAATAATGAGCTCCTCAGAAAGAACAAACTGTAATGCATGAATAGGTGAGGTGGCTGGGTGAAGACCTTTTATTGAACACAAGGAAAACAAAGAGCATGCCTTTTTTTTCCAGACAACTCTTTAGTATTCAAAGGAATCTGGCCTTGCCCAGGGAGCAGTAGATTTAAAAAAGAGGAGTGTGCTGATGGCCAAGTATTTACTGGAATTTACTGGCATAAGTTTGGATTTCCCTGGGAAAGAGGAACAAAAACCATACCATTCTCAGAGGTCTTTCATTTTATCTCAGTGGGAGGGGGCTGAGGGGGGAAGGGGAAAGAGGACAAAGAGAAAGTGATGGGAAAAAGCCAGTGAAACACTAGAAAATATTCTATTTTCTGTCACACTCTGGCTAGAGTACCCATTTCTTTTATTATGATGGTGAAGCACAAATCTAAGATTAAAAACAGCTCCCTAAAATGTGCCAGAAAATTCTAAGTTCCAAAATAAATTCAGACCTTCTTTCTACTTCACTGTGAGGTAAAATACACTCTGACGTTTGTATTTCTTTAAGAAATTAGAAAGTGTAATTTGGAAAAAAATTCAAACATGAAAAATTCCAAAAACATCACTTAAAACCCATTATCCAGATAACTCCAGTTGCCAACATCTCACCTTTGCTTCCCTCCCTTACTCCCCTCCCCACCCCTCTCTCTAGATATATATTCTGAGGCCATTTTGTCTCTTCCCCTCCAACTGTGAGCAATGCACAGCCATGATTTCTAATCATCTACAAAACACCAGTTTTCCCAAATCAAGGATACTCTCCTAAATAAAAACACCATACAACTCTAAGTCAGGAACTCTCTATTGATACAGTCTCACTGTCCAATTCCATGTGCTTCCTTTAAATCATTCCCTCCTATAAGTTAGTTCTTCATTTCTACATTCTAGGTTAATGGGATAAGGAGTTTGGCTTTTGAGTACCCTGGCTCATTCGTTCACTCATTTCGGTATTGTTTATGGTCTGCTTCCTATGAATGGCCCCTCAGTCAGAAGGAAATTAAAATTTGGGGCAAAGAACTCAATGATTGGGAAACAGGCTTTTCAATTGAAACATGGTGGCTAAGTCTACATTTCTTCCTCTGTTTTAGCCAAAAATAATGGAAGCAAATCGCTCATTTTTTCCTGTCATATTTTCTCTCTCCATCTTACAAACAGCTCCTAAGCCCTAACTCTGTCTTAATATTCACTATAACCTTGACTGAGGCATCAATGTGGGGCGGAAGGAAGAGAACACAAGGGCAGAACACAAAGTGGCTCAATTTCCCATCACGGGAATGAATCAGGCATCACCAACGGAGCAGGTTACCCCTGTAGTTTACTTTTTGCTCAAGAATTACTTTGGTTGACATTTCATGTTTTGTTTTGTTTTCCAACCAGAGTTATTACGTGAGATCACTTTTAAATAACTTTTAATTTCATATTTCATCATCACCCAGTGCAACAGCATATTATACTCTACAACAAACCTTATCAACACTGACATTTGCATATCGCCTAACTGGCTTTAACAAAATCTGATTTATCATCCCTTTTAGCTATATATCTACAGGACAAAGAAAACATAGATTTATTACTTCAAATTTTTCCATTTTTCTTTGAGCATTACAATGTCAGCGATATCACTTAATATATGCTTAATGAATTTTACATGCTTTTCCCCCCAAAAAAATCTTCTAGAACTAATTCATGCTTTTTATTTGATTTAGTTTTAAGAGATACAATTTTCTCATACTTATCTCCTTACAGTGCTGAGCAAAATTTGTTAATGGCTCAGTAATTCCAGAATGTTTCAAAAGGCTAGAATCTAAGGGAATAGAAAATCTTAAGTTGTAGACATCTTTTTGCAGAAGTTGTATTTCACTACTTTACCAACCAACCAGAAATATGAGAGAATTGTTTCTTGGTTAAAATCTGGGTTTTAAATGTCAAATGCTGGCGAGGATGTGGAGAAAAAGGAACCCTGGTACACTGCTGGTGGGAATGCAAGCTAATCCAACCATTATGGAAGGCCGTATG
>JAGFMF010011397.1:2894122-3042814 GCA_019455555.1 Galemys pyrenaicus | reverse complement strand
GCACAAGGGACTGAGGTGATGGTGCACGGGTGAAATGGTGGTGGGTACCCCCTGGGGACTACAAATGATGTCAAATATAACTAATAAAAAAAAAAAAATCTGGGTTTTAACCAGGAGTGTGACCTAGGACCTGCAACTTGGGCTGATAATCACCTATTCTCTTTTCTAGTTGCTTAAAGTTGGTTTCCCTCACCAACACCCCCCACCCCCTTTTAGGAGGACATCCTGAATTAAATTATAAACCATTTAGGTGGTCAGATGTACCTTCCCTGATAATGTGCTGATGTCACGAAGCAGAGAAGAGTAAATTAGATAATGTGAGTGAACTGCTTCGCATAATTACAAGAAAAAGTGGGTAATCCAAAATGTAAGTAATTGTTACAGTAAAAAAACTCAGTCATCCCTGTAATTATGGTAGGAAACAGACTGTGCAAAATTTATCAAAGAAATAACAGCTCTTCTGTGGATGGCTGAAGCTATCAATTCATCCACTTTCTGAGATATTACAGAGGAAGTTGACATAGAGAGATTTATTTATTTACCATTTTAGAACATAGGAAACCTGAGGGTAGAAATATAGTAGTAAATGCTTCTAAAAATAGACTACCTGAATGGTTTATATTGAAGTTTAATTCAGGATGTCCTAAAATGTGGTGGGGGGGGGGTGGGGAGAGGGGAATCCAACTTTATCTAGCAATTACAAAAGAGAATTGATGACATGAGCCAAGCTGCAGCCAATGTTGTTGACTAAATTTTAATCTCTGGGGGGTGAAAGTATGGGGTATGAATGTAAATGAATCCATATGGGTTTTAGCACTGGAGAGGCTAAATGTTGTGAAGTTAAACGATGACAATAACAATGATGGAGGAGGCATCCTCTCAACTGAATCTTCTGAAGTATCTTTGAAAGAGAGTCCCAAGAAACTAATCTGCTCAACTTTACCTACAGGGCTGAGTGAATGTGAAAAGCTGCCTTCCAGAAACTTCCCTTTCAAAGAGAGAAAGCTCTTTTGCAATTCAAGCTTCCCTATAAGGAGGCTACCTGGGGTTTTCCATTTCTGTGCTCTCTCCTAAAAAGCATTAATCAAGCTTTGCGCTTCAGCTCACTGAACACATAAACATTCTTTTCCCTTAACTGAACTTACTGCCGTGATGAACTTGAACTCTGAGATGCACAAGAGGAGCGTTTGTTTTAACAGCTGGTTTTACACCAAGGCCCTGGACTCACTACTCTCCAGACAGCTGGTTCTGATAGCATTTCTTTCCACTGTCCTGCTTTTTCCCTAGTGCCCAGCTGTCAGGGAACACCCACTGAAGTGTTGCAAAACAAAAGGACAAAACAATAGCAAGAGACTGCTACTCATTGGCTGCAAGGGCAGTCTATGGGACCCCTGACATGCTGACATAGGGTTTTTTTTTGTTTTTGTTTTTTTAAAAAAAGATTTCTTTATTTATATATACAAGAGCAGGGGTACAGGCCAGAGTCCAGGGAGGTGAGAGGATTAACCAGGGACACAGTGGGGAGCAGCACAGGCAGACTGACTGAAACACACTGCCGAGGGCAGCAGTGGGCGAGGTAGGAGAGGTCTGCTGCACCATGTGGGTCCCCTCCCTGGCTGGAGGCAGGGATCGAACTTGTGCTACAGTGGCTGTGGTTTGCTTCACAATGCGTTGCTTAACCCACTGTGCCACCGGGGAGGCCCCTGCATAGGGTTTTTCCTCCCTAATTTGTTTTTACAAGTTTATTGTTTTCCTGGGTAGTAAATATTAATTTCTAATCTTAATGCTGTGTTCGAGGCTATCCTGTCCAATATGGCAGCCAGAAGCCGCAGGTGGCTGTTTAAATTTAGAGTCATCAAAATTAAATACCATATTGGAAAGCAAAGCTAGAGAACATTTCTGTCAATGTAGCGAGTTATTGGACTGTGCTGGCCAAGGCAGAACCTCTTTCTAAGAGGATAAAGGGGATACAGATCTGGTTAAGAATGCCGGCTTTGTGGGTTCAGCCTATTTTGATTCTGTGCCATACCACTTCCTGTATACTCTTTTCTTGGCTGCCAATGTATTTTACACATTTCTGAAAAGAGAAGTTATAGTCATTAAAACCATCCATGAAAACAATCCTGGTTTAGAGGAAACGAGAAGCAAAGGTGATTGCTTGTGACCATCCAGTTTAGAATGTGGCAATACCACATTCCAGATCTTTTTATTGGTACCCAATAAATAACAGGGAAACTGCACCCTGGACCACAACTTCTCACACGGAGCACCCCAGCTGGGAGAGGCAGGCTCTCCACTCATCCTGGCCGAGACCGCTGACCTTATTGCTGGGTTCTAAGGCGAAGATGAACAGAAGCATATTCTCTGATAGGAGGTGCTTTTTAGAGCCTCTGCGCCGTCAGTCAGGAAGCATTTATCACCGAAAGTGACTGGACAGTTGTTCATTTGAAAGGAAAGATGGGATTGATGATTTCTATTTATTGAACAAAGACTGTTCACAACCATGAAGATACGTAACCTAAGAACAAATTTCATTTTTATGGTTGTAGAGAGGCTGCCAGGAAAAGAAGAACTTTAATTATGTGTGTAGTTAGTTTTATTCACTTAATATCAAATTCTCTCTCAACTAGAATGAGTAGCTCGGACTTGTCCAGCACTATAGCCTTAGCCCCTGGACCCATGCCTGACCTACAGAGGGCAACTAAAAAGTATTTGCTGAAAAGCGAATGACTTTAAGTGTCATTCCTTTAAAGGGATGGAGGTTTCACTTCCTCCCATAAAGTAAATCTTCCTTAACTGCCTGTACTAAACAGATTCTTTCCTCACCAATGAGGACTGGATTAACCTCTACCTCCCACTCCACATTCCAAAGTTTCCATTCTTCTCCATTCCAGAAGGCAATTCTATAACAAGAGTCAGCAAGGGGGCCCTACCCTCCTCCTCAGGATCTAATAACCCTCCTCCCCTACCCCCATCCACCCTTGAACTCTCTAAAACCATACAAAAATAGAAATCATGAAATATCACCTGTCAGTAGGCAGAGACAAAGTCTCCTAGAGGCAGAGAGCCACCATAAACACTGAAAAGAAAAAAAAGGCCACAGGTTTTATCCCAATATAAGAAGACACAGGATGGTGTTTTGCTTGTGTTGAACACTTAGGAGTCACTTACACAATCCTACTCTACACTGAATTCAGATCAACTTTGTAATTTCATATGGTATACTGTTTTGATTTTTAAAAATCAAAATTCATATTTTTATACCCCATAAAGATAGAACCAAATCATATGGCTCTTATTACTTTTTAAAAAGGCACTAATAATATGCTTAGGAGGACCTTTATCATTTAAAAAAAAACCTCATATTTGTGGGAAAAAAAGATATACATTGAATGTGATATTCTTTATGATCAGAATCCTTATTTCATCCCCATAATCTGATTAATACAGTATCTTTAAAAAGAAAGAATTATATTTTGCTATTCCCTAAACATCACTAGTTGTTTGAGGTGCCTCTGAAAATTCACTAACAACAATAATAAATTTGGATTTTCCGTGGTTGAAGTCAAAATGTCAATGTTAGCTAAATAATGTGGCAATTAGCTGGAGTATGACTTTTGGGCAGATCTTTAATTGAATATAAAAAGGAGTTTTTAAAAATTCATTTTGAACATGGACTAGTGCTTTGTACCAACAAAGCAGGATTAATATAGTCAATACACTGACCTTGAGGTCTTATCACATGGTCAAATGGGCTCATCAAAACACCTCCCATAAAATATGGAGAAACATGGTGGCTAAGTAAGTGTGAGGTGTATTTGCTTAACTTGGCTTGTTACACAGCAAGCTCAGTACAGTAAACTCCCATCATCTGCTTTGGAGGAGTTATCTTATATAGCACCTTAGCAAAAAATCTCAAACCTCATAAAAAGATCCCCTTAGTCTGATCCTTCACCCTCAATACCATAACAAACTATAGTCCACAATGAAGGCCGCAGGTAAATGAACTGGTGTAAGTTACCAGCTGTGATATACAATTTTTTGAAAAATAAAGGCTCTCTTAAAACTTCTAAGTTTATTGTTATTGGCATTATCTTCCTTTAATAAGAGGAGCTCTGAAATGTATTGCAGGTGAACAAATAACAAAATTGACAAATGTTGGAGCCTTTACAGTTAGTTGAACATAGAGAACGAGGTGTGATCAAATTTATGCACATTAGATTGGGTTTTTCTTGTAATTAGCTCTTTTTACATGTTCAGAGCCATTTCTTCTAATCGCATTTTTTGTCTTCTGACTATGTTTTATCATTATCTACAAGTTCAGTAAATGGAGCATTCATATTTCATAGTTGATACTCAATGAATCAAGACAACAGCATTAGAAAGAAAAAGAAACAAAAGAATGTTAAGCCTCATTTTTTTATAATACTATGCGTCATTTCCAAATCAGATTTTTTTTTTAAAGCACCCCTTTAAATTATACATTTACAACTATCCAGTTACATCAAGGATGTCACTTAGCTACTTGGATTTGGGAGAGGGATGTTACAGGCTGGCAAGGATTTACAAAATTAAAATCTGTCTTTTTCAAACCAAAAGAATCTTATACATGCACACTAGAACCTACTCTCTTTTGCAATCTGCTGATGAATACTGATTTTTAAACATTGTATATAAAATTAAATAATATGGAAAAAAATAAATATGCCTTAATACATAAGCACATAGAAATCTGTACTGCTCAAAATATTCAGATAATACTAGACTTGGCTGCTTAAAGCTGTGTTCAGGAAATATGGTAGTGATACTTCCAATCTTTATTTTTGCTACAGAGAGATGCTTCCAGGTGATGAAATACTTATGTCAGATATTTTCTCTTCCTATCTACAGAAGCTGCAAACTTTAATATGAAAATGAAGCAGACACAAATTCATAATTTGCCAGGCAGTAACAAAAGCACAGTTCCTTCATGAGCTCGTAAATTCTCATTATTCAGGTTGACAAGCATTATTCCAAAACAGCTAAAGCAAACATCAGAAAGCACTTAAGGTTGATCACAAAAAAACCCAAACAAGCAGTTTTCCTAGGGACTACTGCAGTCTCCGAGTTGTAGTTACACAGTGAGTAGTCGCACAGGGCAGTGCAAAAAGATAAATAACAGACGGTCTTGTCTCGGCGCATCACCCTACAACCATTTCACTTGAACTACCTCCACGGAATCAGCTTATTCTAGAGTAGACGGACATGTGCCTTCACATAGTCTGCACCCCTAATGCAGGAGCCCACAAAAAGTCATTGCAGTGTACGAACCTGGCCTCAAAAACAAAACAACCCCAAAGGCTGCAGGGACGCTTTGATTGGACAGAAAAGGCTGACTTGGGGAAGATGTCTCATAATCACAAATCTAAATCTGCAATGAGTTGAGCTAAAACAGAAGGTTTAACATTACTTCTAGGCTCACGTAAGTTTCATTTTAGATACCTGTTGGCCATATGGACAGTGATTTGGTGTTTCTTTCCTAAATATTGCTACTTAGTTCATTGCTGAACTAGCTATCTCCATTCTGACCTTGGAAAAGGCATATTATCTCCAGTGCGGGAGGGCTGGGGAATAGACACACCCTGGCTGAAGGACAAATTGTACCTCTGTTTTCTAATAAATCTGGTTTGCTTTCCTATTGAAAGCAATGTTAGCACCGCTAGTGTATTTTGTGTCATTGCTAATCTCACTGTCAGTTTCAATGATGAAGCACCACAAAAGTGGTTTTAAGGCTATTAACACAATTCACTGAGGTATGCTTAAATTTAGAATTACTAAGGAATTGTACCAAAGCATCTACACAAATCAACATAAAATTAAAACCAAAATTCTATAGGGATAATCTTTCAGATTATGTGATATATTAACATGTGTATATTTAAATAAAATGCTTCTGATTTCATTTTTCCAAATATCACAATTAAAAGCCTTTCAGAAGTAGCCTTTTCCCCAGCTGTAGGGGCATCTGAATATATATTGAACTAGTGATCACTTTACAAAGGAAGCATCAAAGTAATATAAATAGCAAAAATATTTTTAAAATCCATGAATTTGCTTCTGTATATAACAGAACTTTAGGTTTTCTCTTTCTCTTGTACCTCATGTGTCTTTAAGAAAACTGTGTACAGACCCAAGAAGAACAGCTATAGTTAAAACAACTTAAAAGTCTTTGGTTAAAAGAGTCAGCAGATAATTTTTTTAAAACTTAAGCATTTAAGTCCTTAAAGTATCTGTGGGGAAGGTGGTGATCCTGTGTAAAATATCTTGAGTTGATTTTAGAACATGTTCAAGGAGGAGAGTGCTGTGGAAACTAATAGATATAGAGCACATGTATGTGCACACACATACATGCACACGTGCACACACACACCCTTTGAGGGTAGAGCAATATTTTTGTCAAAATGAAAGAAATGCAAGCTGGCAGACTTACTGAAATGTAACTGACATGATGTGACTATTGGCTGAGTGAACAGAGTGAAAATATAATGGGCTCAAGAGGGAAAATTCCAGGAAAAATAACAATAGTGGACTTAGAGAAGTAGGGAATGTCAGATATGGTTCCTGACATTTTAAGGTTATTTCTGTTCTTTTTCACACATTCATTTTGGGAAGGTGCTGGTATGGCCTTTATAAAATGCTCCTGGTGAATGCCATATCTGACCCAGTAGCATTTTTGTTAAGCTCGTGAAAAAATCCGTAATCGCCTTAGTCAATAGTACTACTTTAGATACACTCTCATTTCTGATTTCCAACTTAATACAAAGTATAGTGGTTATCTATTTTGTGTTCTATCTGTACACAAAATCTCAGACATTGAAAACATTGACACTTAGAAGTGCCAGCAGGTATTAGTAACGTCACAGACATTATTCTGTTCTTTAGCTGGTTATGGGAGTGATTAAGATTTTTCTTGAGAAACAAATGGAATAAATAAGACTTCTGAATATTACTATCCTACTAAATTCAGCTTCAATGCAATGAATGTATTTATAGGAGCTATTTTGTCCTATTTAAATGTAACAGTGCTAAGGGCTCCATAGCTCCAGGCACCACTTAGCCAAAGTATTGTTTTGACAGTGCAATCCTTCTGTTGTAAAAGCTGCCTAGAAGTTTGCATAATACAGTCAGTTGTGAACCTGTCTTATAATGTCAGTGGCTAGATAAGCATATAGCAAAGGAAGCATAGGTTGAAAACAAAAAATGATCTCAAATGAGCTTCCTGTCTTGGTGAAACAGAAAAAAACAGTCCAGATGCCTTAAAAGGTACCAGGTCATTGAATCTACTGTTGAACTCTTGTATTTTTCCAAACGATTTCAGTCTATTTTGTGGGTACCGCCTTTGTGGTGATTGTGTTGTGAGTTGTGCCCAAGGTCACCCGAAGGCAAATTATAGTCACTGAAGAAAAAATTGCTTTGGCCTCAATAAGCAGCAATCTTCCCTCAAAGGTCAAAACAACCATAACTTAGAAAAGGAAAAAATGTCTGCTTCAATCACTTTGGAGCTTGATAATTACACAAAGTTATTTACTTTCTTCAAAAAAAAAATATATATCTATGGTCCAGTTGTTCTAGAAAAGAAGCTAATTTTTAGCCTTGGCACTGGGCCTGTGTGAGGGACAACTAGTCTGTAAAGTCATTTTGGTGATACAAAAATTAATTCTGCTGTACGTCACTGCGAAGAAAAGAAGAGCCTGTCGATAGCACAGTTTCAGGGCATCCTTGTGAGTATAATTACCTGTCACAGAGGAATGCCCCAGACTACCTTGGCACTGGTGTGTTAGCTAGACGTTGGTCAACAAACATTAATAGTTAGTGCCGTACCGAACTCCAAGGGCCAGTACTCCATGCAGCATCTTGAAGACAAGCATGGGTGTTACACTGCTCACGATCTGGAGGCTTATCCAGCACTTCACAGCTCAGGTCAGGAAACCGTTCGCCACCAGGCCGCTGACAGACCACCAGCCTTGTTCGCAAGCCTCCACCACACAGCTTCGTACACTGGAAGGAGGAAGGAATACATGCTGCAGTGTCTTTGAACAGCAAATGACAGATTTTCTTTTCCCATAAGAACTATTTCTTTAAAGTTAAAATGAAATAAAGAAAAAAAGTGCTTAGCCAAACACTTACAACAGCACTGGGCAAAGGCAAGGTAAATCTCTAGACAGAAGCAAGTTGAATTATCAAAAGTAACACATCCAGCAGACTAGAACCCTCTACCGTAAAGGAAGGGGAGTATCACTCACTTAAGAGTTTCCTCTTTGTTTCTGTCTTTGAGGGCTTTTATATGTGTTAGCTCATCAAGAGAGGAGTACATTTACCCCATTTTATAAAAGGGGCAACTGAGCTGAAAAAGGGTTAAATACATTGA
This sequence comes from Galemys pyrenaicus, assembly GCA_019455555.1. Lineage (NCBI taxonomy): Eukaryota > Metazoa > Chordata > Mammalia > Eulipotyphla > Talpidae > Galemys > Galemys pyrenaicus. The sequence continues at coordinate 3,034,407 of JAGFMF010011397.1, read as the reverse complement.
TCATTATCAGTTCAATGGCAAGTAACTAGGATAAGATTACAGCCTTTTTGTTTGAAGTGTACAAACCCCCAAATCAAACAAATGAAGATCCTTAAACCACCCATAACCAAGTAAAGGAAATAATGACTTAGCTGATTTTATTTCCTGGCAGCCTCGGAAAGGTTGTCACCATCCTTTGACTATTCTGGGCTTGTAATCTCCAGAGCTTTATGATGTTCAGCTATGTTATATTTGTTGAATCTGAGGATAACTCTGGCTTTCTCTTAAGATGAATAAATAGTGTGGTGGGAATGCTGGATGAAGTTCTAACTCCTGGTTAGAGCCCAAATTCTGAGTCAGGAACAAGTTGTGTTTCTTGGACAGGACTATGGTGCTCATGTCCAGGAACACTGACATGTGGGTTCCCCGCTGTGTCAAGGCCAGATCTCCCACAGAATTTGGAAAGATCTGGTCCGTGATGACAACGAGCATCCCTGCAAATGTGTGTCCTCTCCTGGCTTCAGTCCAATTACAGAAGCTTAAACACAGGCCCCACAGGACAGAACTTTGCAAGTAGTGTTGGGAAACCTACAGTACATGAGTATTAAAGCATGACTCCCGGTTCCTGCCTTCCAGTCAAGCCCTTTGCAGTGACGTACTGTCAAGGCAAGTCAACAAAAACCTTCGTTATGACTACATTATGACTACTAGGTTACGTGTGTGAAGCTGAAATGTGAACACACAATTTTGATTAGCCAGGAGTGAGGACTATTATACTTATCCATTTCACCTGTCTTTTTTCCCATCTTGGCCCTGGGGTCTCCAAGATATTATTCCTCATGTTTTATTTTGCAAATTTTATATAGTCAAGACAGAACAACTGTATGGATTCTCCCTGTGGATTTGCGAGTAGAAATATATATTCTTGGTTAAGTAACTATAAAACAATAAACATCCAAATCCTGCAAGTAATAGTGGCTCAAACCTGCATTCAATAATAATAGTAATAATAACAATAGACATTATTACTAGTGGTAATAATGATGACTATAATAGCGATTAACTTTGACTGAAAGATGTGTGCTAAGCTTCTGAATGTACTATCTCATATACATTCACCAGCACTGTGAAGTTGTGCCACTACTGCTCCCATTTATAAATGAGAATATAGGTGTTTGCAAAGTTATAAGAGCCAGGACTGGGCATGGGATCCAGTTTTTTTTCTGGTCCAAAATATTCTCCTTCATCTATTGTAGCAAGCAACTCTCAAAAATTTATAGCTAAAGAATTTGAACAATATAGATTTTTTTTCTTGAACATTACTTAATATTCACTTCCATGTTTAAAGTTTATCACCTTTGCTAGGAATAACAATTCTTATTTGTTCTGGTTTTATCAGGGATTAAAATATTGGAAGACATTATGCTCTGGGAACAGAGGTGCATGACAAACACTCCAGACTGGAAGATGACCAGATTTCCATTGATTTAATGTACCTTTTAATCACTTTAAGTATCCATTTTTAATCAGCAGAGGTTGACAATATAAACTAGAACATATCTGTATTCTTTCCTAATTTCCTTCTTTTATGTATTCAAACTGTCTCGAGTTGGTCATTAGTACACTTCACAATATTCCTGAATTAATACAAGTATCTTTGGTTCAACCCAAATCAAGAAGTTTTAAGTAGAACTGGTGCCTCTTCCTTAAAATAAAATATGAACATACAAGTAACATAGTTTGCCTGGCAAGATTACCATGTTTTTCCAAGGACATACAGATAAAAAGTTCACTCTCACCTCTCCCCAGTTGCCATAAGCCCACTGAGGACAAGGGCCAGACTCGCAGGCTCTCTGTTCATCGGGCTTTATTCTCTCCACGCAGTCGTTGGCAGTGTATCCATTTTCATCCTGACATACCACCACACGCCTCTGGGACCCACCAGCACAGGTACTGGAACACTGAACACATCACATCAGTCAACAGGTTAATCCCCACCTCAATCTCCATCTTAACTCCACAAAAAGCAGCCAGTTGAAAGGTTGGAGGCAAACGATACAGAAACCATCAAGTCATTCACAATAAGCGATTGTGAGAACTTCCCTTTTGTGGGGTTGTTTAATGTAAAGGTCTACAGCCACCCGGAGGGCAGAAACGTGGCTTCTCCTATGTTCAATGAGAACAGCCCATGTTTCCAAAGCAGACCGTTCTCGAAATTGCCTCTCCTCCGGCCGCTCCACGCAGCAGTGCTGACTAGCACCTCAGTCTGTTGAGAACTCTTTTCAAAACTCTAAGTGCTTATTTAGATTCAACATTTGACTTTCCTTTCAACACAGGGGTCAAATGACATGATTAAGAAATCACCGGTGGTTGAAATGAAGCTTTCATATGGAGTCTGTCAGGCACTGGAGGACAGCCTCCTGGGTCTTTAAGACAGCACTTTCTAGCAGGTGATTGTCCCTTCTCTCCCTTCACAACTACTTCAGTGACTAAAGGAGGCAAATCTGTTCCTATTCTTTTTCACTTCCCCAATGACCCTGATTGAATTCCACACCAACAAACCTCTTTTCAGGTGCACCTGCCATCCAGCACTCCTCTCATGGTTCTCCCACAGCTATGTTTGCATTTCAGTTACTTTCCCACGCAAACTTCTCATAGCTCTCTTATTTATCTACATCTTGAGTGGATTTTTCCCCTCCATGATTTTCTACTCTTTGAAACCCAATGTGTTTGCTAGTGTCCTTCACTCTGACCCACAACATGTAAGATCGGTTTGCTTATGAAGTGACCATCTAGTCCTCGACGCAGTGTATTTCCCAAGCATTTTCAAGTCTCAAATTGCATCTGCAACACTGTTTTTGAATTCCAAGTTCTGATGGCTGATTTGTGCTTTCTATCAAATCCTAACCCAATCAGTGTTCTTTCAGAACATATATAGATATTCCTTCTTGGCACTCAGCTTCTTCCACATGAAGATGTGGATGTTATTTTTTCACTTATTTCACTGGACCTCAGTCCATATCCCAGATCATGCTGGTGAAATTATGAATGATTTTAAAATGTATTAGATTTAATGTTAAAAATGTAGAACAGGAAAATAGATGTATGAACTCGGAGAAGATAGGTAATTTTTGATTTGTAAAAATCTTATTTTTATTCTCTGAGGATTCTGTCACACTTGGTCTAAACTTGGAAAATAAATTTTTTCTACTTTCATACAGCTTAGTACATAATAAAAACCTCAGAGAACTATTAGTTTAATTGACTTTGTTGGGGAAATAGAATTCAAAATATTAGGAAAAGCCTTGTATCTGTAAATAGATCTGCAATGTATACTTTGGCCCTTGAGTTTTCCCCTGATAACATAATACTGTATCACCTTTCATTATGTCACCTGTGAGTGCTATCACCCCAATAAAATGATAATCTGCTTGAGAGGATGTTCAATGTCATCACTCATTGTCCCTGTTAGCTCCCATAGTGCTAGTCACAGGATTTACTCCCTGGGCCAATTAAAAGTTTCTGGAAATAACAGCTCTATAAACCACCTGCTTCCCTCCATCAATAAGGTTGACCAGAGCAAGGATGACACCTGATCCAAGGCCAACCACTAGCTCCCCAGTGACCAATCAGATGCGGTCCAGGAGTGGGCAAGTAGCACAGTCTGAACCAAGTTAACTTTCCTGGGAATTTGAATTGTAAGCAGAGTAATTCAATGGTTGTTGAAACTTGAAAGGGATTAATGAAGGCAGAAACTACTGAAAGAAACTACCCTGCAGTGATCTTCCATCTAGGTCAGGAACTGCCAAACCATAGCCCCAACACCAGAACCTGGTCTGCCACCTGTTTTTATAAATAAAGTTTTATTGGAAGAGTCACGCCCATTACAGTCACACTCACTACACATTGTCAATGCCTGCTTTCATGCTACAACAGCAAAGCTGGTTAGTTGAGGTCCACACATTCAAAAATATTTATTATGTGGTCATTTGTAGAAAAAAATTTGCCAACCCTTGAGCCAGATCCCGGAAGATTTTCTGGTCTCTGTCTCTGCTTGGACTAAATGAATATTTTTATCTGTTTGGCTTGCACTTGAAAAGTCAGTTTCTTTTCTTTGGCTTGTGACAAGAGACCCCTAATTGCTAACACATAGAAAACTTCACAGTTTTATAGTTGATGTAGAAATGTAGTACACAATGAAGTTCTTGCTCCAGAATCCACAGCAAACTTTGGATTTTCATTCTTTAGAATTTATGATTCACGATTGCTTTTTCTGCCACAGTAGGCAGAAAGACCACATATAGTTTGTGTACACACCATGCACAAATTGACATACATATACATCCTGTGGGAAGGCCAGGCACATCAAGCTAGGAATGAAAAATCGCATTGTTCAGCCTTATTTAACTTAGGAAAAAAATCTCCCCTCCTCCCAAAAACCCAGGAAAAATGGAGGAAGAATGGTATTGTCCATTGCTACAGAAAGGTTACCTAATACCCCCTAATTGGGGAGTCTATAATTCCCATTTAATCTGAAAGGACTGCATCATCCCCAATGTAGTAGGACTACATAAGAATGGCTTTATGATATTTTTTAAAAGTTTTAGTGCTATCATTTTAATAAACACATGTGATTTTTGAATATTTTTAACCTGAAATTTCATGGGACACTCAGCGATTATCACCCTCGGTCACCCTTTAATTTCTCAAGATTTCTCTTCTAACATAGGCAAAGGAAGTCTCAGGTGGGAAGCAAGCAAACAGAATGAAATGAGGGTTCTGGGTCACTCGGCAGATGTTTCGCCTACAACCAACACTTACAGTGTGTAAATGCTCAGTGGCTAATCAGTATTCACAGGAAAGTAAATCTAATTGACTGAAACATAACCTCAGTGGGGAAGAGGCAGATTCCTTCTAACTTTTTTTTGTCCAGAAATAATTAAATACAATTAGCACTGCTAGAAGGAAACTAACAGTAAACAATTAAAAAGAAGACCCCTGAGTGATTAGTGAACACCTAACTTCCACGCCTCTTCAGGTCCCTGGTTACTGTGCACTCCTGCATGTCCATCAGACAGCTCTGGAATTCCACAATATTATTAGTTTGGCGGAAACTGTCTAATGCAAAATAAAAAACATTCAAAAGCTTATTTTCCCTTTAAATATTAAATTACCTTCAAGGCCCCCCGAATCTGAAGGACAAAGATAGCAACAGGAAAAAAGATAATTGTTGACTTTTATTAAGTTTTTACTATGTGGCAGGCCAGAGTGCAAAGCATTTAATTTGCATCATTGCATTTAATTCTTCCAATGAACCTAGAAAGCTGGAATTGTTGTTAATTGTGATTTACAGGTAAAGTAACTGCAGCTCAAAGACGAGAGGGAATCAAAGACAAGAGGGATTCTAAGACTCCCAAATCCTTAGCTGAATATGATCCTCCTCAGTCTGTGCTCATCATCATTAGGGTTATGGCACTTCTTCTTTAAGTACAGATTTAACTGAAAGTGGTACTTCCTTCTACTCTAGGACAATAACCTATAACTACAAATTATATTGCAACTGTGCCACTTGGAGACTAGTCTTATCTGGAATATTGCAAGAAGGAAAATGACTTTCATTGAGCGTTCCATTTTGGAAAAGTGACACTGTCCCTTTAACTTGTCTCCAGGTGAGAGTTGCCAGCTACAGACAGGATGAGATGTCATCACATAAACCTGCCACCCAGCAGTCTCAGCACTCCCCAAGCAGGCAACAGCATGGGTTCCCCTTTTCAAGGACAATAATTAACCCAAACAAATGACAATGCAGAATATGAAACCCTCATGAGCAAAAAAAATGTGCCAAAGGTGTTTCTAGTTTGTATTCCCTCCAAATGCCATCTCAAGGGAAAGAGAAGGAAGCACATTAGGAAAAGACCTCAATGAATACTCACTGCTCCCCAAGGGCCAGTCCTCCACTGGTTTCCACCGAGCACGTGGGTGCGGCTTGGGCTGGCACTCCTGGGACGAAAATCCTCATTTTGGAAAGGGTGCTGGGTGAGACCACCATCTGGGGTCCTTTGAGGACATGGTGACATTGAACAGTCCTGGTCCGTTTCTGGGATATAATCTGGGTCACATTCACTCTGATCAATCACATGGTCATTGTAGTTGACACACACGACTTGCCGGGTGGCCCGACCTTGTCCACACGTCACGGAGCACTATAGTGAAAGTTCAGAAAGGGAAGAGACTGGTCATGTGGCAGTGACAAATTTCTGAATGTGAATTTTCCATAAATGGCCATAACTCACCCTGTGACTGAGACCAAAAATCGTGGGAATATCTTTGCCTTTTCCCTTTCATTCCCACCCTCTATTTCATTGAGAAATCCCATCAGCTTAAAACTCACAATAAGTCCCTATTCCAGCCATTTCTCACCATCCCTGCTATAGTTTCCCTTTTCCCAGGGCCACTGCAGAGGCCTTTCAGTCTGGCTCTGCTTATAGTTTTAAAATGCACCCCCCTCCACTTCCAAGTTCGTTGTGCATACATCACAAACCATGACCCCTGCAACAAAAGTCACTGGTGACTTTGCAGCTTACTTTGAATAATGTCCAAAGCCCTTACCTAGACCTCCTAGACCCTTTATCTTGAACTAATTTCCTATCATTCTCTAATCACTTAATCCTTGCCACACTGGTCTTATGGGTGTTCTTGGGCATGCCAAGGTACCCCCATCTCAGGGTCTTTGCACTTGCTATATACAACATGGACATCTATGGGGTCCATTCCCTCATTTCATTCTAGTCTTGTTCAATGCAATAGCAGGCCTCTTCTGACCAACCTGTCTAAAAGCAGACCCCATTTTTCTTCATGCCATTGCACGGCTTGACTTTCTTCTAGTACTAATGAGTAACTGATTAATCATCTACTTTTTTATTTGTTTGCTTACTAGAACCTCCACTGGAATAATCTCCATGAAGGCAAGAATTTATTATTTGGTGTTCACTATTCTTTCTATAGTAAGTTTTACAAAATCTGGTGAGGAGATAGATGGACGGATGGAAGCATGGATGATTATTTGGGGGCCCAAGGCACGAGAATGAGATTATATACCATTTATTGAGCACCTTCTTTGTGCTAAGCATTTAATCTGTTTCTCAAATAATCCTCCCAGCTACCTTATAAGGCAGGTGTTTTTTCTGGTCTTCTTTTAATCTTTAGAAGAAACTAAGATTCAAAGACTTTAGTCAGACTGCTTCAAGGTCATGCAGCCAGGAATTGTCAAAGGCTGCATTTCTGTACAATTCTCTCTGAATTCATGCTTTAAATTTTGTTTACATGATGTTTACTGATATTTTAATTTTTTATTCTCTTAGGGGCTCTCATCTGTCCTAAGTTATATATTTCTTGGAATTTTCACAAGGCAGAAAGCTGGAAATGCCTGAAGAAAAAAAAAAAGTCTTCCTCTAGTTATAAAAGCTCATAGATGGCACTTGGGGTGCATAGTGGCTGGGTCTATGGTGTTGAATGAGGAGTTGCACTTCTTGGTGGGAAAGCCAAGAGTCACTGGACTGTAAAAGACAAAAGGATGCAGGAGGCACCCAGACTGAAGGTACCACTGCCGCCTTCTCCTACTACTGTGCAAGCCTGTTACACGCTGACATGACTCAAGAGGGTTTTTACCAATCAGCCCAACAGAAAGGGTCTTAAGAAGACTGCAAACATAGGTTTACACTTTTTTTTTAAAGTACATTTCTTGATTTTATGACTAAGACCCAAATCAGCTACCTATGTAAGACACAGATAATTCAAATCACAAGAAAGCCTAACTGTAAAATAGTACCAACGGACATTTGGTACCAGTCACCCATACTGAGACTCTCAATCCCACCCATCCTCTCCCAATCTCAAAGGTGCCATCTGCTTACAGTGCTCCAGTCCAAAGCCTTCCACTGCCCACAGGAGGTCACGGAACATTCTTCTTTCCCCACTGGTCTAGACAGGCTGGCACAGGCACTTTCATCAGCCACAGAGCCATCCTCATCCCGACAGCTGACATATCTCATCCGGGTACCTTTACCACAAGTGGCTGAGCACTTGGTGTTGGAGTAAAATAATGCAGATTTGTTATTTGAAATAGTTGTGCATTGGACAGAAACCCATTTCCTATAGTCTTTTCAGAGAACATCCACCTCCCCTCGCACCCTCTCTACTATCATCATTCTATTTCTTACTGGCGTCCAAGACCCAAATCGCCACTGGGTTCTTGATACACTGTGTGCGCTTCTTGCTTCCGGGGCAGCTGGGGGAGGACGGCAAGATGGTAATTCACAATCCTAAATTTGGGCAGGTGGAGAAAAAGCCAAAGTTACCCTAATTCAATGCATACTTTAATGGTCATGTTGTATAAAAATACAAGGGCTAAGAATTTTAAAACCCCATATTTCTGTGAGATTTTAGACAAATCATATGGCATTTCTCAACCACCATTTTTATTTTTTTATAAAGATTTATTTATTCATGCATACAAAAACTGGGGTACAAGCCAGAGGTGTGTGTGTTGGGGGAGGGGGGTGTTGAGAGGCTCCACCAGAGACAGAGTGGGGAACAGAACAAGTAGATCAACCAAAACACACTGCTGAGGGGAGCAGCGGGCGAGACAGGAGAGGTCTGCTGTGCCATGTGGGTCACGTCCCCAGCCGGTGGCAGGGATTCGAACTCGTGCTGCAGTGGCTGCAGTTTGCTTCATAGACAGTTGCTTAACCCATTGCACCACCAGGGAGGCCCCCAGCCCCAATTTTTAAACTGAAAATGGGATTTAACCTTGTTACTTTGTGTGTGGCCTGCTACATAAAGACCAGCAGGTTACTTAATGGTTTTTAAAACCTTATTAATTACCTAGTCCCATGGAAAGAGAGAAAATACTATAAAATGAAACATAAGTTAGGAAACAGCAGGGTATCCTTTAAAATTATTGTTAGTATTTTTAAATTCTGAAGGCTGAATTACATTTTCCCGTTTCAATTAGTTTCCTAATCAGAATTTGTTAATCATGAGCTTGATTTTTATGTAAAGATAATTATAACTCCCAGGGCTCTGAAGTTCAAATCTAGATATAAAAGATGTATTCAATATTCCAGTGCCTGGGATTTCTCTAACAACTTTCAACCACTCACAGAAAATCTATAATGAACTGAGATCATCCACGTGTAGATAATATTCTCAGTTTCACTGATGGGAAAACAAACACACAACTGCTCACAACCTTTAGGATTAGCAGTTATTCTTTGATTTAATGTCATATTATTCAGCGCCTAAGACATGCCAGGACTGATGCAAAGTGCTGGGAGGTGGTGCCTGACTTACTGAGGCATCCTTGACTTTGAGGGACTTACAAACCAAATAGGAGATCTTGTTCCTTGGTTCCAGACTTTTCCTGTTTCTCTACTTGTGGTCCAAGGAAAGCTACAGGGAACTTCTCACAGAGTGGAGAAATGATCGACCGGCTGCAGATGTGGGAGTGGCCTATAGTCAGTGGGTACTGCCGAATAACTGAGACTGTAAGTTTTGAACCTCTGAGTTTCGAAGACCTCACTTCACGCTGGTTTTCATGTCACAGCTGGCATTTCCACTTATCATGTGGTGGTTTGGAACATTACAATAAAGTAGTAAAAATAAAGGTGACACAAGTCACAAGTGGTGTTTGGCTAACTGATCAGTGACGACTATTAATAGATCAGCGATGACACGAACAACACTGCCCCGTTCATTTAGCTGTTTGACAGTCTTCATCCATCATCCATCAACAGCACATGCTGAGGGTGCTCAGAACCAAGGCAGCACTTTGGCTGCAGGGTCTCAGATTGTGGGCTCTGGGTACAGCCTGCATGCAAATCCTGTCTTCAGCAGTTAGCAAAGCTGATGTGCAAACCCAAATGTTCTCTTTACATAAATGATGCAAAAATCAAGGCCCACATAGAGGAGTTGGTGGATTACTCTCAGCTCTATTTAGAAAAAATATATGATGTATATTTGTATTATGTATTTATGTACACATACTACATGTACATAGGTATCTACATTGTGTGTGTGTGTGTGTGTGTGTATACAAGCTGGCTTATTTATGTCATCGATTTAAAGTGTGTGTAGCACACAACTAACATATACCAATAAAATACAGAATTCTTTAAGTTTCATATAGCCAATTAATTCTTACAGAACACTTTTGTTGATTTTGCTGAATTTTTAATGTGTTGCCAAATTATAGTTGTAAATAAATGCTGAACAAGTGCTGTTCTGACTTGAGTGTTAGCTAAGGTACTTTGCTTATGTTAAAGAAGAAGTGGAAAGTGAAGAATTGAAGATGTATGCCAGAACTTCACTCATTCAACAATAACAAGAATAACAAATCTTAATTATTCACATTTTCTGTTTCACTTTCTTAAATCTAATCAGTGAAACCCCAAGTCAAAGCATTTGCTGATTTCTGTACATAAATAATCTCACTATAGCCAATATCAAATTATGAACTCGATGTCAGTGAGCACAGAATTGGAAGAGCTGTACAGAGCTCATCATTGTATTATGTTTCTACCACACAGACACATACACATGTAAACAACCTCAAGGCCTTAGATTAAAACAGTCAAGTGTAGGGCCTTCCTGGTGGCGCGGAGGGTTAAGCAACGCACTATGAAGCAAACTGCAGCCACTGCAGCACGAGTTCAATCCCTGCTGCTGGCCAGGGAGGGGACCCACATGGCATAGCACCTCTCCTGCCTCGCCCACTGCTCCCCTCAGCAGTGTGTTTCAATCAGTCTGCCTCTTCTGCTCTCCACTCTGTCTCTGGTGAATCCTCTCACCTCCCTGGACTCTGGCCTATACCCTAGCTGCTCTTGTATGCATAAATCAGTAAGTCTTTAAAAAAAATAAATAAAACAGTCAAGTGTAGTAAAATAATTAGAAAAGAAAGTTAGGAATATTTATCATCTTAATTTAAATATCACCTGCTTAATTGTAGGTTTATGTTCACTTTTTAAGAATGATTATGTTAAACAATTAGCTTATGACAGTCCTGAAATGTATCAATCAACTCTTACCAACTGGTACAAGCCAGCGTAGGTACATTGCTGCTGGAACATACGGCACGGTTTACAGAACTCTACCTTGAAAACATCTGAGTTCAAGAGAATGAGCCCAAGCAATCAACCTTTGCCATCCATTAATAATCAAAATCAAAACTATAAACACTTCAAATAATCAGAGAACAAAACTAGTACAACAAAATACTAGATTCAAATAATAAAGCAGTAAATCTGCACCATTTAGATAATTAAGTGATTTCTCTATTTATATACATACATACCTGTGAAAAGACTTTAATTTTGACTGGACTCCTATGAAGTTGCCCCCAATGCCAATGATTTGAGCTGAGGACTGGGTCTTACCTGGGTGTCTGTTGGCCTTGCCGCTGCATTGCACTCACTGTCATCCACCACTGACATGTAAGTCCCAATAATGCATTTCACTGCTCTTAGCTGGTATCCCTGTCCACAAGTGACACTGCACTGGAGGGAAGAAATTTTTTAAAAAATAGACACAATTCAGCAAATTCTCTTTTCCTTATTTTTTCTGCAATATTTGATAAAAGCACAGTGCAAAAAATAATGCTTTGTGAAAGAAGCCAGATATAAACAGTGACATATGACCTCTGCCATAGGATTCCATTTATATAAAATATTTAGAATAAGTAAATTCATGGGCATAGAAGTAGATTGTTGGTTGCCAGATGGCTAAAGAGAAGGGGAAATGGAGAGTAAATGCTTAATGGGTATTTTGGAGTGATGAAAATGTTTCATAACTAGATGGAGACAGTAGTTGTACAGTATGTAGATGCATTAAATGCCACTGACTTGTTCACTTTAAATGGTTAGTTTTTCCTAAAATGTTTCTGTACAGCAAAAGAAATGGTAACTAAAATGAAAAGACACCCTACTGAGTGGGAGAAAATGTATGGCCACTATATATATATATGACGAGATCTGATATCCAAGATCTACAAAGGACTCATACAACTCAATGTAAAGAAATAAAAATTCAAAAAACAGTTCAAATCAAAAATGCGCAGAAGAACTAAATAGTTCTCCAAAGAAAACATACAGATTACAGAGAGGCAGATGAAAAAATGCTCACTATCACTAATACAAATTAAGACCACAAATGAGATACCACCTCACACTTGTGACAACAGCCCACATTGAAAAGACCAGAAACAACAAATGCTGGCGAGGATGTGGAGGAAAGGGAACCCTCCTATACTCTTAGTGGGAATGCAAATTGGTCCAACCCCTATTCAAAGCAGCATGGAGGTATCGCAAAAAATTAAAATTAGATCTGCCATATGACTCAGTAATTCTACTCCTAGGCATCTACTCCCAGAACTCAAAAATACTAATTCAAAAGGAAACCCGCACTCCCACATTAACTACAGTATTATGCACAAAAGCCAAATTAGGAAACAACTTGAATGACCCCAAACAGATGAGTAGATTAAGATGTGATACACACACACAAACACAATGGAATATTACTTGGCAATTAAAAAAGATACACTCTCGCCATTTGTAGCAACATGGATGGAGCTCAAAGGAATAAAGCTAAGTGAAGTAAGAAGTCAGGAGAAAGATAAATACTGGATGGTTCTACTAATATGTGAGATAAAGAAAAAACAAACAAATGATTAGATAAAGACAAGCTCAAATACTAACCCTTGAAAGCTGACTGTAGAACTAAAACATCCAGAGGGGTCAGGAATCAGAACAAAGACAGAGGGAAGCACAATGAATTATGATAGTGGAATGTAGGTGAAGTGGTGGTGTGCTTTCTATGGTGATTCTACCTGATGGGTAGGATCCTGTTACTTCAATTAAAAGAACAAAAATAGGGCCTCCCTGGTGATGGAGGGGTTAAAGTTTCAGCACTAGCAAGCTATTGCCCACCACTGCAGCATGAGTTCAATCCCCAGCCAGAGAGCTGACCCACATGACGCAGCAGACTCTCCTGTTTGGCCTGCTGCTCCTCTCAGCAGCATATTTCAGTGGATCTACTTGTTCTGCTCCCCACTCTGTCTCTGGTGAATCCTCTCAGTCCCCCCCCACCTCTGGCTTGCACCCCATTTCTTGTATGCATAAATAAGAAAACAAAAAATAAATCTTTTAAAAAAAGAATAAAAATAAAATAAATGGTTAGCTTTGTCACACGAGTTTTACTTCAGTTAAAACAAAACAAAGTACAGGGCCTCCCTGGTGGCACAGTGGGTTAAACAACGCACTATGAAGCAAACCACAGCCACTGCAGCACAAGTTCAATCCATGCCGCCGGCCAGGGGAGTGACACATAAGGCACAGCAGACCTCTTCTGCAGCGCCCGCTGCTCCTCTCAGCAGTATATTTCAGTGGATCTGCCTTTTCTGTTCCTCACTCTGTCTCTGATGAATCCTTTCACCCTCCCCCTGCACCTCTGGCCTGTACCCCAGTGCTTGTATTCATAAATAAAATAAATCTTTAAAACAACAACAACAACAACAATGTGCAATACTAATGTTAGCAAAAAAAAAAAACACAGAAGAAATTCAACTTTTTAAACATAGTATTGTATGGGATATGTAGTTAGGAATATGTTGGTTTTCTTCTTTATGCTAAATTACATTTTGTAAAATTTCCTTAATGTACATGTAATCCCATAAATAACATTTTGAAAAATAACTCAGGGCTTATTGCCCTGAATTGCATGTGCAGTCAAAGGAAGAACAAAGCTCCGGCTAGGACTGGGTTAGCATGGACAGGGATCTAAAATAGGCTGTCAGTTCTAAGAGATATATTCAAATCTTACTAGTGATCCTGAGCTGAGGTCTCTTCCTTTTGATACTCCTAAAGATTATGAGTTGTTGACAAAAAGGAAGGCAAGATTTAAAGGTAGAAGTGGACTTCCCCTGTTTACTCAGCGGGATGAGCCCTCCTAACTGACAATGTCATCTAGTGGGGAGGAGTCAGAACTGTTGACTTTTATTTGTTTATAATGACATTGTGAGGGTGTGCTAATAAAACTGCTCTCATGGACCATATGCATACTGGAAATAGGGACACAAAAACTAGAAAGCCCTAGTACTATGGTCATGGCTGGACTGGGAGTAGGGAGAATCGTTCTTTAAGAGATTATTAAGTGACAACAGACTGCTGCTCTGCTTCTCCTGGGAGCTCAGAGTGCTACTTAACTAGTACCCAGAATGTTTTTGTTTCTATATTAGGAAGGACTTAATTTCAAGAGTAGTGGCTTCTCAAATAGAAGACCAAAGGAAACGCTCATTTTCTCCTTTAAGAGTGGTTCACATTAAGACTGGAATCTACAGAATAGGGAACTCAGAAGAGATTATTGCAAAAGGTAATGATTCCTCAACCTTTGATGCCAGCAATTCTGTCTGGAGAGTCTGACTTATTTATGAGAGTGAGCTTTGGAACTGTGACGTTAGGAGCCAAAATAAAATCCCTTCCAAATCCCAGTCCAGATCCTCTAGCCAAAGACACTGGCCCTGGATCACATTGTGTAACAGACCCACAGTGGCATGTGAGAAGATAACATCAGTCAGACTGGAGATCTGTTGTGAATTTGGCCACATCCTCATGTGCTGAAACCATAGCTTTAACCTAAGGCCGAAGACCTGGGTGTGGGTCTGTAAAGGAATAACGAGCTCCAAGAAGGCAAGTGGCAGCCCCAGGAAGTGGGGAAAGGGTCGCAGAGCCCGTGTGTGGACAGCACTATGGAGGTACAGTGCATGTGGAGGTATGATGGCACTCCTGTGAGATCCCCCGCTGGAATGCTCCTCCACAAGCCCTCTCCAGATAAGAAGCAAGGAATGCAGTTAAGAACTTTATCATTCAAAATACCTGTCCCCAGGGACCTGCCTGCCAGGACGCACATTCTGGCTGCTGACAGGTCTGCGTGGAGGCGGGCTTGGTCTCAGGGTCACAGATTCTTTCGTTCAATTGATCTTCGCCAAACTGACACCAGACCTGGCGGTGCTTATGCCCTTTTCCACAGGTGACCAAGCACTGAAATAAAAAGCACAGCCGGTCAAGGTCATTTCTGAACAACATGTTATGGTTCCTGGGGGTTATTCATTGATGAGCAGGAACAGGTGTGCTCTTTTCCCACCACAATTCCTCTCTGTCTTAGCCATATGTAAACACATCAAGATTCATTTATTTTTATTCATTCATTCATTTTGTATTTATAAGGTTCTGGGCCAGTTTCAAACAGAATAAACTCAATACCTCCCACCTTTGAAACACTGATTAGTTTTTTGAGCACAGGAGTTAAGTGTGGGAAATTTCTAAGTAGGTACACCCGGAGTTTTAATGACAACCATCTAATGACACTGAGTCAAATGATCTCTCTGTACCTCAATTTTCTCATCTACCCAATGGGGATGGCAAGAGTGCCTAGGTCAAAGAACTGAAAAGAGAACAAATGAGAAACTAAACTAAACTAAATGAGAAAAATCCAAGGAAAGTGCTTAGCTAGCACATATTTATTTTACAAATGTTAAATATAATCATTATTATTATCCACGCTCATGGTAGAACATTTGAAAACAACATAAAAGCTATAATGATTCAAATATCTCAGAAGCGAGATAATAATCATTATTAACATTTTGCTATTTTCTTCCCAGTCTTTTAATCTAGGAATGTTGAATCATACTGAATTTATAGTTTGATATTCTCTGCCCCCGTTTTGTCAAGCATTCATGTAAAGATTCTTTACATAATTTAAAATGATACTTTGGTATAAGCTAAGTTCAATTTAAGTCCTCAATACCTTTCATCTTTTTTTTTTAAGCAAATGGAAGCATTCAAGTCAAGGCAGTTTGTTAATAGAACAAAAGCACTATGCTCGTTAATTTGCACAGGACTCAAACACTGTTAATCACATGCACTCGTCTGCATTAACAGTATCATTTCCTAGATTCACATTTTTTAATTTTTTGGATGTTGAAAGTAAGCAGTTAATATTGTGCTTACAGCTATAGAAGCTGTAGCTAGGAAAATCTTGGACTTTACCAACCATTTCTCATTTGGCCCATAAGTGAAGGATTTCTTTTCTCCTTCCACTTGATCCTTATTAAGGAGGGTGGAAAGTGTCACCTACTTGGGGAGGATTCTTATAGGACTTTGTTGATACCAAATGCTAATACTGGATCATAATGCAAGAAAGAGGCTTCACTTTCTTCCTCTGGCTGCCAGCTACCTGTGCTAAGCAATGGGGTATCTGCCTTTTACTTCATTGGGTAAGGAGTGAGAAAGGCATAAATTTGGACTACTTGGCCTGGTATTTTCTGTTTTCCACCAACAATTGAATAATTTTATGGCAACTTAGCTAGGAGCTCACAGAAGAGGGAAGGTAAGGAACTGGAACTTCAAAATCACCAACAGAAACAACTATGGTGGGTGATCCAGCCATCCCCCTTGTGCTTCTAAGCTTGTCAGTAGACTCATCAGCAGCAGCAGGAGGACTGGAATTGTTTCTTTAAGGACGGAGGAGAGAGGTACAGCAGAGTTAGCCTTGAACAGACAAGAGGAGACTCGTTATCAGAGATGACCCAGGGGAATAACAGCCCTCCCATCTCACCTCTGACCAGTCTCCTGTTTTCCACTGCGGACAAGTGAACTCATTGCACCTTTGAATAGTGACTTTCTCTTGATGTGTGCACTTGCTGTCATCCAGGACATCGTTTTGGGTGTTAACACAAATAGCTCTTCTCCTTTGAGTTCCACCATCACAGCTTTTAGAACACTGAAAGGATTAAAAACGGAATAAAACTGTTGCTAAATTTCTTAAGCAGCTTACAATCTTGGCTATGCTAGCTTGTCTCTTCCAGCCCTTAAGAAAGAAAGGAACTAACTCTAGCCAATTCAGCTGTTATTTCTGGGGTATCTGTTCATGTAGATTTACTTTTTTTTTAAAAGATTTATTTATTTATGCACACAAGAACTGGGGAATAGGCCAAAGGTGCTGGTGGTGAGAGGATTCACCAGAGACAGAGTAGGGAACAGAACAGGCAGATCTACTGAAACACACTACTGATGGGAGCAGTGGGGAGGCAGGAGAGGTCTGCCACACCATGTGGGCCACCTTCCTGGCTGATGGCGGGGATCGAACTCGTGGTTCAGTGGCTGCAGTTTGCTTCATAGTGCTGTGCTTAACCTATTGCACCACCGGGGAGTTCCCTAGATTGATTTATTTACTAAGCTTTTACTGAGTTCTATTTCTTACGCCAGTGAATTGGCATAAGAAAACAAAATTGGAAGTGACCTATAGTATAGGGTATAGAAAAAGTTATGGTTGAGTTGTTCCACCACTCCCAAATTTCCACGTCATGCCCATGTCAGACTTTATACAAATCAATGGTGGGAGTATTTTCTCCAAAGCCTAAATTCAATGGGGCTTATCAACACAGCCTGCTAGGAGCTATTCATCAATGAATGAAATTTTGCACCCAAAAAAACACATTTTGAATGAGAATCAACTTACTTCAGTCCAAGCAGAATAGCGCCAGCCTCCTGTGTTACATTCTCCTGAGCATTTTTCCTGGTTGCTTGGTTTGTGGTGACTGCTACAATAGCTGTCATCAACCTTCTCAGTCTTCCCATCTAGCCTGCTGTACCTGGCACAGTAAATGTCTAAAGTGCGGTAACCCAAGCCACACTGGGCACTACATTCACTCCTGCTGGCGACATGCCACCTATGTGTAAACAATGGGGAGAAGGCAAAGTTTCTGTTATATAGTTCTCTTATCTGAAAAGAATAGAAAGAGTCGAGTTCTTATTTCTTCCTTGATTTAAATACCATGCAACCTGAAGCCACAGTTACTGAAATCCAGTTTTAAACCAACATATCCATGTAGTGTTCAAGGCTGCTCATGTACATGGCAATCACAGAGTGATAGCTAGAGGTTCTATCATTGTGGAAAGTCTCCTTTGATAAGCAATTTTATATTTAAAAGGTTCATGCAACCCAGCATTTCATTCATCAAGTATGCTGCTTTTAACAGAGAACCACTGTTGGATACTCTCCATAAAATCTCCTTCATATGTGGACCTGTGCCAAGAAGTGCTAAATGAACATTCTGTGAATTGATAAAGGAATGAATGGATTGGGTGGTCATTATGAATTTCAAGTGTGTTGAATTCTATGTACATTATTATCTGTGAATAAAGACTAAGTTCCTTGAAGACATGAACCACAGTCTATACAACCCAATTACCCTTTTTTTCTTTTTCTCAAAAGATGTTATTTTTCAGAGTAGCCTTAATCACATGGCAAAATTGAGAGGAAGGGTCAGACATTTACCACAAACTCTCTTCCACCAATAAGCACAGCCTCCCCTAGTATCTCCTATCAGGGTAGATATATCTGTTATCATTGATGAACCTACACTGACTCATCACTACCATTCACACTAAACGTTAGGGTTCACTTGTGGTGTTTCAGTTAACAGGTTTGAACAAACAAGTAGTGACATAGATCCACCATTATTGTATCATAGGGAGTAATTTTACTGACCTAAAATTCCTGTTTCACCTATTTATCTCCCACCTCTCTGATACACACTTTTAAATTTAGTTTTGAAGCTACAAATCTTTGTGTTACCTTTGTGTCCCTAGTATTTACAATGAGCCTTTATTGGCACACAGTAGGTGCTCATATTTGAGCCCCTCAATAACATGGTCCATGCTTCTTGCTAATACTAAAACTTGATAGTCTAAATAAATGAGCTTGAAAGCATAGTTTGTTGATTATAGTTAGCAAGCAATCCAAAAAGGACAATTTCTTTATAATCTTCATGAATTATGAATTAATAATTCAGTCTGCATAAATTCACTCTTAATTCCTTACTCAGAAATTGGACAGTGAGCAGAATATCAATGCCCTAGGTATTCTTCTACCCACACCTCAGTAGAACTCCTCTGGGGGAGGACTCAGGTGAGAAAGAGGAGTCATGTGCTTATCTTCGTATCTTGGAATTTCTCACAGATGTTCAAAAGCAGGTCAGAGTTGATCTACTCTTACATTTGGCATGTAAAGTGGGCCACTGAGATTTTCCATGAAAGTGACATAGTATTTTTGGGATTTTGTTTCAACCGGAACGTGTTAAATGAGGGATTGTAAAACAAAGCTTTATCTCATCCTGTCAAAGTTTAATCTGAGCAAACTCTCACTTCCCTAAGGAAGTAAGGCAAAAATGTGGATCAATTCAACAGAGACATCTGGAACTTTCATCTGCCCTTTGATTCCTGGCTGCCTTCTCTTTGCCGCATTACCATTTCCTTGAGGAAAGGCTATTTTCCATCCTTGATCAAGAAGGCAGGAGTCCTGCCCCCACCCCAAATCTTGGGCTGGAAAAGCAGAATCTCTCTGATAGTCATACAATCCCCAGAACCTGAGCAGAGATCCTACAGGAGTGTGTAGAAAGGTCTCAGCCCTGCCTGAGGAAAGTTTTTGACAAAATGCTAGCCTCTGTCATGTTCTTGCCCTGGAAGGTATGTTTTGAATTCATCCAATTCACACAAAAAATGATATTTTCATACTCTATTTCAGAAAAGCAAAGTGCCAGTAAGAGAAAACATGTGATGTGTCTGTGGGTTTGTTGGTGGTTGTGGGATTAGATAATTTCAGGAACTACTGAACTGAGCAGGCTTCTCTATCACTGAACTTCTCAGGGCTTTCAGAATGTTAATCAGTATTGTGACTCTCCACGCAGGGAAGAAAATGACCATAAGGTCACCCAATCTATACTGCTTCGCCATGGATCATCTCACAGAACTAGTGTTCCATAAACAAGCTCTGGGAAAAACAATTTTAGAGTCTGACCAATCAGCACTAATCCTCTCTACAATCTTTGAGTTTTGCATATAGCAACCTGGCAATAATTAGTATAAATCACAATTACAGCTACCATGGGCTTGACAGAGAAGACAGAGCACCTTCCTGGGACTTGGTTTGTGTCCTTGGATGTTTTTTCGGTACAACTTAATTTTTCAAACAATCTGGAAAAGTTCAAATGATATAAATTTATATGGTGACAAATAAGTAAGATCCTCTATTTAATCTGCCATGAGCATGAAGCTTTCTATGTGGCTTTATAAACTCCCCTTTTATTCTTTCCATTTATAAATTTTTACCCCTAAGATCTGTCACTTCTACCATTGACACATCTATCAAGACATGACTATAATCCCTTCACCTTCCTTTCTTGCATCAGTCAGAGATGCTATTATTATCCAAGTTGTTTCTTGAACTGCTGTCCTCCTTTGGCCTCAGCAGAATTTAAATATTTTTAAATTATTTTTTTAAAAGATGATTTTCTCCAAATGGAGAATTTAGAACAGCATCTTTGATACACCTGCTGCATGAAATGAGAAGAGTTTACAACCTAGTGTTATCTAGTTATCGTGAAATGCCTTTTAATAAAAATCAGAGGATAAGTTACAGGATTAGAAAGACCAGGGTGAGGATGCAAACTCTCAACACTTTTCAGGCAGGTAATTTAGCCTCATAGAACCTCAGTTTCATCTGTGGAATGGGGGGACAGATTCAATTTCACAGAGCTAATGGGTAGATTAAATAAGGCAAGGTATGTGTGGCATTTAAAACATATGCCAGGAAATCAAGAAAAATAGCTATTATATAATTCCACATAAGCCTATAACACAAAGTTTGAGGAGAGATTTAATTGAGATTTCCCGCATAATTCTACATAAACTCTCATAAATTCGAGGCTACCTTTGTATGCATTTCATTTTGTAAAATAACTTTTATTTTATATCTGAACGATTCCAAAGGAGACAAAACTTTGGAGAACATCGTATTAACCAGTATCATCACAAACGAAATTGTGGCTTATTGTGGAATCTGAAGTGAAAAATACTAGTTTCTCAAAGGAATGGTTCAAACATTACCTCTACCCTCAAACTGGTGCTCCTTGGGTAATCTTTAAACAAGGCTCTTAAGAATCTTTTTTTTTTTTTTTTAATGGTCATGTTCTATTACTCAAAATGCTTTGTAGGAACTTCCCTTCCTTGTGATTATACGAGCACGCTTAGGGCTGCAGGCAGGACCTCCACAATGTCTGCATTTCTTATCTGAGACCTTGCTAGCCAGGTATGATTCTGCCAGTGGAGAAATGATAGCTAAGGGGACCCAAGAAGGTCAGGAACAGGAATGGGGCAGAAAACTCTTGGGAGTTATTTTTCTTGAGAAAGCTACACAAAGTAGATTCAATGAGTATCACTCACTGTTATGGTGAATTGAAAATGAAAACAGCTTCCTCCTAGAGTTTGAGACTGCAGATTCAAGGGTCAGATGTACTATATTTGAATCCTTCACTAAATTGTTGTGTGAACTTGGGCAATTACTTTTCTCAGCCTCTATGTTGCATATTCATGATAAGAGGATGATACTACTATTCTAGTCATAGTGTTGTTTGAGAATTTAATAAGATTAGTTTTATAGGTAAATATTAGTGTATGCCCTATATTAAATAATGGGGTGATATGATATCAATTATATTAATATGGTAAGATTTTATATATATAAGATAAAAAGATAATATAAAACTATCCTATTAATATAAGAATATTATATTGCTAAAAATAGTTTTAGTATATATTTGACTATTACTTTCAGAGTAGTTTCCATTCCTACCAATATCAATACCATTGATATTTACTATTAGCTAATTATTAGTTATTAATAGCATATTATTTTCAGTGACAATATGATAGAGTTAATCTGAAAACGTCACTTTTCTCAATTTATTGAGGTCATGCTTCAAGGACTCTAGCCAACAAATCCATGTTTTCCCTTTACCCTTTAATGATAAATTAAGTTCAGAAATTAGCCACGTATTTTTCTGAGAAGATCTTAATTCTAATATAATTCAATTGGCTGAAGCAATGGGTCATATGGACACTCTAACAAGAATTAATACTTGTTACCTAGTCTAAATGATTGCCTTTTAATATCTTAGATTTTTTATTTTCTACAATAACGTCTATCAATGCTTTCTGAGCAACAAATGAATAAGAAGGTAGCACTAAATAAAATGGAAGAGCAGTGGGGGTGGAAAGAGCTTGGTCTTTGAAATAAGAGCCTTCAGGTTATGACTGGCAAAGATGTGGCACTCATGCCATTTCTTTCTTTCCTGTTTCTATGACAGACATGACTAATTGATGCCAGCACTCATCCTCAGAGCTTCTAGAGAGCCTTGTAAATGTCACTCCAGCACTACAGACTGCCAATACCTCTTGATAGGATTCAGTATGAATGGGGGAAACTTCAAAATGCTTAAAGTATTCACTTTTTAATGAGATCTTATCAAGTTCCCATACTACTTTATGATGACATAAGCTCATCATACTTGTATTTAACTGGCATTTGGACCACTCAAAGCACCCCTCCTTCCCTATTGATTAATATTCAAACATGATACAATCAAATTTGCAGGCAAATAGGAAAGCTTTAGAATTTTCGCCCATCAACCATTTCTTGTTTCAGATTTATGTATGTTTTAAAAATACGTCACTGTTTGCCTAGCTAGATATCAGCATATAGATTTTTTTTTATTCCTTCCATGACTGCCTTAGTGCTCTGCAATTTATCTGCATGCCAGTTCTTCCACTGGTACATACAGTCTGGGTAGATACAGAACATCACTATGAGCAATAAAGTTTTCTTTTCCTGTTGACTTTCAAATAAGATGTGACTAAATCATAATGATACTTATGCAGTAAGTTATGAGGATCAAATAAGAACTTTATTTGCAGATGCTGCATACTAGTAGTGACTTCACTTCTTAGGAGAAAAGCAAGAAATCTGCAGGCATATGTCTTAGATAATTATTTTCAGAAGGAAAGGAAAACTGGCTGAAGTTTATTTCACAGGAACATGAGAGAACTAACAACCAACATGCCCTCCTTTTATTTCTCACTAGTGCAGGGACCCCCTCCAACATCCTCACAGCTCAGTAGTAAAGACCATGAAGAAACAGTGGCCTCACCTCAGGTCACAGTCTGTGCCGCAGGGCTCAGTGATGGGTCCTGGCTGGGGCAGCCGATCACACCTTTGATCTGAAACTGTGAGCTGATCAGATTCCCTGGTGCAAACAGGTCTCCGTTTCCTCTCCCCTAAGGGAGAAAAAAAATTAGGCAGGGGAAGCAATCTGTTCCACTTACAGCAGGGATTGGCAAATGCTTTCTGTAAAGGGTTGTAAGTAGTAAGTATTTTCAGTTTGGTGGGCCACTTGGTCTCTACCACAACTACTCGACTCTTCCATTATGGGTCAACAGCAGCAGCTCACAAACAATGCTTAAATTAAAGATACCTGACAAAGTCTCTGAACTCATCAATACAGGAAATGAATTGATGGTCGCCAGAAATGGAAGTGAGGATGTGAAATAATAGGCAAAGGAGATCAAAAGGTACAAGCATGTAGTTATAAGTAAGTCCTGGGGATGTCATGCCCAGTATAGCAATGATAATTGATATCACTGTACTGAATAGTTGAAAGAGAGTAGATTTGAAAAGTTCTTATCACAAAAAAAAACTTTAACAAGTGATGACTGGTATGAACTGGACTTATCATGGTGATCATTTTATAATACATAGATATTTCAAATCATTATGTTCTAGCCCTGAAATGAATATAATGTGATTTGTCAATTATTTTGCAATAAACTGGTAAAACAAACAAATGAAAAGAACTTAAATTCTCCAAACTCAATCTAACAGCAGATACCTTGGCAGGGTTTGCTGCAGGCTTGCCAGGGCCCATGACTGTTCCAGTAAAACTGCTGGGGTTTGTCATCAATTGGAACATTGAAAGAATAGCGTACATCAGGATTGTATAACTTTCCCACTGACAACACCTGGGATGTGCACACAAAATGAAGAGCAGGTTTGTAGGCTGGGGACTCCAAGTGGAAGAAAAATGTGCTGGGCTCACTGCCAAACTTTTACCTGCAGCAAAAGTTCTTGATCGATGCGATCTGTGGAGTTAATTCTTTCCACGACATTGTCGGACCCACTGTACTCGATCACAGCATTCCCAACGCGGATTTCCCTTTTGGACATGGTGACAACAAAGTCTCCATTTAGCAAGAATTCCCCTTTACTGTTTGATAGAGCTGTCGATAAGAAAAGAGGATTTACCCATCTGCTCTCAATGACTTGCCACTTACAATATGGAAAAGCCCTTGGACAGGCAGAGTCAAAAGAATGTGAACTTTGCAGTCACAGATGCATGGACCTGACTCCTAGTTTTTCACCTGTGTGGCCTTGGGAGACCACTTTCCCTCTCTGGGTCTCCATTTCCTTATTTATAAAATGGAGATTATAGACACGTACCACTCATGATATCTGCAAAAATGAAGTGAAATAAACTATAAGAGTTTTAAATAGCTTGAGGTTTGTTATACAAGTCCCATGCTGACCGAGTTAGAAGTCAGAGTGTTATGATTTAAAGATATATACCAATGAAATGAGTGCTTGCAAAATTGGTTCACACACAAATATTCTTCTTCACACTAGAATTACTTAAGCCTTTGAATCTCTTCACCTACCGTGTTTGACAGATTTTGAAATTTGAAAATCCATAGCCAACACACAAGTGAATACTCTTCTTCAATGTGACATACTGCAATAGCCCACCTTCAACATGGCCCCAAGAACCCTGGCCTCTTCGCAGCCTGTGTCATCTCCTCCCAGTATTAACTATGTAGTCACTGTGATATTATGGCAATGACAGAGTATGACTTGCAAGGCCAAGTCAAAGGCACTGTGACCTGACCTTACTCCTCCTTGAATCTCTGGCTTTGGAAGAAACTATTGCCGGGCTTCAAGGAGACCCAAGCAGATCAATTGAGAAGCCTCCTGCAAACAGCAGCAAACAACTGAAGCCTTCACCATCAGCACTTAGTGATGGATCTGGGAAGTAAATCCACCAGCGCTAGCCATGTTTTTGGAAGCAATCACAGCCATAAGTGGAATCTTGACCACCACCTTGTGAGAGACTTCAAACCGGAAACACCCATTTCTATGCTGCTCCTAAGTTCCTGACACACAAAAAAGTGGGAGATGCTAGATATTCTTGTTGTTCTAAATCACTATGTCTTGAGAAATCTGTTGCACAGTAAGAGAGGATGAGTGTACCTATGCAGACCATTCTTTAAACACTGTAACCCTCTCCCACTACCAGCTCAGGCCCCATACTTCCTATCCCTTTTCTGCCTTAAATTTTCTACCAAATTATTCATCTACCTTCTCCCCAAGTAAGAATATAAGCCCTGTGAGGGCAAGAATTTGGAGTCTGCTTCACTCAAGATGATCTACCAGGTTCTGACAGCACACATGGCAGTGCTCAGAAAGTTCCCTTCTTGGAAGAATGAATCTACTGCAGATCTTGCAAATGTTGAAGCAATCAGTGAAACTGAAAATGGAATATTGGAGAACTGCTTGAATCAAGTGCAAAAATGATGAGCCAATCAGGACCTGACAGAGTCAGACCAGTTAGAAATGGAAATTTCTAAAAAAGGGACGGGAAATTGTCAAGGAAGATGAGATGACAGGTGCTTCAGAAGGAATGATTTATCAAGGTGTCAAAAGAGACTACCAGGAAAGTGAATAAAGTCTCAACGTTTTTATAAAAAATGATTTCCTTTCTTATTTATTCAGACATTTGAATTTTAAGGAAGAATGTACTACTCCAGTATCATATGAGTACACTGGAAAATGTAAGTGAAAATATTTATCAGTTGCTGTATTCTGTATTTTAAAAACCTGGACATGACTGAAATTAAACCAAAAATCTATTAAATATGAGAAAATTGAATAAATGTATTTTCATAATCTGTGATTAATTTCTCAAGAAAAAACCCCAATCGTGTCTTCTTCCCTAGTGTTTATTATAAAACTGGTTTTATTTTAAGTGCCACTTTGCTTTGTCCAGCATCGCTATTCCTTAAATAATGCATCCTACTGGTTACTGGGTTTGACATGAGACAGGCACTCAGTATGCCAGAGTTATTATAACATTTGGGCCCTAAACAGAATACTAGATAAAGCCTCCGTTACCTTTTATAAATTGTGCATGATTATTAGTGAATCTCAGCAGCAAGGGTATTCTGGAAATGCTCAGGCTATGTATTTAGATCAATTAAGGGGATGTAGAAATTCAATTCTTAGATGACAAGTAGCTTTCAGCCCAGGCAGCAATGTCAATCACTTGGGACTAGGCGCTCAAGAAACTCTGCACCACAGGATTCAAAGGCAGCATCAGGTCTCACCATCATTTAATTAACATTTGTCTTGGTTGTGGGCTGGGAAGTGGCTGAGATGTCTTCTGATATTGCCAGATCCTAACCTGTCTTTCACTGATATGGTGATGCACTAGCTGTCATCAGGCAGGCCGGAAGCAGCAATTATGTAGAAGAGATTTCGAAGACAAAGGGCAAGTGGGTAAATGGAGATTAGTCAGATCTGAGCTCAAGTTCTGAATATTTTTTGTGGCTCAGTGGCATCTAGGTCTTTGTTTTCTTGGACACACAAACCTAGAATTCATTTAGCTGGATATTGTATGATGCAGTAGCTACTCTTTCTCAGGTCAAGAATTAATAACACTGAACTCTCTTCCTAATCCAATTCAAACATCAGAATTCTCACCCATAGGACACATCCTGGCTCCGAGGAAAGAATAAAGTGAATTTATTTGAAATAGTTGGGAAAAACACCTCACAGGAAAAATCTTTTGAAAAGATAAAAAATTCCTCACCTTCTTAGTGCCAAGTCCTTTGATAGTCCCTACAATTGATAAAATGTAATTAAAAATCCTAAGCATAAACTTCCTGTAGTTTTACAAATCTTATCCAGGGCCTATCTTTCCAGTCGCCAATCACTCCCACCAATAAACCTCAATACCCAGTCATGTATCTCCTCAGGTCAGACATTCATTTTTCTACATGGAAGAAGTAAGGTGAAGCAGTGAAGGGTATGAAGTTGAACCAAAATGGTTTCCAGTTCTTCCCACTTTCCGTTGGTGTGACGTTGGTAAATTATTCTCTCCAAACTTGTTTCTTACAACTTATTTTTCACAAGACTGTTAAGAACATTAAACAAGATAGTACATATAAACTTCAGTTCCTACCAGATCATAATGCCTCAATATACACTATCTCTCTACTAGATGCCTGATTTGTGGATGAGAAAAGTATGCCTTAAATATTATTAAAAGATGGGCCTCCCTGGTGGCGCAGTGAAGCAACGCACTATGAAACAAACCACAGCCACTGTAGCATGAATCCGACCCCTGCTGCCGGCCAGGGAGTTACCCACATGGCACAGCAGACCTCTCCTGCCTCACCCACTGCTCCCCTCAGCAGTGTGTTTCAGCAGATCTGCCTGTTCTGCTCCCCACTCTGTCTCTGGTGGATCGTCTCACCTCCCATGATTCTGGCCTGTACCCCAGCTCTTGTATGCATAAATAAATGAATCTTTTAAAAATATATTATTAAAAGACTTTCCCTAGGTCAGGATTAGACTTCTAATCATGGAAGTCTATCTCAAGTCTGTTAACTGATAATATTTTCCAAGAAAGAAGTTAACTAGTGTCTATTAAATGAATGAATGACTTCATGCATTTCTCTCTTTTGCATAAATAGACTCCAAATATGCTTAGTGACAGATTTTTAAAAATTTTAGATGTTTTTGTTTTGTTAGACTGCATGAGCTTCTTTAGTAAAGTGACCAATTAACCATTTAAAAATGCCCTTCTGCAAACCCGGCCCACAGTAGGTGCTCAATCAATAATGCTGGAAGAAGGAGTGACTGATTGAACCTGACATCCCTGACAAAGAGAACAGAGTGCTTCCAGCCAAATGACTGTTTTCCTGTCCGTATAAACTTCTGACAACCTGCAGGGTGAGGCCCACCAACTGCGCAGGATGCACAAGTTTCAACGGGTCACTGACTGGAGATGAGGCTGCTTCCGTGGCACCTGAGGCTGCCCCCTAATACGGTCCCTTCCGTGACAATGACAGGGTGCGCTGCCAACAAAAATCACTCAGTTCTTTCAAGGAAAGCAGCATGCTAGGTACTCAGCTGATGTTTCACTAAAAGGGTGGGGGAATGAGCCATCACAAGGCCAGTACTGTAAATTAAGCAGTAACCTAGTTTTGTTTCTACTCAAAGAGCAATCATCCATTTCTAGGTGAATTCGGGGGCTCCTTTGCAGAATATCCAGGTTTCCTCCCTGGCTGATGCTGGTCTGGGCTATTTCACCATTCACTGCTTGTTTCTTATCCAGTGAGGGTGGGTAGGGAATGAGACAGGAGTCATTCGGTGAAATGAAGTTCCTGCTTTATCTTGAACTGAATCAATTCCTGTCTTCCCATGCCACCATTAACTAAGGGCTAAGAGTACTGGAGACACATATATATCACAGAAATGGCTCCTTTTTCTCCTGAAGAGGTAGGAGCTTGGTGGATCCTGGCTTTAGCTGTGCTAAAGAAGGACCTTTGACAGGGAGACTTTTTGCTTTGGTACCTTGTGAAACAAATAGTGTTCGGAAAATACAGTCTACTGCCCAAGCCCCTGTTAATGCGATTAGGGAAGCTAATTTCCTGGGTTGATTTCCCCACCCAGTTCACCCACCAGAGCTGGACTGCTACAAAGGCTCTCTCCTGGAAATTACTCCCTCACTAAAACATGTGGAAAGAGTATGGCTTGACTGACCTTTAAAAAAATATGAGGAACAGGAATGAAAGCTGCTTAGCTCAGGAACAGTTCAAATAAGTAAAATTCTAGGGTAGGCTTTAAAACCTTAGAACATTTGCAGCACCTTCCTGCAAGTTCAGTGAGACGAAATATTTACACACACCAGATTTGAAGACGTCATGTTATTCCTAACTTGTTAAAAGACCACTGAAGGGGTCAAAGGCCCTGAGGTTTTAACTTTCACACCCACTGAAGCGTTACTTGCCAACTACCCTTGCACACATTGCACTTGCTTCCCGAGAGATTGCTGTTTTCCCAACGAGTGACTTTACCATAATGTTTCATTACAAAGATACCACTGCTTCAGACTGCCTGTCCCAGATGACAGATCTTCATTTATTTTGCTTTCATTCTTTACAAAGAGATTAAGAAAACTCTAGCAATGAAGAGAAGGTAATCAGGTACCTGATCTATGTTGATCGCAGGGAACTGAAGTCACTACTTCCAAGGAGATTGTTTATCTAAGAAGGGGAAGGATAGAACAGATTCGTTCTCCCTTGGAGGAGAAGAAAGCAGCAAGTCAACATGGCGTTTGGCTCTCAGGAAATTAATTTATAAAGGAGGTTGCACGCAATGCTGCTGGATTTAATTAGGAAGCAGCAAGAGCACAGCAGTCATGTGGTCAAATTTATAATCAAGGGCAAGAAGACAAATGCTTGACCCATTTTACACAGTAATGGAATGAGAAATGTGGGATTCCAAAAGAATAATTTGAAGAGGGTCCCCAAGAACTCTGTTAATTATCTCCTAAAGTCACCACTCATTTGGATGTTTAGAGTGGGGGAAAGCTGACACAGCCACTGAGTAACTGATTCAAAGAAGGAATGATTCTGTATCTTCCCACAGTAATCCAACTCCCACTAAATACCTAGTCAGGACTCAGTTAAAAACACCATTAGCAATGGTTGTTGAACAATTCAACAATCATTTACTTACATACATCATGTGTAGGCTTTACGTCAGGCGCTAGAGATATAAAGACACAGCCTCTAACCTTAAAATATGTCCATATCAAATGGATAAATAGGAAACAGGTTCATCTCCACCCTTTCAGTTGCTCAGGTCAGAACCACAGAGTCATTCATACTAGATCACTCTCTTCCTCTCAAACACCATATTCAATCCATCGATAAGTCATAGAGCTTTATGTTCAAAAGATCCAGAAACTGACTACCGACCCATCATCACCTCCACTTTTCCCACTTGGGGACAAGCCACCAGAGGCTCTCTCTTGGCTTACTGCAATAACTTCCTAACCAGTCTTCCTGCTTCCATGTACCCTTCTTCCACCATCCATTGTCAATACAACAGCTAGAATGCCCCTTTGACAATATAGATGTGATTATATCATGTATACCTTAGTTGAAAATTGTCAAAGCTTTCCCTATCTCTAGGCATACAAGCCTTCCATAGTTACAAGGCCCTCGGGACCTCGTCTTGATAACTCTGAACTTCATCTAGGACTCTCCTCCGTGCTTATGCTGCTCCAGTCACTCTGGCCTCCATCCATTTGCAGAGTTCTCCACACATGCTCTGATTTCAATGACTTTGCATGGGTTATTCCCTCTGCCTGGAATGCTGTTCTCCAGAGAGCCTGTTATCTCTTGCTGCAACTCAAACATTTCAACCTCACTCTCATTATTCCAATTTCCTGTATGCTGCCAAAAGACAGCAATTTTTATTTCTATTTTTTGTCCTATTTTAACCACTGTGCCTAAACAGTGTCTGACCTATATTAGCTAAGTGAATGAATGATGAAATGCTACAGAAAATGTCATGGCATCATGTATAAATATTATACTTGATAAACATACTTGGCTAAAGGACCACTATCTATCTGTGAAAGATTTTACACAGACATTCCAAAATACAGACACAGGCTTCTAATTTGATTCAACAAACACTCAGCGTGTCCAAATGTTTGCAGTAAGCCTCTATGGAGGCTAATTCAGGTGAATAAATAGACTTCCTGCCTTGACATTATAAGAGAAAAAGTACATTCATTTCTTTAAGAAATTGACAGCCCAGCAAAAGTGCCCTGGTTTCTCCTTGATCCGAGTGCTGCCATTCTACTTTCCATGGCCCAGTGGGGCCCGGCTGTACAAGGTGACTGGTGGACACCTTCCTGTCATTATCTCACTCCCCATGTCCTTCCGTTCAATAAAAATGGTTGGGAAAATTTCATAATCACTCATGACAGGTTACAAAATGATAAATTGAAGTGGGACTGGACTGAGCAAACTGCTGAAAATGTACACAGGGTTGATGGTATGTTGTGGCATTCCAGGAATGGCATGAGAAAAAAAATATTGCTGCCATGGAACCTTTTGAAACACCCGGGCAGAATGGAGTCTTAAGTTCACTCATAGTTACAGTTCACAGCAAAAATTAAGTCAAGTAATACCTCTAATAAGACATTTGCAAGTCAGTTATCTGCAGTGATTTTAATGACTGAAAGAGAATAATGATTTTATACTAAAAGGCAAGTGCTTTCAAAATTGGACTTGCCAGTTTCTATTATCTAAGACCCAGAGTTAATTCCTTAATATTGACTGGTATAACTACACAACTCTTAAATCACTACTCTGAGGGTGTATGCATGAGGAAGAAATAAAAGAATAGATTTCAAGATCAATTTCTTTTGTGAAAATACATGCCATCTGAATGTTCTCCAGTTACAGCAAGGGAAAGGGAAGGAGTATATATGCCAAATCATCCAGGATGTCTGCACGTGGCAGGGGCAGCTTGTCTCACCTAAGTAGTTATCATCCTCTGATTTCCCTGAGAAGCTGTGCTGTCGCACATCAATACTGGTAGCACCAGCTGGAATTCGGACCACAGTATTGTAACCTGAAAAGAATGTAGCAGAAATTCGGTATTTCAAAGAATGGTTCACTTTCTGTAAGCATGGAATAAATAGTGGGCAACAAAGGAATATAATTCTCACTGTCAGGAACTTATAACCTGATGGGTAAAGTAACTTATCAAGACTGATTTTATGTTTGACATTTACGCTTTTACATATTATGTAATTAACATTTTTAAAACTTTAGCCACTTTCCCTCTCACGGGTCTTATGAACAGATTCTTACCATAATGTACTGTATTAAATGTTCCTGCAACTGTTTTGCATGAAGAATTATCGCCACCACAAACCCCACATTTATCTCTCCGGGCTTTTGAGTTTAAAACATGATCGCATCCAGCTTGCTTTTAAAAAGAAAACAGTTGAAATAAATGGTAAGTATTATAGAAATTTAAAATGGCAAGTTTCTTTCAATGCTGTGCACTCAAAATGACGAAAGAGTTAAGTCTCTTTAACTTTCCAGGGTTGAGAACTCAAAATTGTCGTGGGCAATAGGGTCCTTGGGTGATTGTGGGCATCCTCCGTGCTGTCAGGAACAGAGACTCTCTGGTCCCATCCACACCTACTGAACCAGAGTAGGCTCTCTGGTAGTTTACAAGATCCTTAGGTCTTTTATCTATAGATTTAAGTTTCAGAAGTTATGAACAAGAGGAGAAAATTGCTCAGAAATGAAAAAAAAAAAAAAAAGCCATGAGAACTGTGTCCAGTCAAAGAACTCAAGTCCCATCTTAAGGGAATGGCCACTGTCCATTCTGGACTATTGCTGCCATAGAGAAATAGGAGTCCAGTGAAGACATTTACTGAATATTCAAGAGAAGGTAGAAAATCTGATTTAATGTGGCATCCCCTATGCTTAGATACTGGCTCTGAATGGAGGACAAAGCATGGTGGCGGGTTGCCAGTGTGAGGCCTTAGGCTGCCAACAGCCTCCTGAATTTCCTCACATTGCCATGCCATGCTGCAGTGCAGACTGAGGTCTCAGAAGGAGACTGGTAATAACCAGGAGATCAAGAGGACAGAGTTCCCCTTCTTGTCCATTTTGTGCCTTTGTATGAACTAGTCTATAAGGAGACACTCAATGTGTTACCACAGAATGGACCTTTAAAAACAAGTGCACACAACTCTGGGTTGGGAAGCAGGTGAAGGTCTCGGGTTTCCATCACATCCTTCCAACTAGGATCCAATTTGCTTTGGACCATGTGCGAGACACAAATAGATCATCTAAGAGTCTGGCTGTGTTAGGAATGATTTCTGACTGGTGAGAACTGCGGAATGGTATCGAGTCTTCGAAAAATCACTGTTCTGATGCTTTACTCTTTGCCAGAGCTTTCTCAATTTCCCTTCCACAGATAACAAATAGGCATGTCTCAGGCAGAAGCTATCATGCTTAAAATCACCAAGAAATCTGAGTGAGGCGGTTCTTTCTCATGACATCTTTTCGCAACAGAGCTACTCAATCCAAAAAACCTGCTGTCGGGAGGCATTTGGGTTTAAGTTCAAAAGCTGCAGCAGAAGAGTGTGTGTGATTATTACAAAAATTTTTCAAGGGAAGGGTTTCTGCAGACCACCTCCTCCCCCACCTAATCCCCACCAAGACTAAAATACCAAGAAACACCTAGAGCAGTGACTGTCAAACTCTGTCATGCATCAGAATGAGGCCATACTTTGAGAACCCCTGCCGCGGAGCTAGTGCATGGATTTTAGCCTCTGCTCTCCTGCTATTCTGTCAAACTACAGTTTGGCGTCAAGCCTACATGGTGAAGAAACCATGGGACTTACCCGGCAGAGGCCTTGGACACAGATATCACTTGTGTCTTGGCCACATGGAGTTCCGTCTATCACTCTGTCTCGGAGCTGATAGTAGGCCGTGTTTCCTGCCACCCTGCAGAACAATTTGCATCGGTCCTTCATCAGAACTAGAGGAGAAACATGGCGCAAGGTGACTTTCATGCCTGGATGCCACGCCCACCGCGAGCACCTCCCCCAGGTACTTACTTCCGCTGTACTTGGGGACCCAGCGCACGCTGGGAAGCAGCCCGTTGATGTTAAAATGCTTGCCGTCAAAGTGAGCACACTGCTCCTCTCGGAAGTCCCGCCTCTGCTTGAGACAGGGTTCCGTGTTGCAGGACTTAAATTTCATTCTACGCCCCACACAATACTTTCCACCGTTTTTTGGCCTGTACAAGGTAAAGAACACAAAAGCTGCATTATAAAGTATTTATCTGTCTGCCTTTGAGGAAAACAAACTAGAGGGGGCCACGAAGGCCAGGGCAAGTGTTGTGAAATGTGGGTTTGAATTCTGCCTTCGACACCACTGAGGGTGGAACCTCAGGCAAGTCACCTTACTGGCGCCAGCCTTGGTCCCTCCATCTGTAAAGTGGAAATGGCTATCTGGCAAAGTTGTTCTGAAGATAAATGTTAAAGTGCATAACTTCAAGTGTGAAAATACAAAGCTTGGAAATCTATTTATTGTCCTTTTTCTTCTTGAATATTCACTAAAGTCCTTCAATTTAAAAAATGTAGCAGCTAAGAGGTTATAATGAATAGTTGCTGTGTTCTGGTCTGCATTCCCTACTGTGACAGCTTTGTGGAGACCTTCCTAAATTCGTTCTATCCCACTTTCATCCATTCTCTCCCTCCCCACCCACTCTACCAACAATCTGTGTTTCTGTTGCTTTGTTTTATAAATAAGATGCAATAAAGAGAACACACCCATGCTCTAACTAGGAGAAGCAGGAGAGAGTGTACTGTTTCCATTAGCTTTTGTGTGACAAGTGTATGGAAGATCCGTTGCAAAGCATCACAGTGCAAATTTAATCTCGGCACGCAACCCACACATGTATTTTCCAGATGTGACCCAGAGAGTAAATCAGACAACATCTCCTAGCAGTCAACAGCTGGCCAAATTCAGCACTGAAATGGAAACGGGAAGATCACAGAATGCGAGGTGGTGAGGCTCATCTACCCCGTAACCAAGTAGCTCGGATTTCACAACTATTCTCTGAAACTCAAGGTTTTCCCCATTTCTTCTTTAGAATAATTTAGACCATAAGAAGTATTGTTTGTTTTGTTTTGTTAAACCAGGGTTTGGAGGAATGCAAAATATATCCATGCTCATAAAATACAGAATGAGAGGCAGTTTAGCAGAGTAAGTCAGGCTCTGGACTTGGAGCAGGATTCCAATCTTGGGCCATCCTCACTATGTGAACATAGGCAAAATCTTTAGCCTCACTTAGCTTCAGCTTTCTCCTCCTCTAAAAATGAGTGCACACAGCCGGTGCCTAAAAATGCTAGCTATGATATTTTATCTGACCCGATCCAGCAATTTGTTTGTGTATCACATGTGAGCTATGATATGGTTTACAGAGCAAGGCAGGACTCAGTGCTCCTGCAGAGCCAACTCTCAGGACAGGCCACCTGGCCTTGACATTGTTCTCCCAGGGCTCCCCAGGCCAAAGACTTGTAGAAGAAGGTAGGAGCACAGGCCCTGCAATGACAAGCTGAGCAACTTTGTGTAAGCTACCTGGCTTCTCTGAACTTTATCTGCTCATGTAAAAATAAAGAGATGAGATTGTGAACCTGAAAGGCTGATTACAACTGAAGAGTTTAGCAAGGCATCTGATACTTACTGTAATTTATCACAGAGAAGACAGTATCTAGGGATGCAAAAATGGCACCTAACCTAGCAGTTTCTACATCTGATAATATTTCCACTAAACATAATTAAGTGCCTATCCTTCCTATCTGCATTGCGTATAAGCCAAGATTCACTCATCTCTTTTCCAAGGGAAAAGGCAGATGAGATACTTTTATACCAAGCAACAAAAGGTTCAGCGAAGTTAAGTATTTTGCTTGAGATCACACAGCTACTAAAAGGACAGAAAAGGGTAGAATTTCAAATTTCACAGGTTCTTTATCCATATTTTTTCTGTTCTGTTATCCAGAAGTCAAGGTCCTGAATCTCTCCTTTTTTCTTTTTGGGTGCCATTTAGAGAGACACCCTGGGCTTCCTGGATACTAAACCCCTTTTTCAGTATCAAGGCCCTGCAGTCTCATGCATAAAATATCACAGACTACACATGACTACTAGATCAGGCCCATATACAAGCTCAGGCGAAACTTGTTCAAAATGTACAAGTAAAACCTTCAGTTTTTCCTCAACTTGAAGTTCTTTTTATGGAATCTTTTCAAATATCCCAACTAACTATGTGGGTAGATCATTTATGTATTGACTAAAAACAACTCACTTCTTTCCCTTTGAAAGTAAATTTTTAAGTTGACTTTTTATTTTCTACAATCAATGTTAATGACTCCTGAAACTGGTGAAACACAACAGTTCCTTGGGCTGCAGACAGTTATTATTTGTAGGGGCCTCCCCTTCACATGGGAAGGGTCCCACCTTTGCTAGCTTTGACCACTACCAAATGGCAAATAGCACTTTCTGATTTTTAAAAATGGCATTTCTTAATAAACTACACATAGAAAACCTAAATATGGAAGGCAATATTGCTGAAGGTTATACACATGGACCTGGAAACAGAAGCTCTGAATTGCAGTCCAGATTTTTAACAACAGCCCAAACTTAGGTAAATGCTTCGTTGCTGTAAGCCTCGGGATTCCTGTCTATAAATGTGAGATGGTGATAATATCGACTTCCTAAGGGTGACTGAGGCTTAACTGGTCTAATATATTCAAAGCACTGGACTAAGACCTGTCACACAATGAATGTTTAACTATCACAAGGTCTGCAAATTACAGCTCATGAACCAAATCTGGCCTACTGCCTATTTTTACATGGCCAATAAGCTAAGAATGATTTTAATATTTTTAAAATAACCTTTATCAAGAAAAAGAGTATTTTGAGACACCTAAGAATTATATGAAATTCTAATTTCAGTATACTTAAGTTGTATTGGAACACACGGACACAATCATTCTGCATATATCATCTGCAGAATGATTGTGGACAAGGTTGGACAGCAGTGAAAGGGATAGCAATCTGAAAAACTGAAAATATCTACTATCTGTCCCTCTATGGGATCCGTTTGACTACCCCTTGAGCTATTCTGTGTATAAAGCACCACACCACTTTCCACTAACTGTCACTATGGCAGCTCTCCTGCAAGGAAGGTGGTGGCATTTGTGTTTGAACTGGGTTCAGAAACATCAAGTAACCTGGCAAGGTCTCGTGCCAACTAAATAATACACACTGGCTGGCAGTCCAACCAGGGCCCTGGACCCAAAGCTCTTGATCTGGATGCTTCCCATGCTGTCTCTCTTGAGATGGGTTCTTCCATATCAAAATTCATTCTATGATTGCATTTGTTTTTTATGTAAGAGCTGCTCTTTTAATATATATGGCTTTTCTTATACCCTCGACAATGTGATCTCTCCTGGTTTGCAAGTACTGAGTGATAGGAAAGGCTTTAGCTACATGAGTTTACATTGCAGCATGAAAAACACAAATCCATTTTACAATTTAATCATTCAGCTAAATAGGAGTATTTTTCCATGTCAGTAAACATTAAAAGTTATAGGAAATGCAGTTTTAAAAAAATAATATTAAGCACATTTTCCAACTGTTGAGAGCCTTTAAAAATATTGCATGTCAAACAGGATTGTGAAGGAGCTAAGGAAATGGCCAGATTAACTACTAGAAAAGTAGCTATATTCAGCACAGCCAAGCTGAGTCTTTCAAGCACATACTACACAACCATGTCTATTAGTGAAAAGGAAATTTGCAGTGCTACCTGGGGTAAAGCTAGGAGGGAATTACTGCAAGGACCACACAGGTACATTCTACCCTCAGGGAAAGGTCTATCCTCAACTTTGGCCTACAAATGGATTTAAACTGAAATTTCATCTTTTCTGTTGACTAACAATGAACGATGAACAATGAACAAAGCAGGTTTATTTAGTTAGCACATGGAAGAAATGTCTATTGCTATGACAGCTGCAGAAGACAGTGTGTTTCCTATGTTAGACAGGCTTTAAGAAGGGGTCTCTGGTCAACGGCAGAGGATGGTAAAAGGCTATTCAAAAATTAGGTGGGAGGGAGCAGAGAGTTATTCTAGCTGTCACTGGGAGTCTTTCTAAAAGAGGTTGTCTGTGGGACTAGATATCTTCATTCATGAATTCATACCTCTTCCAAAGTAACCCAGAAATAAGTCCGTTCAACTCAGTGCCTTAAAAAACTTGCTGCAATTCTTCACAGCCAAATGAGAGATTTGTGTTTTTTTTTTTTTTTGGATGAAGTAGGCATATGTCCATTCCCTTCTATGTAAGATTTCATATGTAGTAGCTATGGTAAAAATCTAACTGACAAAAGCCTACTTCACAAATCTTCTATTTTTCTTAAACATACAAATTTATTATTTTTTAAATTCACCTATCTCCTAATTTAAAAGCCAAATAGAAATACTGGAAGAGGGAAATACTTTGACTTTCCTAAAGAACTGGGTATGACTTTTTATTTTGATGGACTGTAAAAATTCTCCTGACCATTTTTTTTTTCAGTCACCAGGAAGCTCAAAACCAAATATAGAGTACAGAAATGACAAGTGACAAAGAGCTGAAAATGTATCTTCTAGCTCCTACGCTTCGTCTTATTTTGATACTTTAAGTACTATTTTTGGTGATTCTGATTTTAAATTTTATACTTACAGGTTATATGACCATATAATTAATTATCCAACCCAGGACATTTTGAGAATGGGAAGGGGAGCTATTATTAACTTCTCCTGGACAACAGATGCAAACCAGGACTGTTCTTACAAACTAGAATTTATGCTCAGCTCTTATATGAAAAAAATTGGGCTTAAAAAACAATAAATCATCAAGCATTTGAATATTAAATATTAATATTTAATTAATATATTAAATAAGAATATTAGGGCCCCATCCTCATGAAGGCAACATTTTTGCACTATTTGCCATTGATACTGGAAAGAAAGTACATGGCTTTTACAGTTTGCTCATCCTGTGCACCATACTCTCATGTGCAAGGCGAGGCTGCATCTCCCTTTAAGCTTTTATGCTATCAAGGGGGAAAAAAAAAACCTGAAAATACAGAGTATATGCATGCTAAATGAATACATTCTTGAATCCCATGAACCACCATGAAAAGAAAAATAATCCAGTTCTCGACGAAGACATACCTTGGATTGTAAAAATGAACTTATACATCAAATGCATATTTTACATTGATCTCAAACTAAGAAAAGGCACGCTGTCAATGAGGGGGGCTATTCGCCACAAGCTCCCTGAAAATCATGGCAGCAACCACTTCTGCATTCTACATAATGAACCATCTGCTCTGCAAATTTTCTCTGAAAAAGCTTTCAGGCGAGATTTGGATCTGATTTCCCTTGTCTAAGTCCTTTCTCTGGTCACCTCAGATTCAGAGGCAGTCTCTTCCTCTGTTCACAGGGACATTCTGAAGTGCAAGCAACTCAGAGTTGTTTTAATGAAGTGATGTTAGTGCTGTTACTCCGCTAGGTGGACTGTATTATTTTAAAACCTTCCACAGCAAACAGCAGACAAGGACTGCTAATTGAGGTCTTTAATGAGTGGTTCCTAACTTCTGAATGTGAGGAGCTCTGCTTCACTTTGAAGCCCAAGATCCCTTCCTGCTGAGCTCTTTACACTGGGTGATTTTCTTTGTCTGGCCACTCCAATTATAGAGTGATTTATCTCTCTCCACTTTTCGCATCACTTCTAGAATTGCTCTAAGACTTTAAAAAAAAAAAAAGGAAGAAAGGAGGAGAGGAGAGAAAGAAAAGTCAAATACTTTTCTGAAAGGAATGTTCTTGAGGCAAATTTGAAAATTGCCTACTCTTTGCAACATCCATATCCTCACAATAAGAGCTTACTGGAATAGTAACTGTTTGACACAGTAATTTTTAATAAAAAAATTCATATTTGGTGTTTGCTTAAAATATTTTAAGGTTTTAGCAATACAAACAGCTAAGATACAGGATTGATTTTAATAAGCAAGTTGTGAAATACTACCTACAGTATGATCCTTATTTCTTATAATATATACTATGCCTATAGTCTTTTCAAAAGTCTGAGATGATACACTTAAGTTGCTTTTCATTGGCTATTTCTTGTGTGGAGTAGGCAGAGGGGTGGAATAACGTTAACAGAATTCTTCATATAGTTTTGTGTTAGACTTGTTTGAAAGCATAACGTGTAAGTATATTATTATTAAAAAATCCTGATACAAGATAGAGACTCTATAGGAAATCTAATGTTTATTAGTTTATCGTCATAGACAGTGTTAGTTTTACGGAGCACAGTCTATGTCATATAGCAATTTAGTTGTCTTCAATAAAGACTAGTAGGTGGACTTGAAATAAATGTTGGACTGTGAGCAAAAACAAATTAAATAGACCATCATTGATGATTTATAGTTCAGAGTATTTATTTAGGCTGGGACTTGCAACCCAGTATGTTTGCAACGATCAATTATGTCCTCTCTGGTTCACACAGTTCAAATTATTCTTATAAAACATGTGGAAGCTATGTGAACAGTAGGCCCTTTACTTACCTGTAAAGAGTTAGCTATGAATATACCTTGCACCTGGCCTTCAGTGCTCTGCAGTGCAACCCTATTGCATTTCATTAGCCTCCCTGGCTACTTAACCTGCTGGCTTCTCACTATAATCGAGGCTGCTATTCTTTATTTGGCAGTCAAAAAAATAAATGAATCCTGCTGGGTGAAATCATCTTACCCAATCCCACAGCAGATGCGCCTAAAAATGGTTGTGGGTTTATATCTAAAAACTATCCCTATTCTGTGAAGATTTCTTGGGCACCCCATTCTAAATGGGTTCTGTGGTAAAAACATCATGTATTATTTTCTACTCTTTTAGACTTTATAAATCTTAGCATCAAACAACATTGGATGTCATTCCTCACAATGACATAACAATTTATTTTTAACTTACTTATAAAGAGCCTCCCTAACAACATGTCCATTGTGATAGGTGCTGGGGAAAAAAAAATCCAACAGCTTCATTTGATCATGTAGGTTCTAACATAAGGAGGCCATTAGAGATAGCCTTGGCCCTATAAGGAGAATTACCCTGAAAAATAGGACATTAAAATCTGCAAACTGTCAGGTTATGGGATAGGGTTCTTAGGTGTCTCATATGAAAAACAACTATATTAATTAAAAAATAATACCTGATCTGAGGTCCCAGGCTTTTTGGGATCTGCTCATGAAGCTTTGGGGAGGGGAGGGACGTCTGTGAACAATTTTCAGCAGCTAACTAGAAAGGATACAATTTACCTTCAAACTAGATGGAAATATCTAATTTCTTTGCTTTCTTGTGAAAATCTGTTCAATTGATTAATATGTTTTTTTCAAGGTCTGGAGAGCAGTGAGATATGTCTATCAAAGTAAGGAGACAGACTAACAACACAAAAATATCAACTGTTTGCTAGACGAAATTCTCATGGCAGAAAAATAATATGAAAGAGAGGTGCCTAGGGATAGAGCCTGAGCACCACTGGTCAGACAGCCCCAATAGTCCATGCACTGACTTGGAAAGAATGCTTCACCGGCCTCCATGATTCCCTATAGGAATGTTTCACTCCTACTACCCCAATGATAATAGCCATGAGTTCTAGGACTTACTCTGGTCTGTTGCACTCTCGAACAGCTGTTTTGATACCCCCTCCACACGTTCTTGAGCACGTTCCAAAGTGACTCCAACTTCCCCAGGATCCATCTGTCACGGGGACCTCCATCTCTTTGGGAACACAAAATCCAAACTTGCAGTGCTGTATTTAATAAGGGAACAGTGAGGGAGCGCTCGGTGCTTGAGACATTGCAGGACCCGCTGTCCTTTTAAATATACCATCCTTTAATTTTTTTTTCCCCATGTGCTAGTTTAAAATGCTGTAATTTCATCAG
This sequence comes from Galemys pyrenaicus, assembly GCA_019455555.1. Classification (NCBI taxonomy): domain Eukaryota; kingdom Metazoa; phylum Chordata; class Mammalia; order Eulipotyphla; family Talpidae; genus Galemys; species Galemys pyrenaicus. The sequence continues at coordinate 2,992,771 of JAGFMF010011397.1, read as the reverse complement.
CTCTATAAATGGAAACTCTAGGGATTTTAGTCTCATACTTTTTGACTTCAGCTCTCTCTTCCTTTAGAACTTGCTTGAGCACAACTGACCGTGAGTGGTTGGCTCCAGGCTTTCAGGTAAGCTCAGTGGCCAGCTTGGAAGGGCTCAATTCATCTACTTGGAAAAATGAGTGGAAGTGGGGAGACACTGTAAGCTGCATACAGACCTACAATGAGTTACTGGATTGCATAGTAAATCTCCATTAAAATATGTTGCCAGCCTGGTAAACTATAATGCTTTATTGCTCCCCATGACTTTCAAAATCCAATTGTTTCCCTTTATTTATATATATTTGACATCAATTGTGGTCCCCATGGATTTCCCACCACCATTCCACCCATGCACCATCACCTCAGTCCCTTGTGCTCTTTCTGCCCTCTACACACCCCCTCCCCCTCCTGACCAAGTGTCCCCTATTTGTCCTTGTTTTTTTGTTTTTGTTGTGGTTTTTGTTATTATTACTATTGTTGTTGTTATTATTCTTTTCCTTGGTCGCTTATTTAGTTCCCTTATATTCCTCCTAGGGGGAAACCATCTGGTATTTTTCTTTTGCCTTCTGACTTATTTCAATGAGCATAATCCCTTCCAGTTCCATCCATGTTTATAATGAAATGGGGAAGAGGGGGACGCTAGATACCTGATTCCTATAAACTCACTTCACCAAAGTACACAGGATGAGACTAAACCAGAATGCACACATTTCACAGAGTCCTAACTTTACTGCTTTTTTGTTACTGATAGTTTCAGATTCCCCAGCCTAGAGCAGGAAGATAGCCATGATGTTCAAAACAAAATAAAACTCCCCAGCAGGACAAGAGGGTCAAGAAACCCATTTCAACCCTCTGCCATTGTTGGGGTGTGAGGCCCTGACACGAAGCCGAGGTCACTGAGCAGTGGACAAAGGAAGAGTGGCAGTGGTGGCGGCAGGAGGGTGACGCCCCGCAGCTCGCTCAGATCTCTGAAGCAGAGCTGGTTGTGCCTGCCTTGATTTATCCACAGGGAGGAGGAGGCAGGCAGGGAGGGAAAAAGCCACAAAGGCCTGGGGGTAGGGAGTGTGCAGAGAAAGTGCACAAATATTAGGCAGGTGAAGGTCTCAGTCCAAATGGCCTGCTCTGTTCTGAAAAGGCCTGCTTAACAATTATTCAAAGAGTGCAATTAAGCTCTCTATTCTGCTGCCTTCTCCCTTGTAATTATGCCATTAGAGTATCTGAAGACCGTTCTCTTTCTCTGGGCTGTTTGGCTGAGGTTTAAAAGGTTCTGCTTCCAAAGAATCCTGGGTAACTTTATACCCATGAAATGTGGGCCGGGGCAGAGGTGACCACATCACTCCCTGAAATCATTTTATATTTGTCTTTATAGCAGTCTCAAAAGTTTAACATATATACATAAAAATAATTGAACGTAGGGGCAGTTTATTCTAGAGTACCACTGTCCAATAAGAATGCAATGTGAGTGAGCCACATATACTCTAAAAAAATTTTTTAGTCACATTTAAAAAAGTAAAAGAATTTTAATGTCTTTTATTTCACTCAAAACATCTCATTTTGGGTCTCCCTGGTGGCACAAGTTAAAGTCTCAGCGCTATCAAGCTATGGCCAGCCACTGAAACATGAATTTTATCCCTGGCCAGCGAGCTAACCCAAATGGTGCAGCAGACCTCTCCTGTCTCACCAGCCGCTCCCCTCAGCGGTGTATTTAAGTATATCTGCCTGTTCTGCTCCCCGCTCTGTTTCTAGTGAATCTACCCCAACTCTGGCCTACACTCCAGTTCTTACATGCATAAACAAATAAATCTTTTTTAAAAATCTCATTTTTTTCTATATAAGCATAACATTTTAAGTAAGTTTTTTTAACAATATTTTTTCATACTAAGTCTTCAAACATCTGTCTTTACACTTAAGCAATCTCAGTTCAGAATGACGTTCCAAGTGCTTACTAGCCACCTGTCACAGCTGTCATAGCGGACAGCTCAAGACTTGGAAGGAAAAATGTCCTGGCAGTGAGTGGTGACTCTTCTTCAAACCAACTCTGCAACCTTGGGCAAGTCCCTCAACTCTGTCCCTACAGCTAAAGTTGACTCAAGAAAATGTACCTAATGTATCCAGTGTACAACTGAGTACAGAGGGGGCCGAATTTAACTTAGAATAACAATGGCAAACATTTGTTTGTCAGGCACTATTCTAAGTATGCTCACTTGCTTGCTCTCTCTTTCTCTATATATGTATACATTCACACATACATGAAGATTAAGCAAAATGTGTGTGTCTATGGAGTAGGTACTACTGTCTCCATTTATACAGAAAAGAAAGCAGAGGCAGAGAGAGATTAATGCAGAGTTGAGACTGAAACAGATCATCTGACTCAAGAGGACATACCCTGAACTGTGACACACGCTACCTCTCTATTGTGGGCAAACTAGAATAAAATTTAAGACAAAGGCAAGAGTAATGAGATAATGTGATAAAGCTGAGATTCCACATTGCCCACCCAATATCTGTTTTCTCCTTCATCCTTGGTAACAGAATTTCCCAGACTCTTGTACAAATAAAGGTAGTCAAAGGGATGCATTATTTTTTGAGGGTGATTTCCACGAAGGCCCTTTTGACCTTCTGTTCCTTGTTTTTTGGTTTCATTTTGCCTGGAACTCCATCTCAATGGCTAGAGCTATCACAGCCATTTTGTGACTTTGTGAATGAAGATCATCTGTGATGCTAGTGCAGTAGAAAGTAATTAGTAGCCCTGGTCTATGATGATTTGATAGCGGTGCCTACTTCTGTACTATTTTTTTGTGTCAGAAAAAAAATCATTTTTCTTATATTTCTATAATTGGGTCTGATCAGAACAAAATTCCTAATTTGCATACAACTGAAATCATAGGTAATACTGATATTCAACAGTCCAATCTTGCTGCCAGAAACACATAACATAAATTGTACAAAATGAAGAGAAAATTCCTGTTTTTTTTAATACTTCTAAGTCAAAACTGGTCTGCAAATGAAATACTCTTTACTCAGCAGGGACAAATATTCAAAGGTCAGGAAGAATCTTAGTAGCATAGGTAAGTAAGTGCCTGAGGTGACAGTGGCTATAAGTGGGGCTATTTGGCAAATATGTACCAAAATAATGTATTTACCAGGCAAATTCAATACACAACGATTACATATAGGCATCTGTAAGCATTAAGTACTTAATGTATGGAGCCTGAACCAAAATATAGCTGGCCTTTCCTAAATGTCCAAAACCCTTTAAAAGATATTTTACATAACTGTATCTTTTTAAAAGGAGTTGGAAGTTGTTGTCACTTTGTCAATTTGTAGATGTCAATTTGTCACAAGAAGTCTTAAAACAAAAAAAAGGTTCAAACCTCAGGCTCAGAAAGAGTTCAAATGAAAATGCTAAAGAACCTAACAAGAGAAGGGAGAAAATAGAGACATTAAAGAGTCATTCATCAAATAACATTGTGTTAGCTTTCCCAGACAGATTACTGCGGAGGGGACAGAACAGAAAGAAGAAAAAGGCAAAAAAATTTAAACCATCACCAAAGGGACTCACAATTTGCTAGAGAAAAGACATATAGTTTTACTACCATTTCTATGAAAACAAAACAAAATGGAAAAAACACAGAATTTCTATGCCAACATATCCATCTTTGGCATTTATAAAGCACATAAATACTCTTCAAGGGAATAACACACACATACCCACATCTTTAATAAAATCTGCTAGACTTGGCCACTTTTCTAAAACACAACTAAAAATATAATGATCATTTTTCTGCATAAGTTACTTCTCAGAAAGTGTTCTGAGTCTGCCCTTTGGAATGCCCTGAAGTCTCTTGCTATGTACCAGCATATAGGAAAAATGTTTCCTAAAAAAGTTTTCCCAAATTTCCACGCTCCTCAGATGTAAGATTATCCTGCAATCCTTGATCATCTGCTTCTATTATTAAAACAGAAGATTAAAAGGCTTTCCACTAAGATGGTGATAGGGAAGTTTCCTTGCTGCAGTCCTGAGAAGATCCTCTAGCAGTCAACCAAAGGGTCACTAAACTCAGGGAGTCCTGTGGCTTGGGGGAACAGCTAGAATAGCCCAGGGACATCAGAAACTAACACAGTCAAGAGAAGAGGAGACAGAGAAGAGAAGAAGTCTCACTGCATAGGAGGTTGGTGGAGAAAAGCAGCTGGAGGCTGTTGTCCAGGACAGGCGATACAAAGGGCTGCCAGCTCATCCAGAAGTTCTGGAGGAGAGCTAAATGATGTAGAGGCATCATTTATCTAGGGCAAACATGTCTAGAGGAGCTGAAGTGTGCCATACAGGTCAGATCGCCAGTAAAGGGATTAGAAACTGTGCTATGGACGGCATTCCTGCTCCTCTTTCCCTTGCAACTGGTACTAACCTTGTGATCCTGCCAGTGCACAGACTGCAGATTCTCAGATCTGGAACCCAAGAGAGGAGAGATAACAGAGGTGCTAGGAACACAAACCAGTGCTCCCACACCCCCAGCACATTCTAACCATTACTGGACCCCTCTAGGCCCTGCCTCCATCCTGCTGAGTCAGCAGCTGCAAAAATGGGTCTCATAACTAAGGAACCCAGGAAAGATTAAAAAACAAAATCATTTCAAAGAAACGAAAGTGAAATCCACTAGAAGGAGAGAAATAATAAAAATTAGAGTAGAAATAAAATAGAAATCAAAAAGACAATTCAAAAGATGAAATACAAAACTGGTTCTTTGAATAGATAAATCTCTACATATGCTCACTAAGGAAAAAAAAAAAGAAGAAAAACCTAACAAGTAGAATCAGAAATGAAAAAGAACAGACACCTGAGAAATACAGGGAATCATAAGAGACTACTATGAACATATTTATGCCCATAAATTAGATAACTTGGATAAAATGGACAAAGTTTTAGAAGCATACAAACTCCCGAGACTGTATCAGGAAATAGAAAACTTAAACAGAGGAATTATAAGCAATGGAAATTAGACAATAAACAAGTCTTCCAAGAAAACAGATGCTAGAAGCAAATAATTTCACTAGTGAGTTGTATCAAACTTTCAAAGATAGATTAATACCTATCTTCTCAAACTCTTTCAAAAAAAAAAAGTTAACATGTTAAAACAGCCATCTTACCCAAAGTAATACATAGATTCAATAAAATCACTATCAAAGTTTCACTGGCATTCTTCAAAGAAATAGACCAGATGTTATTGAAGATTATGTAGAACCAGAATAGACCCTCAATAGTCAAAACAATTCTGACAAAAAGGAAGAATGGAGGTATCACCTTCCTAGACTTTAAACTAAACAAAAAGCTATAGTAATCAAAACATATTGCATCAGACTAAAAATAGACACAAGACCAGTAGAACAGAATTGATATCCAAGAAATAAATTCACTCTTATATGGACAGTTAATATATAACAAGGGAGCCAAGAATATACAGCAGAGAATAGAAAAGTCTCTTCAAGAAAAAGAGTTGGGAAAATTGACCAGCCACATGCAAAAGAATAAAACTAGATACCTATATCACATAATATACAAAAACTAACTTAAAACTGGATTAAAAATTTAGATGTAAGATGTGAAACCAGAAAATTTAGGTAAAACACTCTGTGACACCAGCTTTAAAACTATCTTTGGGGACTTGACTCCAATGGCAAGGGAAATGAAAAAAATAAATGTGGGCCTCCCTGGTGGCGCAGTGGGTTAAGCAGCGCACTATGAAGTAAACCGCAGCCACTGCAGCACGAGTTCGATCCCTGCTGCCGGCCAGGCGGGGGACCCACATGGTGCAGCATGTGCTGCACCCTGCTGTGCCCGCTGCTCCCCTCAGCAGTGTACTTCAGTTGATCTGCCTGTTCTGCTCCCCACTCTCTGTGGTGAATCCTCTCACCCCTCCCCCCACACCTCTGGCCTGTACCCCAGTGCTTGTATGCATAAATAAATAAATCTTTAAAAAAAAAAAGAAAAGAAAAAAATAAATGTGACTACATGACACTAAAAAGCTTCTGCATAGCTATGGGAACTATTATTAAAATGAAAAAGTATCCTACAGAGTGGGAGAAGATATTTTGCACAAAGAACTCAAAAATTCAGGGGCAGAGGAGCTAAATTGGTACTTCTTTAAAGAAGGCATAGGCAAATGAAAAAGTGCTCATAGTCATTTATCCAAAAGGAAATGAAAATCAAAACTATGATGAGATACCACTTCATACTAGTAGGAATGACCCATATCAAAAAGACTAGAAATGAGTGTTGATGAGTATGTGGGGAAAAAGGAACCCTCATACAGTGTTGATGGGACAATACACTGATTCAGTCCCTGTGGAAAACAGTATGGAGGTTTCTCGAAATATTAAAAATAGACTAACCAAACAATCCAGTATTTCACTCCTTGGTGTCTACCAAAGAATACAGAAATGAAGGGATACAGGCACTCCTATGTTCATTGTAGCACTATTTACAATAGCCAAGTTATGGAAACTCAGTGCTCAAGGACAGAAGAATGGATTAAAACTGTGTAGTATATATACACAATGGAATATGACTCAGCTCCAAAAATAGAAACTAAATTTTTGCCATTTGCCATAACATGAATTGAACTACAGAGAACTATGTTAAGTGAGATAAGTCAGAAAGAGAAAGATATATACGGGATTATCTCATTCATATGTAGAATTAAAAAAAAAAAGAAAAAGAAAACAACATACAGATGAAAGTAGAGCAAAATAAACCCTAGAAATCTGACTGTAAAACAGGCTACCAAGGCCTCCCAGATGGTGCAGGGGTTAAAGTCTCAGCGTTGTCAAGCTATTACCAGCCACCGAGGGTGAATTCGATCTCCAGCCAGGGAGGTAACCTACCTGGCACAGTAATCTCACCCGCTGCAGTGTACTTTGGCATATATACATGCTCTGCTCTCCACTCTGTCTCTAGTGATTCCTCTCACCCCCTGTACCTCTAGCCTACACCCCAGTTCTTGTATGTATAAATAACAAGAAATCTTTTAAAAATATAAGCGTCACCCAAAAAGATAATTCACTTTTTTTTTAAAGATTTATTTATTTATGCACACAAGCACTGCTGGGGTACAGGCCAGAGGTGTGGGGTGGGGGGGTGAGAGGATTCACCACAGAGAGCAAGGAGCAGAACAGGCAGATCAACTGAAGTACACTGCTGAGGGGAGCAGCGGGCCAGGCAGGAGAGGTCTGCTGCGCCATGTGGGTCCCCTCCCTGGCCGGCAGCAGGGATCGAACCCACGCTGCAGTGGCTGCGGTTTGCTTCATAGTGCACTGCCCAACCCAATGTGCCACCAGGGAGGTCCAAGAGAATTCACTTTTCGTCAAAGAAGATACATTTCTTTTTAAGGCAATGAAAGGTCTAGAAGTTATTATACTTTTATCTATATATAGTTTTTTTTTAGGTTGTTTTTGGAGAAAGCTGTAGTCTCAATTGCTGAGGTTTTAGTCATCAAGAAGTGAGAACATGAGCAGCTTCAGTTACCAAGTATAAAACTGTTTTCATTATAATTTTTTATTCTGTACCAGACTATGTACTTTTTCAAATTCCTCTAATAGTCCCTAGCTCATATAACTTTATAACCACCCTGAGAAATGGCAAAAGAAACCTCTAGTCCTGTCTGACCACTGAGAGCTGAAGCTCAGTGAGCGCATTTTGGCCGCTTTGGTAACCCTTACACCCCTTCAGACAAAGCAAAGCAGGGCGACAGGGTGGAGTGGGGAGGGGAAGGAGGACTCTGCCCCAAATGAGCAAGTCACTTTTATCTGCTCCCTATCTATAAAATCAGAGAAGGGGGAGTCAAGTTCCCTCATCTTTTAGGATCTCGTCCACAGAAACATCCTGGCTGATACTGATTCTACAAAGGTAAATGGAGGAAAAGGACACTAGATGAGAATATTAAAAATAAGTACAGTGGAGAAGCAGAAGACAGAAAAGAGGAAAAATAATGTAAGGATGACAAGAGACTCAGATACAGTTCCAGTGAGAGAATGCCACTTTCCATATGGATTTTTAAAAAATCAGTTTATATCTAAAAATACCTTGGAGTCAACTGTCTGACAGTGAGCATGATGATGACATCATTGATTACTACCTTTTTAGATGGACAGCAGGTACAGAGGCTGAAATAACTACTCATAGGTGTGGGGGACATCGTTATCATTGGTCAGTAAGGTAGCAGACTTTTTTTTTTTTAAATTTTTGCATAGGAGAACTGGGGTATGAGCCAGAGGTCCGGGGTAGGGGGTGAGATTGTTCATCAGAGACAGAGTGGGGAGCAGAACAGCTGATTTATTGAAATACACTGCTGAGGGGAACAGAGACAGGAGAGGTCTGCTGGGCCATATATGAGTTAGTTCCCTGGCAGGTATCGAACTCAGGTCGCAGTGATGATGATGCTGAGACTTAACCCCTAGGCCACCAGAGAGGCCCAGCAGATGGTGCTTATTAATAATTAAGTGCGAACCATTTTAACCGCCTCAGAATTTACATTTGCATTTATGCCTGGTTACATAAATAGCTCCTTAAATAGACCAACACAGTTTGCAAAAACATGCTATCCCAGTAGTGAACACGGTAAGTTTACTGCATTTCTATTGTTCCTTGATGTTAAGATGATCCATGAACTTAAAACAGACTTCACTGTCACAAGCATGCCACAAAGAGAAAGGAAACGAAACATCTTACCTTAAATATATTTATACATCGAAATGCAGGTTGGGGCTTCAGAAATGTTAAAATGGTAAAAGTCTGACTTAAAATTGAAACTGAAGTGGTTGTTATGTATCTCATGTAAGGTTTCACAATTTTCTTTTTAAATGCATAGAAGAGCTGGGGTAAAGGTCAGAGTCAAGGGAGGTGAGAGGGGGGTTCACCAGAGCCAGAGCAGGGAGCAGAACAGGCAGACTGACTGAAACACACTGCCGAGGGCAGCAGTGGGCGAGGCAGGAGAGGTCTGCCGTGCCATGTGGGTCCCCTCCCTGGCCGGAGGCAGGGATCGAACTCGTGCTGCAGTGGCTGCAGTTTGCTTCATAGACAGTTGCTTAACCCACTGCACCACCAGGGAGACCTGGTTTCACCATTTCAATAGTAAAGTTGACCCTCCCGCCTCTGAGAAGTAGTATGCATACTAAAACATTAACAAACTCTAAACAGTGCTGATACCACGTCCTGACCCTGCACAGAAGGAAGGATGGGGTGCTACTTGCCTTTCCAGGCTCACACTCTGTCCCGTCCGCCCAGGGTGTGTGCTGGGTCCGGCAGCCTTTGTGTGTCCCATCCACGTTGTTGCACCAGAGTCGCCTGCACTGCATCTGCTTGAGTCAGTGATTACTTGATTAGACCAAATCAAACAAGACAAAGACTGCTGTTGCATCATGCTTGGCCCATGACCTAGTGTATGCTGGGAGTGCATTTCCCCCCTTGGTATAGTAAATAAGATACTCCGAAGGACTCCAGCAAGCAAGCCAGATACACATTTCTCTACCTGGTAGAACGTGAGGTGGTGTAAAAGGAGGTCCGTCAGACAACATCTCCCACACTACAGAAGACGAAACCTACACATGACTAAGGAGCAAGCCACTCACTGTACATTAGAGTAGTGTGATCTCAGTTGAGGCTGGAGATAAACTGTGACTGAAGATTAAGTTTTGAGTTATGTTGTGAGAAGCTGTTACTTGAGTTTAGTTGGACACCAAAATTGGAGTTTTTTCTATTAGTTAATAAAATTTCATGGTCATATTATGATACTTTGTGAGAACTTTTAGAGCTTGTTAGAGGAAAGAAGATATAAAATATTGTAAAATATTTCAGGCAAACAAAAAATACAAATAAAACACATTGGATACCCTCAGATCCACAACCCAACTATAGAATGAAGACTTTGCAGGTACAGTTGAAAGTTCTGTGTCTGGGACCCCAATCCCTCCCCCTTTTCCCCAGAGGTGACCACAGTCCTGGTGTTCAGCATTTCATCATTATCATTGCTTTTACTACAAATGTATAGATGTATTCCAATAAAACACAGCACTTTACCTTTAAGCCAGTAATAATATTCAGTATTTCAGGATATACTTCTATATCTTGCATCTTGCTTCCACCTTGTACCCCTCAACCCCCTGTACACTATGATTATTTAGATTTATCCCAGTTGAAATGTTTAGCTCTATTTAAGGCCATATTTTCCAAAGATTTTTTTTCTCCTTTATTAAAATAAACCATGTTCACAGTAGACAATTTCAAAAGGTACAGATGATTTATCTTTTAAACAGAAAAAGTCTCAAACTACCCACTCTTTTCTGTAACTTTTCACACCTTTGCCGATGAGAACATGATCTAAAAATAATTACCTGTCCTGTTATTTTAACTTAAAAATTTATCAGGAGCATGTTCTCATGTACAACTTTTTAATTAGCGTATAATATTTCACTAAGTGGAGACTCTCATTTGCTTAACTTTCTGTTGCGTGTTGGGATGGCTCCTCAGGCTTGTTATGTGAATAATACATAAAAGAATATAACCTTGGCTAAATGTTAGTCAACGTTTTTAAATTATTTCCACAAAATCACTGTATTTCCAAACTTACCATGCTCTTAAAGTCTCTCCTAGCAAAACACACACCCACGTCCCTGAGGGGATAGGGTGGGGCAACCCAAAGCAGCATGACCTACTTATCTGCAACCTCTTAGCCACTGGATCCTATCACTGGCCCAAATATCCACCAACAGAGCTATCATCTCATATGACTTCAAATCCCTGGTGGTCACAGGACACAGTCTGACCAGCTAAAACAGTCAAACAGGTTTGTCTCATGAATTACCTTTATTCTAGAAGAGCTTCTAGAATAAAAGTTACCTGGACAGGTTTGCCGGAATGAAAGGAGACAAGAGAGAAGGACTGGGCCCTGCAAATTTGTTCTCTCTGAGTTCATGTTCTTACTTGTAAAGTGAAAGTGATAAAGGCCTCTCCTGGTGGGGGCTTTCATGAGAGTGAGCTGAGAAAGTACAGATAAAGCACCATCTAATGTTGAGAACCCCTGTGCTTATCACCATCATCATTATTACTGTTATCATTAACAGCCACTAGATCATTCTCAACTTTTCCATGGGTAGTTTGTGTTACAATGAGACTACAATGGAAAACTAAATAAAAGAAGACCAAAATGGCTTTGTGAAGGTAGAAATAGCCCCAAACACTTACCATATATGGGCACACCTGAAAACCTGGTCCAAAAATCAATTCACATTGTTTATTCACGTTGTAGAGGAGGCCTGGCAGTTGGGGAGGCAAAGAGTACAGTCTGGATTCAGGTTCGTTAAGCAAACACTCGCCGTAACCAGTGCTATGGAAAGAAGAAAAATACAGATGGTGAGAGCAGTAGATGAGAGGAGACTCTGAAAGCCTCCAGATGAAAATGAAGGCCTTTCCACCATCTCTACCATGGTAGAGATGCTCTTGCTTTACATTTGTTTCTTTCCTTTTCACCTAGAGTGAAGTCCAGAAGTTCAAGCTGTAATTTGGGTGCACACTTGTTTGTGGAATCATTGGTTGTGCATACAACAAAGCCAGTTGCAAATATGGATCTGTTACAGCATTTATCACACATGGAGGCAATTTTCAGTTTACTTTTTACCAACTCCTTAATAGACTGAAAACTTCTTCATGGCAAAGATTGTGTCTTTTTATCCAAGCATGGGGCCATGTCCATAGCAATAGGTGTTTAGTAAATGTTTATTGAATACATGAGTGAGTGACTCAATGAATAGAGCAAGAAACAGCTCAGAATATATGCTTAAAGAACAAAAGTTAACCCCTCTGGTTCTTTGACTTGTGGCAAACAATTCTGGAAAATTCCCCCAGTGCATTCCTATTAATAAAGCCCCCCTTGTCCTCATGGTTGCAGAAACAGATACCAGTGACCCCTTGACAGTCACTTAATCTTTGGTACACCTGGGAGAGAAGAGTAATATATCTGTGACATGGGGATATCATATAATGTAATTGGATCTTTGAACAGCCTGGCAGCAACTTAAAAAATAAAAGACAGAGAGAGGAGAGAGGGAATCAGAATGTTCTCAAATCAACAACATAGTGTCTGCTGCAATTTTTAGACTCCCACATAACCTTCTTTGTGGTCATCTCACTACCCTACTCCTTTGCAAGCATAAATTTCCAAGATCAAAGCACATAAAATTTGTGGCTCTCACCATGAAATACTCACAGCCCCTCCTCCAAGACCTGGACAGATGTCATAGTTTCACCAAGAATTAAGCAAAATTTACATATTCTCTTTAGGATTCCAACCTTTTCTCTAATTCAATCTGTAATCTTCTAAACTCTGGAGAGAATATAAACTACACAGATGTCACAGAGTATTTTTTTCCCTCCTCAAAGGAATGCCAACAAAAATAACAACTCAAAAGGAATGCTTGACCCTACATTTTCTTTCCCACAATTAGTTTACTACATGAAGGCCAGACACCAGAATTCTGTGCTGAAAGTAAGTTCAAATCTTACTCTAAGAATTCAGTAATATATTTTCGACTGCACTTTGACCACATCCAGGGGTTGGTATCGAAGTTCAGTGTGGGAGCCATGACATGCTGTGGACTCTTTACTCCTTCTTCTTTGCATTTATTGTTGTCATCATGAGGCATATTAAACCTAAAGCCAAAAAGACAATAATAAGAATGTCAATAAACACCAAGGGACCGAGTTGTTCTAACTGCTTTAAGAGTGCATTTGCCTAAGAGAAAAACATTCAACTGACTATTGCATTGAGGCTAAGATGCTGAATCCTGGTGAGCAGAACAAAACTTACTGGACGATTAAAGATGGAGTGTAGAATCAAACACAATGTTCACTCAATTTAATACAAAGTGCCTTTAATGTCTAAAAAGAGACACAGATTGGGCCATTATTTGGTTCTGCAGAGACTCTGAACATGCTGTAGTTGGTGATAGAATGCAGTAATTGGAATTCTTAATAAGCTATTAAAAGTAAATTTATAGAGGCAAGAATTTGGTTGGTTATGATAATGCTGTGAATATAAAGAGTCAGTCAAGTGTCAAACCATGAAGCCAAAAGCTTTCCAACAAGAGGCTCACTGTGGGTCTTGGCATCTCCTTCATTTTGGGTCAAGAAGACAAATGCTGTAACTGTGTGGATATATCATTACAAAGGTATGCAAAGTTCATGCACAATAAAACCCATTAAAGAAAGCACAAGCATGGAAACCAGAGGCATGCCAATTCAGCTGGCTTAACTTAGAGATGGCAGGTAGTTTTATGCTTCCTGCCAGCACCAACTGATGGCTGCTGGCTTCCTGAAAAGCCAGCACAAAAGGATTCTTCAGCTAATCCAGATTCAGGGCAGGCTGTGATGGAGTGCCAAGGTCATCTTTGGCCTGGGAGGGAACTCAGCAACAGCATTAACACATACCTGTCACTCTTGGCTTAGCATACAAGAGAAATGTGTGCTTGGGGGTGGGGGTGGGGTTGTGTGGGGAGATGTTAGGAAGCATTTCTCAATCCTGAAACATCCAACCAATGGCCCTCATGCCACCTTTTCAGCTCAGATCACTAGCTATGGGCAACCATCTCAGAGAGGGGGTCCTGTCTGGGTGATAGCCCCACCCACAATAATGATGCATGTGATGGATTTAGCAGTCAAGGAGCAATTTTCTTCACTAGCTTATCTTAAAATTCGGAAATTAGACCAGCTGAACTGCAGACCTGCTTCATACCAAAGTGAAAAGGTGGGATAAAAGTCTATGAAGTTAATTCCATTAATTTCTCTTGCATTTGGTATAAGCTGGCTAAAGAGGAGTCTATAAAGGATATTAATTTTATTTCTTTTTAAATAGCATACTTTTCTTAGCAATATATTAGGGGGAAATATTAATCACACAAACTCTCTGCCCTTTCATACATACCTAGCTCTGAAATATTTCTTGTTCCATTGCTGCCTTTTTGAATGCTACTCTTATCTTTCATAGACAAATCTATACCTCCTACTTAAAGATCTAAAGGAATTTACCAGATTTTATGCAAAATAAAAATCCACCCCTCCCGCCATTCTATTAAACTAAGTTTAGGAAAACCAAAACTAAGCAGTTAAAATAGAATTTGTCAGTCTTGACTTTATGCCATGGAACCTTGTGGCTCCAAGCAGGGTTAGTCTTAAGAACACATTCATTTAAACGACTTGCCTATAAAAATATTTGTTTTTTCATGTACCATTCTCTCGGAATTAGTTTTTGAGGCCTCGTGCTCTGGGAAATGCTGGTGGGACTGGTAGTTTTCAAACTGACTTGCAAGACATTCTTGGGTTTCATGAGCCAAAGGACAGAGAGAAAGCTAACTAAGCAGGACCTTGTCTTGCCACCACTGCTAACTGAAAATCCTTTTTGTTTTCTGAATGTTAGGTACCTGACAATATTTCATTTGGAGACAAAAAGGGAGAATGCTCTTATTGGGCTTGGAAATCACTAGTTTAAAAATATTCAAATCATGTTGACCTGAATGGAGACACCTATCTACATGCATCATGCCTGAGGTCACGGGACACTGATGTAAGGCAACTGCAAAAATTTTTCTAAGAAAAATTTTGAGAAATGAGGTTAGCTTCAAATAAAGTTAAATTCTGACATGCAAACTGATATATATCGGTATTGATTTGAGATGGGAAAATTATTCTTAAAAGGATACAACATAATCATTTAATCATTCCTGAAAGAAAATAGTGCAGGTCAAAAATCAGAATTTCTAGCCAGTTTGTACTGCTCTACTCCTAGTTCTAATCAGGCTCTGTCTCTAAAGAACAAAAAAGTCAATTTCATTATGACCAGATACTAAGTGACTGTAATTATGAAATTATATCTTCTTTGTATTTTTGTTCATTCTCTTTCCTGAAAGAGGGAATATCACTGTTACTAGAGGTTAAATGACAGAATGATAGTAGCTATGAGTTCTGGCCCATTTTGGGGGAAGTTCTTAAATAAAGAAGTTGTCAGGAAAGTTGTTCAAGCTAGTACATTCTCTAGCTCAGTGGAAGGGATACAAAGGCCCATTCTTTCAACTCTCAGAGCAGAAGCAGAATATTAGGGCTTGAATAGACAATGCGTGTAGCTAAACCAAAGACACCAGGAGGTACAGCTGATGAAAGCGCATTTACTCATCTCCCTGAAGTAATTTCTCTCAATTAGGTTTGGAGCTCTTCAACCCTGCAGACTTGAAGTTTCTTATGCCCTCTAAAAGTGAACTGAAGGCTCACTGGTGTGAGGGAACAGGTTTAGTCCAATCTGAATTAAGTGAAAATATGGAGGGCCTCCCTGGTGGCAAGGCGGGTTGAGCGTCGCACTGTGAAGCATCCGCAGCACAGCAGCGTGAGTTCGATCCCGGGCCAGGAAGGTGACCCACATGGTGCAGCAGACCTCTCGCCTCACCTGCTGCTCCCCTCAGCAGTATATTTCAGTCCATCTGCCTGTTCTGTTCCCTCTGGTGAATCCTCCTACCTCCCACAACTCTGGTCTATACCCCAGCTCTTGTATGCATAAATAAATAAATGTTTAAAAAAAAAGTGAAAATATGGAGAGGAAACGTACACGTGACCCAGTTCATGGGCTATTGTAAAAGCCGTGCTCAAGCCACTGTCTTCACTTATAGAGCAGCTTCTATAGGGATCACAAATGGTTCCCAGCTCAGCAAGACCTAGTAGAAGGAAAACAAAGGATTCATTTTAAAAAGCCAATGTGACTTAGAATGCAAACATGTAGTAAGTTGCTACAGACACAAAGGATTCACGCAGTCGACTCACCTAAGGTGTCACATTTGTCATGGGCTCTGCAGATATCCTGTCTGAAAGCAAAGGAGACTTAGGGCTTTGAGGACACCAAAGAGCAAATGTCAATACAAGTCAACACTTTAGACCTTCTAGGTGCTATTCACAGTAGCACCACTTTAGGGAGAGTGTTACAAAAAACTAACAAAAGCCAGAGGGTTTGCAACTCAAAGGAATTCGGGGCTTGTTGATTTAAGGATGGAAATGACTGGCAAATCAATAAAATTTGAGGGGAATAAAGGGATGAAAGCTACCTAGGGAAGTCTGACATGTGGATAGTCACAGAACAAGCAGAAACCTCCAACCGAGACTTTCCCTAATACCTTGCAGTAAGTGATTCTGCTTTCTTAATGAACATTCCCAAGAAGGTCCCAAAAGCCTTTCACTTAATTTCATTTAAGTTGTTAGTTGTTGTGACCAACTGTATGAGAGCTGTGGACCAGGCCAGGGTGCCTCTGAGGGGTCCCACATAATTTTTAAATGCTTTTCAGCATGTAACTACCATTTCAAAATATTAACAAGGATGCAAAACAATGGAACTTCACTAAAACAAAACTTTTTTTTTAGTTGGGAGATTTCACATTTAAAAACAAAAATCCCTATTTCTGACTTCTTGCAAAGTCACAGAAGCTGAGAACACTGCACACGTATCCTGTA
The DNA here is from genome assembly GCA_019455555.1 of Galemys pyrenaicus. Classification (NCBI taxonomy): domain Eukaryota; kingdom Metazoa; phylum Chordata; class Mammalia; order Eulipotyphla; family Talpidae; genus Galemys; species Galemys pyrenaicus. Next base: position 2,976,211 of record JAGFMF010011397.1, on the reverse strand, counting down.
TAGTCACAGCTACCTCTACCAGAAGAGTAACTCAATCTGAGGAGTAGCTTTACCTGAAGAGCAGCTCAACCTGAAGAGTAGCTGTGCCCTGTAGAAATCCATTTACTGTCAGGCCTGCTGAGCACATCGATTGCCTCTGGGGTACCTACTGGTTAGTGGTTCTCAACAAGGAGTGGTTCTACCCTCCACCCCCCTCATCCCCCACAAGACATCTGTCTACCTCTGGAGACCTTGCTGGTTTTCACAATTGGAGGCAAGAATGTCAGTGGTATATGGTAGAGACCAAGGATGCTGCCAAATATCTTCTAATGCACAGAGCAACCTCCCACAAACATTTGAGAAACAATGTACTAAGTGTGGCCTAGCAGGCATGTATGACCTCACTCCATTACTTTGACCCGAAAAAGATTTGAGGAATAAGAAATCCATATACCTTGTTACAAGAACAGCAGTATCATGCTGGATTCCGCCTGGATAGTTCTTTGAATGTTGCCACTGGCAAAAGTTTTTTAATGTTGTCTGGGCATTAAAAGATATGGAAGGTCCTTCCTAAATACAGAAAATAATGACGGTTGATCTATGGTACCAACACCAATTAGATATGCCATTTCGGATACAGATAGAAGAAAGAAAAAAACTTTATTACCTGTTCATTATGAATCACAACTAAGTTCACAATAACAATATTAATTAAATTTCCAATACTTGGGTCTTTATAGATAGAGGCTACCTGCAACCGAGATAAATTTTTCAAAGTTAATTGTGAACTCTGTGTAAGCAATAAGCAATTCACTTCCTATGCTGGGCTCCACTTCTTTTTTATGTTTCATGCAACACATGCACTTTGTAGCTCTGAATTTTATACTTTCAACATTTATTAAAAGTTTATTTGTAAACTTCATAGATGGCAGTTTTAGATAATGAGTGCAAACAAGTTTAACTCCAAGGTATTTTCCTCAGAATTTGCATTGTCACACAACTTAACAGTTCTCTGTGCCAAAGTGCTGGCTATTAGTTCTTGCTCAAGCTCTTTTATCTCAGAAGTCCTGGACTGGTGATTTATGGAATTTCACAGTGATCGTGTTTGCTACCACTGCTGCTTCCTCACGCTTCCACACACTTCTATTCTTGACGACCTGGTAACCTGATTTTTCTTCTTGTTCACTGTTACTGTCATAAATGAGAGCTAACATTAAATGTTTAGTATGGACTAGGTCCTTGCTGATAACTGCCTATTCATTTGGATTTAATATCCACTGCAAAACTCTGATCTAGGTGCTATAAAATCTGCTCTATAAATGAGGAAACTAAGGTTCAGAGCAATGAAGAAACTTGTCCAAGACTAAACGAGTGAGTTGCACAGTAAAAACTCTCATCTGGGTCCATCTGTCTTAAATAAATGCTCATAATCAAAATCTTTATGACAGGTCTGAATTTATGGGATAGAAAAGCAACTGAGTCTATAAAAGGCCTGATACGCTTTTTTCCTTTCTAGCTATCTGCACAAGACAGGGCTGGTGTAGGGGAAAGGTGAAGGCAGGCGAGGGAGATGGGGCCAAGCGGGATTGGGACGCAGGAACAACTGAGGAACAGCTCCCAGCAGTGAGGGCCAAGATGAGGAGAACCACAGGCCAGTGGGAGGGAAGAATCTCTACAGCAATTCCCAGACATGAGCTTTCCATATCCACTTGGGGAAATAACTTAAAATAGATTCCCAATCAAATAAACTAGGATCAAAGTGTTAAAAGGAATGTTGTGTTGAGGCTAAAAATCAGAGTAGGTAATATGGGTTGCTATGAAGCAATCACCTACATTACTAGAAAATAGTAATTTGTAAAACTGCAAATGAGAATGTTCAATTACGTTAGAAAAAAAGTTGTATACGCATCTCCATATTCGCTTAAGAAATGTGTGGAGTTGTAATGTCCAAGATGGTAGCCACTGGCCACATGTGGCCACTAAACACTTGAAATGTGGCCAGTCTGAATTGAGCTGTGCTGGGCTTCTAAAGACATAGTATGAAAAAGTAAAGGAAAAGATAGAATTAATAATTTTTAAATGATAGTATTTGGATAGCAAATAAAATACAATATTAGTTCCATCTATTTTTTATGTAGCTACTAGAAAATTTATAATTTCATAAGTGGCTTGCATTCTGTTTCTATTTGACAGTGTTGGTTAGAGACATGCCAAGAATACCTATAGCAATGGAAGGGGACTGGGAGTGGGGTACAGAAGGACACTTACTTTGCAATAAAAAACTTTAGTTTTGCTTAACTTTTTAAAAAATTCTTTTTTTTTAATACAAAATGAGAGTATCAAAATAGAGGGAGGGGCTCTTGGGCTTCCCCTCCAGGGGTACTTAATTAGAACCCCAGAACAGGGAGCATTTCAAAGCGCCCCATGGGTGTCCCTGATTCAATGCTAGCATCTAGAATCTCGCTGGACACCCACACCTAATCATGCAAGTGTTTACAGTAAAGAAGACTGGTTCTAGGGACTGGACAAGCTGAAGGTCACATTTAGTCTCTAAGTCAGTTTCTAGCTTTATGTGACCATGGACAAGTGACCTAATTCCTCTGAGGCTCAGTTTCTTCTGTATATAATGGGATGATAATCCTACCTAGTAGGGTTGCCAGGATTAGAAACGATGCCTTTTAAGTAAAACGCACATTGTCTGACACAGTATAAACACTCAATACTGGTAAATATTGTCATTATAAAAAGACATCTGTGAATAACCTTATGCTCTCTTCAGCCACTTGCTTGAATCCTTGAAATGCTAGCCCTGAATAATCCTCCAGAGCACAGGATAGAAACCATTCCCCAGTGACACATTTAGGGACCTTATAAGTCACCTTCTTTTAAATGTACTTACAATTGACATTAAAGTTAAAATATAGTGTTGAAGGTTTGCTCCGTGGTATAAAACCATTCTGTTGTCTGCCACCACCATCACTTCTACAAACCGTGGATAGGATAAAAAACGTTTTGCTCTTCTGTGGGTCCCTTTGTCCCTTGTGCTGTCGGTCTTGTTCCCATAGGCAGAAAGCGCTTTTGTTGCTAAGCTGCTCTTGAATACTGCCACATCATCAGCCAGGCTACGCCTATCTTCCCAAGTCCTTGTTCTTGTTTTCCTCTGGTCTTTAGTGTGACTATTTTTGTGTTCTGTAACAAACCAGATGGGGCATGCATTACATTTCAAGCCACAGCTATTTCATATTAAGTGTTTAATAAGACACATCTTAAAATGATGCCTCTGCAGTCAAATCACACACACAATCAATTTCTACACACTTCGGACTCTGCAGGTAAAACTCAATCTGCACTCTAAATGACCAAGGACTTGAAATCAGTTTTCCCTAGAAGCATCCATTAATGGTCATTAAAGTATTAAAAATCACACATGAATTTAAGGGAAAACAAATGCATATGATCCTTTTCATTTGGAAACATAAAACTACTTGCCATAGATACAGTAATGGTTATGGACCTATAGAGAACAGAAATGGAGACATATTGTGGTATATCACTTTTGATAGTCAATAAACTACAGTAAAAAGGGGTGTGAGAGGTGGGCAGATTAGGAGACAATGAGAAGGAACTACAGAAAATGTGTGGCAAGGTATTATACTATTATTGTACTCAAACCATTGAGTTTTATGTGGCCCAGTTATAGACAAAATCACTAGTTCAATTTCTATTTCATAGTAGGATTCAGTATTAGTTTCTTTTTCTTCCAGTCTCTTTCTCAAGCATATTCATATGCATGTCCCAATGCCATTTGAGTAATTTGGCTATCATTCCAATTTTAAATCAGCCAATGACTATAGAATAGTTACTAATGAAGTACTCATTATGTACCAAGCATTGAACTAGACACTCTTATGAATGTTACCTTAGAATTCCTTTCAGACTGACAACATTATCTCTGTGTTACACATGAGGGAAATAAGTCTTAAAGATATTTACTAACTTATCTAATGTCATATTGCAGGAAGGTATGAGAAATCTGGTATGAATTTGATCAACATCCTAAATAGTGCTCTTACTATGAGGTAAGACTTCTCAAGAGGTGAAGATTGAAATGGGTTCAAAATGAATTTAAATTGGAAAAAAAGGAACTGGAAGATATTTTCACATAGACTAGCTTTTCACAGTAGATATATGGAAGCATATTGAAAATTGTTTTTAATATGTGCCACTTATATTTAAATAAAAAATAATCCTTGTTTAATTCCCTCAGAAAATGTTTTAGTATAATTTATAATCTGTAAAATATTAAAGGTTTTTAGGGTTTTTTCCTATTCTCCATTTCATTAATTTCTGCTCTCATCTTTATTATTTCCTTTTATCTCCTTGTTTTAGACTTATTTTTCTCTTCTTTTCCCACTGTCTTAAAGTAAAAGGTTAGATTATTATTTGAGATGTTTCTTTCTTCTTAAAAGAGTCATTTATTGCTCTAGAGCGGCTAAACCCTGCTTTAGCTACATGTCCTATGTTTTGGTTTGTTCTAGCTTCACCTTCATTCACCTCAAATATTTTCCAACTTCTCCTCTGACCTACTTTTACTTTACACAAATTTTTGAGTTCACATATTTTTTCTGTTAATAATTTCTAATTTCATCCAATATAGCCAGAGAAGATACCACGTATTACTTCTATCTATTAAAATTTACTGATTTTTTTTTATGGCCAACCATATGTCTATTCTAGAAACATTCAATCAGTAAAGGGAAAAAAGATATAATAATATAATATATGATTCTAGACATGCAATATCTAGAATAGGGGAAACTATAGAGACAGAAAGCAGATTAGTTACTTGAACTGGAAGAGAGGGTAGGAACATAAAGGGTAACAGGTGTTTCTTTTTTTTTTTTAAAGAATGGTAATTTCAGATCTATAGTTCATATTTGTTTGTTTTTTTAAATATTTATTTATTGATGCATACAAGAGCTGGGGTACAAGCTAGAGTCCAGGGAAGTGAGAGGATTCACTAGACAGAGTGGGGAGCAGAACAGGCAGACTGACTGAAACACACTGCTGAGGGGAGCAGCAGGTGAGGCAGGAGAGGTCTGCTACAACATGTGGGTCCCGTCCCTAGCCAGGGGCAGGGATCGAACTCATGCTGCAGTGGCTGCGTTTTGCTTCATAGTGCATTGCTTAACCCACTGCGCCACCAGGGAGGCCCAAAGGGTCACAGTTAAAGGGCACAGTGTTACTTTCTCAAAAGATAAAAGTGTTCAATAATTAATTGTGGAGCTGATTGCACTCATCTGTGAATATACCAGAAACCACTGAATTGTACACTTAAAAAGGGTGAATCATGAAGTATTCTCATGTACTTTAGAATGTACTTTAGAAAGGAAAGTATGTCAGCTTGTGAAAAGCTAGTAATCCTTGATGACTTTTGTAAATATTAAATTTTTATAATATCTTGCTTTATTTAGAAAAAAGTACACTTGCAGTAAAAGAAAAAAAAGCCTTAGGAAATACTACACAAAATTCATTCTTTTGATCATTAACAGGTAAAATATATATTCAGAGAATTATCAAAGGAGATTTGAGCACGGAAATCCTGAGGATGAATCAAAAACACTAACTTAGAAAAAGATTTTTATTTAAATAACAAAGTAGGAGACACTGAGACTAATCATTGTAAGGCTACATTTTACAACAGAGAAAACCCCATGTAAATTGCAATGCACCCTGAAGATATTTATTCACAAGTAAACTGTGCATCAAAGAAATAATTCAGGATACTTTATGTGGCATGAAAAAACAAGACCCAAATCACTTCTTCACAATCTAAAGCAATAACCAGTACATATTATTTCCTTATCTTTAATCCATCTGACCTTTTCTGTGAAGAGTTGAAATCATATTTATTGAGCTAATTAGCCTAACTAATTTCTATAACATTAACCATTGGGGCAAGCAATTTTAAATTTAGCATTAAAAGTTGCATGAACTTTAAAGATTCAAATATTAACAATGACTACAAATGCATGGAAATTCTTATTGAGAATCAAAAAACCCAGATGTTATAGCCTATAAACCTGCTCAACCCTCTTGCCTCTGAACAGAATATGTGATAAAAGAATGATTTCCACCAATGGACACACACTGTTAGGATAATAAAAGAACATCCACATTTCATTTCTCTTTAATGACCTTTTAACATAATGGAATTTATGTTAGTGTTTCAAATTTGCAATTTGCTAATAGTTTTATCAGATTGGCCTATATAATGAAGTTTTACCTTTGGGGAAAACACCCTTGGGGTCTGTTTATTTTACCCTTGGGGTCTGTTTATTCTGCCTTTCTTTCCCCCCCCCACCCCAACACATAGCTTTATATTTTTATTAGTTTATTGAGATATAAATTAACTACCATAAAATTCATTCTTTCAAAGTATATAATTCAATGGATACTAGCATATTCAGAGTTGTGTAACCATTACCATGTTCTAAATTTAGGGTATTTCACTCCCAAAGAGTAACCCTGTATCAATTAACAATCACACCCATTCCCACCTTCCTCCAGTCCCTGACTATCATTAACTTATGATTTTTATCCATGGATTTGCCTATCCTAGCATTTCATACAAATGGAGTCAAACATCTTTCACTTAGCATAATGCTTTTAAGGTTCATTGTCATTGTAGCATTTTAACAGTACTGCATTACTTTTTATTGTCAAATAATATCCCGCTTCATTATACACCACATTTTGTTTAAACATTCATGAATTGGTGAACTATTTGGTTCAACAATTCCATTAAAAACTGCACGTCCAAGTTTATGCATTTACATTTACCCAAGGGTAGAAATGCTGGGTCATATTGCAATTATGTTTAACATTTTGAAGACCTCCCAAAAATTGTTTTTCAAAGAGTTTGCACCATTTCCTTGCCTCTTCATTATGTTCAAATGTGACACTCAAAAATAGAAAATTTTTTCAGAGTTCTTTTTCTTTGAGTATTCCTTAAAAATCAATCACACTTACTTAACAGAGCAGTCTGACTTAGTTCAAATTTTAAAACAGCATGTTGAACTAAAGAGTGTATTCAGATGGCAATGTGAAAATATGCTCCAAATAATATCAAGGAAATGTAAATTTAAACAACAATGATATACCACTACACACTAATCAGAATGAACAAAAATCTGAACACTGACAACCCCAAGTGCTAGCTAGAATGTGGAGCTAAAGGAACTCTCATTATTGCTGGTGTGAATGTAAAATGGTTGTCATGTTCAAAGACAGTTTGGGTGTTTCTTACAAAACTAAATATAGCATCACCATATGATCCAGAAACTGAACTCTTTAATAGTTACATGAAGATAATGTTCACATCAACTCATGTCCACACAAAAACCTGCACATGTACGTTTATGGCAACGATATTCATAATTATCAAAAGTTGAAAGCAGCTTTCATTCTGTAGGTAAATTGTGGTACCTCCAGACAATGGAATATTACTCAGTACTAAAAAGAAATGCCCTAACTTTTCACAATAGGAAAGCTATGGAAACAACCCAAATGCCCCAAAATAGATGACTGGATCAAAAAAATGTGGTATAGATACACCATGGAATATTATGCAGCAATCAAAAAAGATAAACTCAAGCAATTTGCAGCCACATGGAACTAAAAGGGATTATGCTGAATGAAATAACCCAGAAAGGAAAAAATATCAGATGGTGTCACTTATAGGAGGAATGTAGAGGAAACAAACAAGGGACTAAGGGAAAAAAAATCAATTACAATAAAAAAAATCAAAATCAACAGACAACTATAAATCTGAGATATTCCTAAGGGGAGGAGGAGAGAGAAGGAACAAAATGGGTGGAAGGAGCACAAGGGACTATGGTGATGGTGCACAGGTGAACTGATGATGGGAATTTCATGGGGATGAGAAATATACACTATACAAAAATGAAAAATAATGTAAAACATATATATAAAATTAAAAAATAAAAAGAAATGGCCTATCAATCCATGAAAAGATACAGAAGAGTCTTAAGTGCTTATTTCTAAAGAAGAAGGCAATCTATAAAGGTTACATGTTGTATGACTGCAACTACATGCACTGTGGAAAAGGCAAAAATTCAGAGTTAGTAAAAGATCAGTGATTTTCAAGGACTGAATAGGCAGGGCACAGAGAATTTTTAGAGTACTGAAAACACTGTATGTTTCCGTAATGATGAAAATAAGTCATTACAAATTTGTCCCAACCCACAGATTTAAAGCATCCAGAGGGAACCCTAAGTAAACTAGGGATTTTGAGTGATTATGTTGTGACCAATATAGAATCATCAATTGTAATGAGTATACCCTCTGGTGGGAATTGATAATAGGGGAGGCTATGGCATGCACGGGGGCAAGAAACTCTCTACACCTTTTCTATTCCTTGTGAGTCCAATTCTGCTGTGGAAAAACAAACTTAATGGGAAAATTATTTGTATTACCTTCAAGAAGCAAATGTAACTTTGCATTCAGAAACAAATACAGTACCTTGCAGTTTGAACCTTCACATGTGCATGTAAATAAAGGCAGGCATGTAAAGGTTCTAATCACTGGCTACAAACTGGGCACTAGAGCTTGTAACATTTTAGTCCAATGATGTGAGTTAGGAGTTAATGTTCGACTTTACAACTCTTTTGGCCTTGATGGCTGTGGAGGGGAAGCTGTAATGCTTGCATACCACAAACAACCATGCTCAGAAGTAACCAGATTTCAAGTCTTATTTGACCTTGGGCAAATAACTGTTTCCCTTACCCTCCTTTCTCCCACTTATAAAACTAAGAACAGTACCTATTTCCTAGAGTAGTTGTGAGGAATAATTAGAGCCTATGCATATTTAGTGCCTAGTCCACAGGAAGGAACCAATAAATACTGTGGGTTTTTTTATTCTTTCTATTTTTACCAGTTCATAAAATCATAAAGTGAGTTAGAACTAAAAGGAATCACTTAAGGGAGAGTGCAAGCAGTGCTTAAAAACAAATTTCTGGCATATAATAACAATTCCAAAGATGTAGGCAGTTAATACCCTTAAATCATCTTTTCCAAGTCATTGTGCTTGGTCTTAGTCTCCTGGCCTGTTAAACAAGCATACAAATCTCTGCTTCCATCTTAAGGAGATGTTGGTAAATAAATGAGCATAAAAAAATAGAACATAGAAAATTCTTTGTAAATTATAAATTGACATTTAAATAATTATTTCTTGAACACCAACCTGTACAAGGTCCTGGACGAGGTATGTCAAAATAAACAATAGCAATATCAAAACAAAAATAAAATTTTTTGTTATCATTAAACAACATCAGTCAAAAAATTTAACATTTGCTTAGTTATTAGTAAAAAATCTCTTAAATGAATTTCAGTCTATGTTGCTATGAAATAAAATACACATTACTAAATAACTAGAATTATTTTAGAAAACAGTATTCAGACCTTGGTATTCAGCAGTTACTCACGGAAGTCTTTGCCACTGAAGGAGACTGGGATGTTAACATTAACATATGGGAAGTTAATTATTGTTCTCTATTTTTATAATGTTTATCAAAATTTAACTGACTTTCCTTAAGGCACTAAGCCACCTGTGACCTCCTGGATAGAGGAACCACAGCACAGGTCCAGGGGGAGGACTCCTGAGCAGGGGGAGTCCCCTTTGGGTTCCACCTGGACTCACAGCCAGAGATGGATGGACAAGTCTGGTTTCCCACTTGCATTCTGGAGCCAGACAGGCCCAGGTCCCATTCCTGCATGGAGTTGCTCTAGCTGCAACTTTCATGGGCACTTTCCTTCCTCAAAGTCTCAGTCTCCCCATCAATAAAAGGAGGATAACAATAATACACAACTGAAAGGGTAACTATGAGGATTGAAAGACATATATAGGGCCTCCCTGGTTGCACAGGGGTTAAAGTCAGTGCTATCAGGCTATCACCAGCCATGGCAGCATGAGTTCCACCCCTGGCCAGGGAGATGACCCTGGTCCAGCAGACCTCTCCTGTCTGGACTGCTGCTCCCATCAGCCGTGTATTTCAGTGGATCTGCCTATTCTGCTCCCCAGTCTATCTCTGATGACTCCTCTTACCCCATATCTCTGACTTACACCCCAGTTATTGTATGCATAAATAAATAAAAGTGAAAAATAAAAAAATCCATAAAATGCTCTTGGCACAGAGCAGGAAGGACCATTAAATGTTCAACATGATAACAACTAGTAGTCATTATTGTTTTGCTAGTAATATGGAAAATAGCCTCTCTTTATAAATTAGTATGTTGACATTAGGGTTTCCAAAGAAAATAGTTCTTTCTCAGAATCTTCCAAAAGGAAGGAGGCAGCGGAAGATGGAGAGAGAAAGTAGGAAGGAGGGAGGGAAGAAACTAGAGACATGAAAGACCAGCCCCTGCTCCCATGGAACTTCCAATCTAGGTAACAGGCACATGTGACTGATAGTGAGGAGACACCACAGGAGATGTAATTAGATGTAAACAAATGGCCCAAACACTTCCACCTCTCCTGGCTCCAACAGCTGATAACACAGAGGGAACAAAAGGGGAAGCCATGGCTGTTCCCCTGCCCTTTTTGTTCTAGTCAGACCTGAGATCTGCACTAATCAGGTATGTTCAGAGTTACTTAAAGAAAGGACTCAGTAGAAGTGAAACAAAGTCTAATGGGATCAGAGGAAGAAGGACAGAGAAGCACAATGAAGGGAGGAAAAGATAAAACCAAAACACTCATAAAAACAATGGATGTTTCTCTAGAAACAATGTGTTTCCAGAAACTGGGTGGAGAAGGCATGGAGGTGGGGAATGTTTCTGCATGTGCAAAGCTCTAACTGTATGAATGAAAACTCACCAAAGTTTAATTATTTTTTAAGTGATGTCAATTTGCTAGCTTTAAAAACAACAGTGAAGCCCTGGATACCTATGGGATCATATCCCCAAACCCATGTCTCTCAACAAACTGTGAGTTTTGGGGGGAAACAAGTGGCAAGTCCTAGCACTCCTAGACTGCCAGCATCACGCTGACAGGAAATAGGTGCAAAGAGCACTGGTGACAGGGATTTTGTTGAGCCTTCTTTTTGGCCCACCAGACCTTTATGAATAGTTTTTCCCTGACAATGAGTGGTTTATATAACATTAGTCCCAGAAGCTACTTCCCAAAACAACACAACAACACTTTATGCAGGGCTCACATCTGAGACATTTCTCTGCACACATTAGCATTTTAAAAACTCTAGAGAAGGGCCTCCCTGGTGGCCCTGGCAGGGTTAAGTCTCAGCACTATCAAGCTATCTCCAGCCACTGTAGCAAGACTTCCCAGCCAGGGAGCTGTCCCACTTGGTGCAGCAGACCTTTCCTGTCTCGCCTGCTGCTCCCCTTACCAGCGTATTTCAGTAAAAATCTGCACGTTCTGCTCCCCACTCTGTCTCTGGTGAGTCCTCTCACCCCACCCCCCACCTCTGGCCTATATCCCTGTTCTTGAATGTGTAAAAATAAATCTTTAAAAAAAAAAATTAGAACTCTGAGAAGTCTTACGAGAAAGAAACCAGTTTCCATTTGCTTAATCATGTAATGAAATTTACTGGCTGTTGGCCAGTTCTTGAGGCGGTCATGGGGATTGAAAACATTCCTAGAGTTTATTGATATATATACACCCCTCAGGATATACTCCTCAAGAGTATATTGAGGGGCTTTTCTCTGAGGGAGAGAAGGAACTGTTAGGTATATTAGGGTTGCCCTGTAACACAACCACACTTTCAAGAAAACAACTGAGAAGCTTCCCAGAGTTTGAGGGGAGGTGGTGGGTATTTGCAGTGAACTGAGAGTTAACTTTGCCCTCTCAAGTCTACAAACTGGGCTGTATCTTCTTCATTCCAAGCCGCTGTCCCTTCCACTAACTGCAGTAACGAGGGTGGCAGCCACAGCTGTAACAGCACTGGCAAATGTTTGTTGATGCTTTCCTCTGTCAGCCCCTCTTCCCAAGCACTTCATAAGGATTAATGTGATTATTCCACATAGCAACTTTCCATGGGAGAGACTATTACTGCCATCTCATAAATGAGGAAATTTAGGAATACTTGAAATAACTTGAGAATATATTAGAAGAATATTTATTAGAAGTTGCATAAAATGTTGCATGGACTCAGGCCTGTATGTTACCAACAGACTGCTTTTGCTACTGATATCCTGAAAAATATTCTGAGGAAATGCTGGCTTGGACTTACTCCACATCTGAACAGTAAGGGGGAGAGTACCTTGATGGTCAGTAGGGTGCCAGCTGCCCACGCTCACCCTGTGCTATCTACAGTCCATTTTTTGTGGCTGCCACTCAGTCCCTTTTGTGACATGGCTTGGGATTGTGCAGTGCTCTCCATAAAACGTGATTCACAGATGGAAGTTAAGAATCTCTAGTTGCCACATTTTAAAAAAGGAAAAAGAAACAGATGAAATTAATTTAAGAATATATTCTACTTAACCCAATATATCTAAAAGTTTATCATTTCAACAACCGGGGGAAGGGTTCACTGACTTAATGTACATGAAGCGCTGGAATAGCACCTGGCACATAGTAAGTGCTCTGGGAACACTGGCCCTGGGGACTCACCTGAGCACAAGCACCCTTTTAAGGCTACTGGAAATGGCTCCAGGCTTGCGGCTTTCCGACATTTCACTGAAGTTCATAGGCGGCCCTGAGGCTGAATGTGATGCCTGTGGAGGGTCTAGGTATCACTGCCAAGTCAGAGATTAAAGAGCTGTTGGCTTGGAGCACTTTAAAGAAACTTCTCAGCAACTCCTAGGGAGCGTATCTTCCACATTCTTTTGATAGTCCAATCCCCCAGCTTTTATAGGCAATTTAAGACTAGCTTATACAGCAGGGTCTACAGAAGAAACACTTTCTCTCCCTGATGTCTTTGTTCCCAGGACCATGGACATGACTGATGACAGGAACAAGCTTTACTCGGATTATAGGCAGAACTCAGGAGAAACACACCCAACCACAGGCCAGCTGCCCTAAGCACTCTGGGCCAACTCAGATATTTTGTTATTGTGTATTCATCTACTAGATGAATTTAAAGGCTCATATCTTTCACCCTATTTTGATAAAACTTCTTAAACCATTTTAATAGTTTATTCTTAATTACTCTTACACTTAAGGGAATACAGTGATATCTCCCAAGCCTCATTTCAGTTGCCCTTATGAAATTACTCTTCCAGATACCATATACAGACAACTTCTTGATTAACAGCCTGGAAAGAATACCAGGACTGGAACCTAACAGGCCTGTGTTCAGGACCCTCTGTTCCACTGGTCCTAGCTCCAGTATTATGAATTCCTTTGAAATTTTGAGCCTTGATCCTCTTATCCATAAAAAGACAAGAATAGAAATTCCCTCTAAAGTTCCTTACAGCATTAAAAATTTATGAGTTGTTAAATCTCATAAGATGAAAGTGAATAATGCTCAAAAATGAGATTTTGAGATTTAAAAGGGGCAAAGGCCAACAGTTTCTTCTCTTGGGCACTGTCACTCTCAGAGACGGTATAGAAGAAATAACCAGACAGTAGGGCAGGTAAAAAGTGATAATATCTACCTCAGAGAGCCCAAAACAAAAGAAGTGATATTAAATAATACTGTGTACAGTGTATACATCTCCATTACTTCTTGTGAGGTGCTTATTTTGAGCCTGCTAAAACATACCATATTTTCTTCTTAGATTTATTATTTATGCATACAAGAACTGGGGTATAGGCTAGAGGTGAGAGGGTTGAGAGGATTCACCACAGACAGAGTGAGGAGCAGAGCAGGCAGATCTACTGAAATACACTGCTGAGGGGAGCAGTGGGCAAGACAGGAGAGGTCTGCTGCACCATGTGGGTCAGCTCCCTGGCCAGGGATAGAACTCATGCCACAGTGGCTGGAGATAGCTTGCTAGTGCTGAGACTAACCCCTGCGCTGCCAGGAAGGCTCAACCCATAATTTCTGAAAACTATTTCCATTTTCTCTAATCTGACTTGTTAAAATGGGATAACATTAACTATAAGGATATGGAAATCAGTAGGGATTTCTCTCTACTGTTGGGAACTCTCGTATTGCCCACAAATGAGAGTATGATCTGTGGGAATAATGGAGTTCTATGTCCAATTTTTTCCCCTTAGTAGCATGTGGACATGCAGGGCTGAATATCCCACTACTAACTTCTACGTCTGCCTCTGCCTCACTGTTCTCTGACTTCCTCTGGCTGCCTCCCCACTGTGCACACACGTACAAAAGAATCCAGCTGCATTCTTAGGTATCCAGGACTTCCTTGGCAACTGTTTTAATCTATGAGCCAAGAGAACACTTTTCCATCATAAGGTACAATGACTTGAAGTTAAAAGTTGTATTTCTCAATGCCAAGTCAAAATAAAAACATCAATCTGTTTTATTGATGTAGACAATGTCTTTGAAGAACAAGGCCAAAATAAGACTTTCCTTGTCCATATCTCTGCACCTGTGTCTTAGTGTTCTGAGAGATCTGTCAAGTGATTACATTGTTGTGTGACTGTCTTAGAGCACAATTACACAAATATCGATGGTATCGCCTATTACACACCTAGGTGATATGTCTATGGAGAACACCTTCTTATATGCAGTCTGTGGTTGAAGGAAACAACCGTGAGAAATGCATAACTGCTTTGTACTCTCCACCATGCTTCCCTGCAGTATGTCCTGTGAGCATGAAATCCATGGTACATGAAATATATGCAATAAATTTAGCCATATGTACAATAAGAGTCTGCATGTTGAGAGAATGAAAGATATGCCTCAGGCTGGGAGAAAATATTTGCAAACAATGTATCTGATAAAGGGCTTATATTCAGAAGATATAAAGTGCTTCAATAATAATTAAACTTCAATAATAAGAAAACAACATTCCAATTTCAAAAGATTTAAAGAGACACTTCACCAAGGAAAATACAGGGTGGCAAATGAACAAGTGACTAGATGATACTTAATGTCATTAATCATTTGGGAAAGGCAAATCAAAGCTATGGTGAATTACCTATTAGAATGGCTAAAACAAAAAACAAAACAAAATGTTGGCAATATCAAGTATTGGTGAGGATGCAGTGGAACTGGAACGCTGATACCTTGCTGGAAGTTCTACCAATTGGTCATGATAGTTTGAAAAGCAGATTGGCAGTCTCTTATAAAATTAAACATATGTTTGCCATAAACCTGGCAATCGCACTGATGGGTTTATCCAAGTGAAATAAAAACTTCTGTTCACTCAAAATTCAGTATCCAAATTTATAGTGACTTTATTTGTAATTGCTGAGTTTTCCCATAACAGGGCAACTGATAAGCTGTGGTACATCTATACCACAGAACATTACTCAACAATATAAAGATCCATGACTCATGGATACAGACAACAATGAACTGCAAATGCACTATACTTAGTGATTCTATGACAGTCTAGAAAAGGTCAAGCTACAGAGATAGAAAACATGAGTTTGACTACAAAGGACACCAGGGACTGTTCTATATTTTGGTTCTAATGATGACATAACTTCATACACTTGCCAAAACTTGCATAAGTATAGATTAGAAAGGATGACTGTTTTTGCATGTACATTGAACCTTAGTTGAAAAATAAAAAACACTTTAACTTATTAATGGAAACCACTAGAAGATATTAATAAAAGGATTTCTGCTAAGTAAAACCTTAGCAGAAAAAGTCTGAGGTTTATAACATTAACTTGAACTTTTCACAGACAACAGGTCAACTGCATTTTCAGTACTCCACTCCAAATTCTAAAGTCACACAAGAGATAGGGGATAATAAAAAAGAAAGTATTTTAGCAATATTTGCCTTCAACTGACTGTGTAACTCAAAGCTCAATGCCCACATATACATCAGCCTTCACATCTTCCATTTCCTCACACTCCTTTTTGTGACATTCAGGATGCTCCATATTTATTCATGATATTTAGCTATACAGACTGCCCATGCAGAAGTTTGGTCTAGACATGAGCAGACTTTGGTCATCCATAAATGCTTCTGTAATAAATCAATTACCACAAAGAACCTAATTTTGGCAGACACAAAGTTTAAAAATTTAAACCTCAATTGCATGATAAAATAGCACTGTATGAAATGAGTGGATTTATCACCTTGCAAGAAGAGAACAGAATAGTCTACAGTGCCTTATTTCAAAAAGACAGCCCCCCTTAAGGGAAATGTTCGAGGGCCCTCAGATTAACCCCAAATACCTTCTGCCACTATCAGCCTGAACATCTGACTATAAAGACCCCTTTTTCAGAAGGGGTATCTTTCAGGAGATTACTGGGAGGGTGAACGAAGTAGCATGTTTCTGTATCACCCTTTATCCTCAGCACAGAAATGAGTTTCTGAAGCAAAGATTTGATGACAGGTGACAAGGAAACATCCTGATCTGGGGCTGACGGTAAAGCAGGCAGCCAGCCCCCAGCTGTCTCCAGGTCCAGAAGCTTATCATGAGGGCTCCTGGGAGGGGGCAGGAAAGTATGTCTTATATCAATGAGACCTAATCTCAGGTCCAAACCTAACTTGCCACTTTACATTCCCAAATGCACACTGACTTTTTGGGCTTAAAACACAAGCAAATGAAATCCTTAAATGGCAGAAAAGGTAGTCTCAGTAAATACTGTAAATTGAGCATTTTTTAATGATAAGGAGGCAAAAAGGGAGTTATCAATGTTCTCCAGACAAAGGGTCAAAAAGCAATTTACCACACTGCCTTTTGTGCTCAATGAAATTACTCTGATAAGCCCCTCAATTCCTAGAGGCTTTGTTCTTGGAAGTTGCTCTAGGTTTGGGGGCTGCTCCTGTTCTTTCAGCTTGTTGCAAATGAAGCCTGACTGTATGATGATAAAGATGAATCAAGGAGTAAACTAAATTGAAAGAAAAAAAGGGTCACAGGAAACAAAATGAACACTAGAATAAAAGTGGCAATTTTAATAACAGCAATGAACAAGTGAAATGTCACTTAAGAGACATAACTAATTGCAGTATGTGGGCCTTGTTTGAATCACAGACTAAAATAATGTAAGGAGAGCATCTCAGGGACAATGAGGAAAATTTTAACATAAGTACATTTAGATGGTATGGAGGGATTATTGTTGATTTTGCTCACCATGATAAATATTACAGTTATACAAGAAAATACTTTATTTTCCAGTGATATATACTGAAGTATTTAGGGAGGAAATATGAAACCTGATTTACTTTAAAATATTCCAGCAAAAGAAGGAAAATAAGCAGCAAATGTGGGAAAACTTAGTCACTATTGAATGTAAATTGTGTGTTTGTGCTGATTTATTTTGTCACTGCCTCTACTTTTTAAGTAGAACATGTTCCCAAGATATTTTTTAAAGAACAAAATGAAAGCTTTAAAAAAAAAAAAAAACGAGTAAATGAGGACAAACGAAAAGAAAAAATAGCTCTTGAGTTACAATATCGTATTTTACTCTCCGACAGCAATTTTACTGGAGTATTGCACTATTAATGCCAATGTTTAAAAAGAAAGAAAGAAAAGAAATATTTTTATATAAATGCCACAAAGAAAATAAAGCTGGAAAAATTAGGTCAAGAGTTCAATTGCTTAAAACAGTAATTTCCTAATAATTTATAAAGGATCTTTGAGGTCATTGCTTATTGACTATTAGACATAGTCATTGAAGCATATAAAAAAGGGAAAAAGATTAAAGACTGGTAAGGATCAAAAAGGGGTAAAGGAAAGAATATTTGGCCAAAACAATACATCCCAAATAGCAGAAACCATCTCTAAATATTCGAATTGGTCCTAGGAAGGTGCCAGCTCTTTCCTTATACACTCTGAACAAGTCCGTTTGCTTCTCAGAGTTCAGTTTTCTCATTAGGAAAATGGAAAAAATCAGAGCATCTTCCTCCCAGGGAGCAGTTCCAGGAGTAAATGAAATAATCCATAACAAGCTTCCACACTGCCCAGTGGATGATGCCTTAAAATGTTGCCTGCTCTTATGTCCACAGGAGGAAAGGCTGAGGGGAACAGTTCTGACGATATGGAAAGTGTGTGGGAAAATAGAGGCAGGCTAGCTGCTGAGAAATCACTAATTAGCCAACAACCACTGACCTGCTTGGGCCCAGGCAGAACTGTGAGGTCAGCCAAAGCTTCTGTCAGTGCCTGGAACCCGCTAGCTGTCTCAGAATTGTTTACTTAAAGCCCCCTCAGAGGTCTGCTTTTCAGTTTTTGCTCTCTCACTCCATTTGGACCTGATTCTCAGAGCAGCAAATCTAATCAGCAAATCTATGCTAAATTATTAATGGGATCTGAGAGGTTAATGTGTAACAAGTATACACTCCAACAGAGAGGCATGCTGGAGACTCTAGGCTTCCTGGAGTCCATGGTGTCTTGGTAGGAATTCTATCTAGGCACCAGACAGCCCTCCTCAAATCAAATCGCATTCTAGGCAGGCATTTCAGAATTCCTGCCAGCAAAAGTAATTTATATATAAATGCAATCGAATCAAAGTAGGAACAGGCCGAAAAATCCTCTAACTAAACTAAGACAAAAAGGTTGTGGCTAATGCTGTTTATGAGCTTTGTGACATTGTTGGACAAATCAACTTTGTGTACATCTCTGTGTCTTAGCTTTTCCATCTGCAAAATGGAGGCTGGGTAAGGATTAAAATATGTAATCAAGTAAAGCACTGGGAACACAATACGTGTCCAACAAATGTTGGCCATTGTTTGTGTCATTTAGGATTAGATTAGATGGAAGTTAAATAAAGTGCTCTGAAAACTAAAGATTTTCTAGAGGCAGTTTTCATTTGTGTTGTCACTGTGCTAGGGCCCCCAGCACACTGGGAACAGATCTCAGCTTAAGGTCAGGCCCATTTCCGACCAGCTGTGAGACTTTGGATCAATTCTTCCACCTCTTTGAGTTGCAATTGTTAACTATAAAATAAGGATGATACCCTACAGTATTGATGAACAGATCATACATGATAATGTATATAAAGTATGAAGCGCAATGACCCCATGCACATACAGTAAGACCCCAAGAAGTGATGTCTTCATTTATCATCTTATATTTCGCAGACTTTATGATCATAGCCTTAGGACCCAAGTCAGGAAATGACAGTAAATTCTAATGAGGATGATGGAAGGGTCGCCAGTGCTAATGGAGACTAAGCTATAGTAGTCCCGTGGTCAGTACAAAAGGCTTAAGGCAATTAGCTGGGTCAAGATGGAGTCTCAGCTTTGCCCAATCTCAGTATCCCAAAGAAGTATCTAAAAGGCAGGTACTTTATCTGTCTCATTCCTTCCTTCCTTCCTTTCATACACAACCCCTTCTCACCGTCTCCTTCCCCCCTAAAAAGCATGGGACCTTGACCTGGCTACTAATTCCTCATGGTGTGTGCCATGGGGCAATAAAATAACTACATCTACTATCCCTATTTCTTTTTCAAAAATTTATTTATATAAATTATTTATATATATAGAAAAGCTATAGGTAGGCCAGAGATGTGGGGGCGGGGATAAGAGGATTACCAGAACTCATACCATACAAACTAGTCCATCATCTCCTTGTTCACTCTACATATATGTGTGTGTGCATATATATAATCTCCACATCTGTTAACTTAAATCATGCTATCATTTTTGATAGTTACACAGGAATCTATTGAATGCATACCCCAAACATTACTGATCTATCCTCCCACCAATGTACTTAGGTTTCCAGCTTTCACTCTAAAAACCAGCACTTCACTGAGAATTCTCCCATAAACTTCTTTATACAACCTTCCAATTACGTCCTTAACAGTGGCACAAATGGGGGGGAAAAAAAAAGCGTGGCACAAATGGCCAATGAATATACAATTCTTAAATGCCTTAAGAAACAAAAAACAGCTGGGGAGGCTAAGCTGGGAAGGTAAGGAGAGATTTTACTAACAGAGCAAAACACTGTCTTTTAGACCCAGGCAAACAAAACAACCTTCTGTTGGCCTTGTCCCCTGGTTTTCTCTTACCAGGAAATAGGTTTATCTTACTGATAAGAACAACTAAATCTTCTTGTACAAAATTCAGGGCCAAATAGAGTATCTGTGAGACAGGACTTGGGGTTTCAAAATGCAATGTGAAGGATCAGCAGGAAGCAGTTTATAAAAGCAACAAAACCTCCAGGGTGAGCCTGCCACTTGGACCCCCACCCCCCACCCCTTGTGTGTGGGCAGTCACAGTAGTCGTTGTTCAGGTCATTGACCTTCACTGAGGACTCCCTGGGTTGGGGACACCATTGTCACAGGGCTGTATCCCCTTTTTGATAGCTGCACAGGAATCTACTGAATGCACAATGCAGAAGTTTCTGACCTGTCCTCCCACCAACATACTTAGGGTTCCAGCTTTCACTGTAATAACCAGCATGTCACCAAATATTCTCCCTTAAACTTCTTTATACAACTGTCCATTTATGTCCTTAACAGTGGCACAAATGGTGTGGTCCCCACACCCCAAACTGAATCTCAAGGAACATACAAACTGGCTAAAAAACATAAATAAACTCAAACAATCAGTACTCCCTTGTATACCAATAGAGATAACTGAAGACGTTAAAAAAGAGATGATCTAGAAAGGACAGCTACTGGGCCTAGAGAAACTTGTACAAAGTGACATCTTAACACAGAAGACACAAGCAGAGAGTTGCCAGTGGCAGGGAGACCTTGGACAAGTCCTCAAAGCCCTTGAACACCAGGCGACCAAGAACCATAATCTTAATCAAAGGACCTGACTGGCTCTTGTTTTGAGATTTCCTTCCCGGTTTTAATTTCCATTTTCATGATATTTTTTTTTTTAAAATCTACCATCATTCAGAGATTGTCCACCATCTGCTGAACACTGTCCTGGGAGCTTTGATGATTTCACGGTCACTTAGTCCTGACTACACCTTGGAAGGTGTACATGCTATTCTCACTTAATGTTTGAAAATATGCTCAAGGTCATACAAACTGACTGGAGTAAGAGAATGGTGCCTGGTTTTATCCTCTTGATACAGAGGAGTTAATAAATACTTCATGGCTGAACGAATAAATGTACACATGAATGAATAAATTAAGTTGCAGACTCCTTTCTAAACTCGTGAAGATGTTACTATATGAGACTCCTACACATACATACTCAATACATTATCACAGAATCTATTATTGAAAATTGGACAAATACCAAGATTCAGGATAAGTTAGACTTCGATTACACCTGCACGCAGCAGTGTAACAGTCATAGCACCCTACTCTGGGCAGACCCCTATGCCCCAGTGAAGTAAGAGTTCTGCCTAGCTCAGCAGAAGGCTTCCAGGGCCTGCTCCAAGGGTTGGGCCATCTTAAATTCTCATGGGTTGGTGTTGAATTTATAGGTATCACTCCCAGAAATAAATAACACCTCAGGGCTATAGTTTGATCATTTATGTTAAATTAGCATGTTAATCTGGAGCTGACGCCTAAGGCTTTTTTCCAGCTCAAATATTCTACCATCCTGTGGGATGATAAGATAGAAAGAAATGATGAAAAAACCCAGGTCAGGGCAACGCAAGCAGTAAGTGATGTATTGGTTGTTCCCTTAGACCCAACTTCAGCACTCTCACATTTAGCTGAACTTCTGAATCACTGGAGTAAACACACTGTGTTTTTTGCTCTATGCCATTTGTCCAGGAGTGGGGTTTGTTAGTTTAAAGAGTCTACATGTCTGCATTTGTATGAGGCTCTCTGTGTACTTCTAAAGTTTACTCTTGGTTACCAACCACAGCTGGGGAGGTGGGCGTGTGTGTGTGTTTGTGTGTGGGGGACCCCTGAAGCTGAATGGATTAATGTTCTATTCTCAGGCAGCCTTTTTCCTTTCTGACCTGAGACTTTTCCCACCCCCACCTACTTTCACTCCTTGTGCAAAGGCTACCTGGTTTTGGAGGTTTCCATGACCTGCTGGTCCGTCTCTCTAATGGCTGCTGGTGAATTGTGCCATATTCCAAGTTATATCCAGCTGTTCTGAGACTCCTGCATCTGAATTCAAAGAAGGGGTGCAGAAGCAGCTGGAAAAGAGAAACCAGAGTAGCATAGTCCAGCAGCGACCTGTGGAAGAGCCAATCAAAACTGCTGGGCTCCCAATTCATCACCTGGGCAAAGGGAGAGCCTGCTGTATTGTTCTCTGGCAAGCAAAACCAGCAAGAAAACCCAAAGTTGGCATTGGTGACTTACAGGGTGGCACTTAGGACCCAAATACCAATAATGATTAGAACCCGAGTAAGTTTTTTTTTTTGTTTTTAATTAAGGCATCTTCTGTTGTCCTTAATCCTCACCTCATCCCTCATTTCATATTCCCTCGTTTTGAACAGAACTTGACAACAACTTGTCCTCCTGCCCAGAAAAATCAATGGTTCATTGACTTAATCATTTTTTAAAAATGAGCATGAATTTTTTTTTTGAATGACAATATTAAGATTTCTCTCTCTCTCTCTCTCTCACATCCCCCCAAACTCATGCACAGAGAAAGTGGGACAAGGAATCAGATAGCGGCAATCAATCATAGTTTGTCTCTAGGAACTAGTTGCCTCATCTCTGACAGCCTGGTCTTCTTTATATACAAACTACATACAATGGAGTTAAAAATGGTACCCACCTCCTAGAACTGTGGTAAGTATTAAGGGAAATAATATAGGTAATGTCCCTCCTAATCCCTTCCCTTGACTCTTGACAGAGTTGAAGTAACAGAATACCTCAGTTGTATTCCATCTAGCCTGGGGTAAGAACACAGCACTAGATAAGATAAAGCCAAAGACCTAAAATGGTATAACCTACCACTTGGCTAATCCTGGGATATAAGTAGTCAATGCTAGATTCTATTAAAGGATTCATTTTACAAATAATTCCAGGAGCGAATAGGACACCATATTTTGTCCCAGGAGTAGAACTGGATGCAGATATAATAAGGAGGAATGAATAGTCATTTCAAAGCATGTGAGAAAGCTCCCTGTTGGTCTCAATTGGATAGACCAGCCTTACCTTGAGAAGTTTCTTAATCTGGAGAAGCAACTTTTAAAAATAAAGAATAGGGAGAAGCATAACATTTTAGAAATGTGAAGTCCAAGAATAAAAATAGTATTTTAACAAACATCCTAAAACAGAACCAAACTATGGGATAATTGCTAATGATAAGCTATCATCAGAGAGGAAATAACTAGGCTTCAAAGACAGGCTTGCTTCAAGATTGCAGATAGTGAAACACCAACAAACATATGTTTCCCAAAGTACCCAGAATAACATATCCTGACCAAATATGTTAGATTAAACCCTCAAAGACTCATCTGGCCGGGGCAAAGGAATCCACACATGCCTTCCACCAGCTAGTCTTGGAGGGCAGAGACTGATTTGATTGAAACCTGACAATGCCACCTACAATTCCATTCCTATATTTCCAGAAGCCATAAATCAATAGTTAAACTGAAGTTGATAAGAAAAGTCTCCATAGACACATAGAAGTTTTTGTTACTTCCATTTGCAGACTTTGGTGTAGTCTTACATGGTAAAACAAGACAAAACAAAACAAAACATAAAAACACAAACAAGTAGAAAATACCAATAGAACACAAGTAATTGCTCATGGAGGAGATGTCTCTAATAGCCTCAAATTCTTATTAAATCTTAATCCTAAAAATTAGCAACTTCAACAAGAGACAGCTGGACCCAAAGTAAGATACGAGCCATTGCTATTTGAGTGCAAATCCTAACTTTGTCATTTGTACTGCTAAAAGTCACTAAGCCTCCCTTTAACTTTCACAGCTATCCAATGGGAATATACCTACCTCGCTGGAAGACTGAATAAAAGATAATGTATATAAGGCACTTTGTACACTGAGAAAGAGCAACATCTTTGTAGTACGGAAATGAACCCATTTCAGAGCCAGGGCCTCTGCTTAAGCAAGAAGCAAATACCTGCAGTGTCACACACACGCCTTCCCGTGGAGGGCTCTCTGTGGGGGGAACTGCGCCTATAGATAATGTGGGGCTTGGTTTGTTCCTCTTCATCTTCTTGTTCATCAATGGACAGTAGTGGTTCAATAAAATAATCCCCATCATGGGACCGGAATGTGCCCAGCTGCAAAGAAGAGAGACGTGAGGTTGATTTAACGAAACTCAGTTACTGGGAAGAAAACAACTTCAGGACACTGCCAAGCAGAGGGAGTGCCACTTCACCCAGTCCCTTCTCCAAGGGCTGCTCAAACTGAAACTGCTGCCGACATATTTGGAAAAGCAGTTTATTTCCACTCTCTGCCATATCTTATCCTTGCACCTGCTATCCAAATATGTCTCTAAGAAATACTTCCTCGGTTCTCAAGTTCTAATCATACTAATTTCAGTCTTAAAACTTGGAATTGGTATGAACCCCAGAGGGGAGGAGCGGTGCCCTAGAAGCCTTATCATTAATTCAAATTCAGGAAGCACAAGACATTGCAATCTTTCCATTCAAATCCTGATTTTGTTCCTTATTAGCTGCTAATAGTCACTGATCCTTTCTCTAGCTTCTCTATCTGTACATGAAAATATACCTACCTCACTAAGACGATGATATGATGTGGGCACATGAGTCACTGCCCCTTCCTTTGATAGGGTACAAGGTTTTGGAGTGAAGCTGCCCTAAATTTCATCCCAAGGCCCATCCTTACCAACCCACCTTAGCAAGGCCCTTAACTGCTCTGAGATTCGGCTTCCTTATCAACTAGGGATCGAAAAAAATTATTGTAATACTGCAGATTAAATACGATCATGCATGTGAAGTGCTTAACAAAGTGACACCTTTGAAGGGCTTAGAATACATTAATGGCTTTGGTGTTGTCTGTTAGTCTCTTAAGCACCAGACTACAATTTGCTTTCTCCAATCATTCCATGCACAGTGAAAGAGGTAACTCTTTTGTCTCCCCTTCCAACATACCTACAAGTTTTCCTAATGAAAAATTATGTGCAAGACTGAACTGTCCAAAACAAACATTACAAGAATACTGGGAACCTATACTATGTTAATAGGTGGGGCTTAAAGGGAGAAAACCTCCGTAGCTTCTTTTCCCACATTGGGGCAAAACAAAACAAAACCAAACCAAAAAGAGCAGAGGCCCTTTACTTTACTGATCTTGAAAGTCCTTGACAGCATTACGGGCCCGCCCCGGTGGTGCAGTGGGTTAAGCAACGCACTATGAAGCAAACCGCAGACACTGCAGCACAAGTTCGATCCCTGCCGCTGGCCAGGGAGGGGACCCACATGGCGTAGCAGACCTCTCCTGCCTGGCCTGCTGCTCCCCTCAGCAGTGTGTTTCTGTCAATCTGCCTGTTCTGCATCCTGCTCTGTCTGGTGGATTCTCTCACCACCCCCACACCTCTAGCCTGTACCCCAGTGCTTGTATGCATAAAAAAAAAAAAAAAAGTCGTTGACAACATTAGTATCATCCAGAAGTTTGTTTGAAATTCAAATAATTGGGCTCTACCCCAAATCTGATCTAATATCTGAAAATCTCAGTGGCAAGGTACAGGGACTGATAATTTAATGAAATTCCAGGGTATTCTTATGTGATGAATTTTTTTTAAGGTATGAGGGTAAAACACTAGGGTTTCCAAACACAGCAAAGCATCTTAGCCTGGGAAACTTTTTAAAAGATTACAGATTTGGACATCATACCATACACAAGGATTCAGTCTATGCAGGGAAAGGTCAATAAATTGTATTTCTAAAAAGCTTCCCCCCAAAAAGATGGAACTGCTTTTCTGAGGACAGAATGGGTGGACGTTGAAGTGAGTACACTAAGTGAGAAAGTCAAAAGACAGATATCAGATGGTTTCCCTTATCTGTGGAATATAAATAACCAAAAAACATATATTGAAAAAGCACAGCAAAAACAATTCTTAGACTCTGGGAAAAATTTACTGGTTGCTAGAGGGAACAGGAGTGGTGGTGGGGGAGGGGAGAAGGGATAGGAATTGGCACTGCAGGTTTGATGGAGAGTGAGTGAATCACATGCATATACCGAAAAGTATAATTGTAACCCCAAAGTTATATTGACAAGTAAATGACTAACAAATTAATTTCAAAATGTATAAATTAAGAAATGAAAAGCAAATTAAAAAATAAAGTTTGCACGTGATCCACAGCCGCTGGCTTAAGGAAGGGACACTCTGGGGGTGGTCAAATTAAAAGACGAGTAGCTGGTTACCTGAGAAGATATCTGACAAATTCAATCTTACCCACCCAATGCTCCCTACACAACACTAGTGTTCTCTGAGCTGCAGAGAAGGAAATGTACAACACTGAAGCCTATCAGACACAGGCCAAAGTGTTAGGAAAGAGCCTGGGAGCCCATCTGATGAAAATATGGCACCTTGGGTTGGTAAAAGGGGAAGCTGAGGCCATAAAGAAGTGACTTGATCGAAGTTCCTCTTCACTTGTAGAAAAGCAGCAAAACAGGGCTAAGTCAAAAATGAAGCTACCCAAGGACTATGCCAGTGCCTCTGTATGAAAGAGCTTTGAAATATGCTTTATGAAAATAGTCAGAGAGGCTGTGTGGGACCCCCAACTCTACCAAAAACCAACTGTATGAGACCTTAAACAAGTCGCCAACTCTCCAAGCCTCAGTGTCTTCACCTTTAAAATGGGTTGTTGTGAGGATGTGAGATGATGGACATGCCCCATCATCACGACAATACCAGGGACACAGAGTTCAGTAAGTAGCATC
Source organism: Galemys pyrenaicus (assembly GCA_019455555.1). NCBI lineage: Eukaryota > Metazoa > Chordata > Mammalia > Eulipotyphla > Talpidae > Galemys > Galemys pyrenaicus. The sequence goes on along the minus strand of JAGFMF010011397.1, from coordinate 2,949,420 downwards.
TACATGCTGCCCAATTAGCTTTGTTGCCAACTCACAAATTAGTTGCTTGACGGAAGAGTAATCCTCTCCATTAAGCTGATCGTTTATTCAAACACATGTACTAGGGACCTACAACATACAAGGCTCCAGTACGAGAGTGAAACACACGGATGCTGACCCAGCTGCCAAGAGAAAGAGCTAGAACACACGCACCAAGAACCAAAGTGCAACCAGCAGCACAATCGCAAGACATACTGACAAATATCCAAGAAGTTGGAGAGGGAAGAGGACATCTGTCTGAAGGACCCTGAGGAGGCTTCCTGGAGAAAACATGTAAATTACACTGGAAAAGAAGGGTGTGATTTAAGTGGGTGAAGACGCATGAGAAGACCAAGTAAATCTAAGGGTGCAAAGGTCATGAGCTAGGACCAGGATGGGAGGAAACTTCAGAGAAAGGACCAAAGCAGATTACCTGAAACAGAATTTGTGGAGGAAAGCTTGAGAGAGGAGATGGAGTGTGCAGACGTGTGCAGGGTGAGATTGTAAAAGGTCTAAGGTGCCAGATAGTGGAGTTTATAACTGTTTACTGGACAATAGCAAGCTCTGTCAAGTAAGATGACAGACAGGGCAGTGATGAGATCTGGAGTCCAGTATCACTCACTTGTTAGTGTGTGCAACGCTTGCTTTAGAGGACAAGGCTGAAGGAGAAAGAAGTCAAATGGAACTATCTTAGGAATCAGTCCTGAGAGAGAGGAGAGAAGACTGGAATCAGGGTTGAGGTGATCACGAGAAGTGAGACACACCTGAGATGGAGTTCAGGGAAACTGGTAACTTGTCGGGGGTGCTGGGGAGGTGGTGAGAGAGGTTGGGATGGCCTATTCTAAAAAGCGAAAGGCCTTGTAAGTTGTCAGGAACGTCTTGGGTGGAAAGATAAACTGAAATTCAAAGGGATGAGGGTTTGTGAGTGGGATGATAGAAATAGTGTGCATATATTTAAAATGAAATTCTGCTATTTTTCTAGAAAAAGAAGCAGCTAATGAATTAAATGTAATATGGAGTTATCACGCTCTCATTAGTTTCTGAAACCCGGAGCTCAGTTCAAAAAGAGTTACCACTCACACATCCGCGTGTGTATTACCACCCAATAGAAATTAAGGTCCTGCGCAGCAAAATATTTATACCACCGCTGGGGCCACTCAGCGGGGTGTGGAGGCGGGGAAGGAGGAGGAGTAAAGGTTGTTTACAAACTTGACATACACACGCAGCGCTAATCCAAGGTTCTGGAATTGGGGGTTACAATCTTGGGATTTGGAGGTGCTCTGATGCCTGGGATTCAGGGACCTGGCTTATGCCTACCCAAGCCATAACTGAATGAAGAACAGAAGGGTTTCTGCGCTCTGGCCCTAGGTCTTAGGGCAGCGATGACTCACTTGCAGCACCCCATCCCTCTTTGCCAAACTGTCGTCTCCGCCCACCCCCAAACCATCTCAACGATGCGCTGCTGCGGCTCCGGTTCCGGGTGCGTTGCTTGGGGATAACAAGGGCACAATTCATTCCTGTATCTCAGCAAGGGAAACCTCTTTGTCAGTCTCCATGCTTTCCTTGCTCCGCACCCAAACCTTCATTGAGCGGCGGAGATGGATGCAACATCCAGACCCGGAACTCCAGACCGACGAATAGCGCGCGGAGGGGCCAGCCGAGCGCCGGGGGTAAGTATCTATGCGCTCACGTAGAGAACACTGACGGGGGAATGCGGGCGCTCTGGAGCAGAGTAAACATTGCAGCGGCTCGCAGTGCACTCAATGCTATGCGCTGGAGGAGCCGGACCGGGGAAAGTTCCTGCGTCATTCGCGCGTAGTAGAAACGCACGTCGCCTGGGAAAGTCAAGGACCACTCTCTTTTGCGCAGAAATATTACGGCGGATTTTCCAATGTCGGGGGTGGGAGGGTGGAGCGGAAGAAAAGTGGAACATGGATGGCCCTCGTACCTACTGGAAAGCAAATGGGGGTGGACGGATAGAAGGGAATACGCGCGCTAGGTACCAAATTGGAACCCTGCCAAGTGCGTATTCTGTTACGCAGGAAGGTGGCCATCCCGCTCTCCTTTTCTACAGAAACATATGCCTTGAGCCCCCTCTTCCTATTTTCTGGAACCCCCACGGATGACAGGAACCCCCCCCCCCAAACTGAAAGAGTGTCAGGGAAGACTCTCCAGGCTCTCTCCACTATTTCCGCTTTTCCGGTGCACCCCACCAGCAGGGTGCAGACTCGCACTGTGCCGCACCCCCATTACTAGTTTCCACCCTAATTCGAAGCGTCCGGGGTAAGCTCCACCCTCTTCCCCGCCCCGGAGCCCTAGGCCCACCCTTCCGTTCCTAGGACGGGACCTTTCCCGTCAATCCGGTTCAGCGTCAGGGTTCCTGGCGCGTGGAGGAGGAAAAAAAAAAGGGGCCCTGAGAAAATTTAGGGACTCTACGAACCGCCCCCGACGACACACAGAGAAGGAACTCCCAGTACCCTAGACTGGATATTCTCAACCCACACGCCCGACTCCGGATGCACCAATAAGGAATCGGGTCCTTCCTAAGCTCGGTAGCTCCGCTCCTGGGCGGCTGAGTATGCTGGTAGGAAGAACTATTCTGAGTTTGGAAACCAACTTCCAAGCCGCCTCGCGGCACTGGGCTAAGTATGAGCCAAGTTTCGACCCTAGAAAGCACCGAAAAGTCCTGAACCCCCAGAGGGCAGATGCGTGCGCTCTCTCGAGTGTTAGCGCACGCATGGGACTACCCACCCAAACCGAAGGACGAAAACGAGTTTCTAGCAGGTCTTAACGCCAGAGCGGAGAATAGGTGCAGTACGGGTCTTAGGCTAAAAAACATGAAGTCTTCCAGAGTGGGTGAAGAGGCGGGAGGGGAGCAGAGGGGAAGGGAGGGGTGGAAGCGCGCTCCCACTTACCATTCCTGAGCAGAGGCTGATGACGGCCGTGTGTTCGGACTTGGTATTGACATGGCCTTTGTAGAAACAGTGTTTGAGTTCTGATTCCTCCTCGGAATAAAACTTTGTTTGGTTCATCCCAGGCGCCCCGAGGAGGGTGACAGTGAACAGTGGAGCGATAAATCCGGCATGGGCGGTGAGATTAAATAGAAACTGTTGGCCGAAGGCAGAGAGGCGGTAATGCGCCTGGGAGGAGGTAGAGGAAGAAGAGGAGGCGGCGAAGGCAGGCCAGGGGTCAGAGGCAGAATTAATGCTCCGTCGCCTTCTTTTGAAGTGCACGTTCGCGGGAAAGGGTTCTCCTAGAGCATTCACTCGGATGGGAGACGCGACTTCGTATTCTTTCAGGGTCTCTAATAGTTTTACTGCAGAAAGAAGCAGAGACACATACATCAAATAACTCAGTTTTCCACACGTTTTAATTTAAAATGAAGGTGGTGGCTTCGTCTTGGGTTACTTTCCAGGGTTGTCTTTTTTTTTTTTTCCATGAGTCAATCTCTTCAGCCTTCCGTCGTTAGAAAATATTTGCTGAACACCTACTATGTGCCAGGAACCATGCTGGCACATAGGCGCCGAGGATACACCAGTCAGAGCCAGACAATGAACAAGTCAAAACACAGAATTTCAGATCCTGAATAAAATAAAACATGCAGCGATCTGGTGCCCCCAATTATTAAGTAACTGGCTTGGGGCTTAGGGTATTGGGAAGGGGAGAGCCTGGGAAGGCTAAAAGCAAATTAGGGAAGGTGGGGTGTGGAGGAAGTTTGTTCCACAGTGGCTCTCCCTAGAAATTTACAGGGGATGACCAAAGAAAGGAAAGGCTGCAAAGCGGGAGATAATTCTTTCTAGGAAAAAGAGAGAGAGGCCTCCGCTGCGGGGTACCGGCTGCCGGGCGCGGAGGATGTTCCGGGGCCAGAGCCTTGTTACCTTGCCTCGGGTGCAGCCTGTCCTTGCGCACGGCGGCCGCGGCGTCTGGGCTCCCCATCTCGGCCAGGTCCCGCACCAGGAGCGTTAGCAGTGTGGCCCAGGATACAAACTGCATGGTGCTCCCCACCCCTCCCCCTGCTACCCCCACTCCCCTCCCTCCTGCCCTCCTTGGCTGCGGCGGCGACGCGAGGCAGCGGCCGCAGAGAGCGCGCGGAGCCGGGCGCCCGCCGCCAACTTTAGGAAAAGCTGAGGTTAAGTCTGCGCTGGGCTGAGCAACGCCGCGGCCTGCCGAGAGCTGAGCGGCTCGAGCCGCAGGAGGAGCAGGAGGAGGAGGAGGAGGAGGATTGAGGCTCGGTTACTCGGCCGCATAATGTCCAGGGAGCTGGCAGGAGAAGGCGCGGAACTTGCGCTCCGAGGCGCGCTGGGCGCCCTGTGCTGCCGGGGATAGCGGAGCTGCTTCTTGAATGGGGGGTTGGGGGGCGGAGGCTGGGGGGGGGGGCGCGGGTCCTCCACGGCTCAAATACCCCGGGTGCCCGCCTCTAAGAGGAGAGGGTGGAGACAGCAAGCGGGGACCGCCTCCTTCCAGAGTGTGTCCCCTCCTCAGCGGACTAGTGTGGGACTCTAGCCGGCGTCTGGCAGCTGGAGACCGAGGCCAGAGACCCCCGGGCAGCTGACCGCGGTCTCTGCCACATCGTGGAGCTGGGGTTTTTAGAGGCTCCTGCTCAGGGCAGAGAAAGTTCTCTCTGGCTCTTTCAATCTCTGTATCTAGTCTCTCCCTCTCCCCCCTCCCCGCCCTCTCTTCTCTGCCCTTTCTTCATTCTGGGTCCTGGCGTCTCTCTTCTCTTTACTCTAGGGTTTCCATGCCCCTCCCCGCCTCTCACCCCCAAATCTACCCCCACCCCCTTTCGCCAAGGCCTCTTTTCCTCATCCTACTGTGCCCCTATTTTTCGTATTTCTCCCCTTCCTCTTTCCTCTCTCCTGCAGTACACCCCCTCTTCTTTCCTTACCACTTTATGAACCTCTGTTCTGGTCTGCCATCTTCTTAGGAGTGAAAATCGTCCCATTGCAGAAGCTCCTTCCTTTTCTACAGTTTCTACTTTGGGAGATTTGGCATCTGAACTAAGCTATCGGGATTTAGTCGCCCCAAGCTAAGAGTTCTGCAGTTCTGTGTGTTATTTCACATCCTTGGTTACCTGAAACTTCCTCAAAGCTTTTAAACTGTGTTTTCCTCAACCCCTATCCTCATCCTGACAAGGTCCTCAGCTTTCTGTGAGTCCAGCCCAGAAGGTTTAAGAGCTACTCTAAGAAGCAATGAGTAGGGAGTGGACCTTGGAGCCCATGACAGCGCCAGGGTTTAGACAGCTGAGGAAAGGCAGTGCGAACGAGTCTTGAAATCAGAGGGGAAGCACCAATCTTAGGGACTTCTCAATCACTTCCACTAGCTTTTTTTTGCCAGACAAGAATGATTGTAGCAGCAGGCTGTTCAAAGCTGATATTTAAAGCTACACCTACCTCTGCCTCGGGATGCAAAATTGGGGGGGGGGGGTTCTGAGGGGGAGAGGGGGGAAAGAGAGAGAATTGTTTAATCCTGCATACTTCAAAAGCACTTTTTCTTTTACCAGCCCTCAATTTCAAGATAAAGGAAATAACATCAGTTTTGGTAAAAGATATGACTAATGTTTATTTGCCTGGGAATGTAGTTTTTGTTGCTTGATAGGTTGTCAGTCAAGCTTGAAAATACTTAAGATTGCCAACAAGAGGGCAATAGCAATAAGTGTCAATATTCTGAAAAAATTAATGCATACATTTCTCCTGGTGGAAGGGGAAATGACTTGGCAAGACCCTGTTTTCCTGAAGAAGTTGTTAGCCAGTTGGATCAATACTGCTATTGTCTAATTTATTACTAAAATTTATAATGGCTACATGCAATTTATATAAAAATAGCAACACATGTAAGGTACACACTATTTTAAAAGGATATTTAATTATTTTTCTTAAATCTTCAAAATAGTTCACTAAAATACATTTCTTCCCAACACACAATCTTTCTTTTCATTATCTATTAAAACTTACCGTAATCACAGGGCCTGAGAGTTGCTAAGAGTTCAGCAAGGAATAGAAAAATATTAATTAATGTATTAGCTGTTTCTTATGGGAACTATTCTTAAATTTCCACTGTAAAATTACTCAAAAATACAGCACTTTTCCAGATATATAAATGAAAGAAACAGAATAGAAAACCCAGAAATGAACCTATGCATATATGGTCAGTTAATTTACCACAAAGAAAGCACAAATATACAAGAGGGTAAAGATACTCTCTTTCAGCGAATGGACAGCCACATTTACACCATACATACAAGCAACTCAAAATGGATTAAACATATAAACATAAGATTTGAAACCATAAAATTTCTAGAAGAAAACATAAGCAGTAAACTCCTTGACATCAGTCTTCGTGATGACTTTTTGAATATGACGCCAGAAGCAAAGTTTGAGAAGACAAACTATGGAATGGGAGAAGGTATTTGTAAAGTGTATCTGATATGGGTTCACTATCCAAAAATATGTTTAGAATTCACATAACAGCAAATAAATAAATAAATACATACATATTCTAAAAGTGAGAAGAGCATTCCACACCCCCCCCCCCAAAGAAAATAAACAGCCAACAAAACATGAAAAGGTGCTCAGCCTCACAAATTCCCAGGGAAATGCAAATGAAAACCACAGTGAGATATCACCTTACACTCATTAGAATGGCTATTATCAAAAAGACAAGAAATAACAAGTGTTGATGAGGATGTGGAGAAAAGGAACTCCTCCTGCACTCTTGGTGAGAATGTAAATAGCAGTCACTATTTACTATTTATGGAAAAAATATGGAGATTCCTCAAAACATTAAAAATAGAACTACCATATGATTCAGCAATTCCACTTCCAGGTATTTATCTGAAGGAAATGAAAACACTAACTCAAAAGATTTCTGCACCATGTTCATTTACAATAGCCAAGACCCAGAAGCAGCATCAGTATCCATTGATGGATGAATGGATAAAGTAAATATGGTGTGGACATACAATGGAATTTATTGTCTAAAAACATGGAAATCTTATTTGCAACAACATGCACGTATGAAAGGACCATGAGGACATTATGCTAAATGAAATGAGAAAGACAAATACCAAATGATGTCAGACTTGGAATCTGAAAAAACAAAGGAACCATAGATATAGAGAAAAGATTGATAGTTGCTAGAGAGCGAGGTGGAAATAAACGAGGAGGTGAAATGGGTGAAAGTGGTCAAAGGTAGAGGCTCCTCATTATAAGATAAATAAATCTTGGGATGTAACAAACAGCATGGTGATTACAGTTAATAATATTGAAGTATATATTTGCAAGTTGCTGAGAGTAGATCTTTTAAAAAAAAAAGATTTGTTTATTTATGCCTACAAGAGCTGGGGTACAGGCCAGAGTTGTGGGAGGTGAGAGGATCCACCAGAGACAGAGTGGGGAACAGAACAGGCATATTAACTGAAATACACTGCTGAGGGCAGCAGCGGGTAAGGCAGAAGAGGTCTGCTACGCCATGTGGGTCCCCTCCCTGGCTGGCAGCAGGGATCGAACTCGTGCTGCAGTGGCTGTGGTTTGCTTCATAGTGCGTTGCTTAACCCACTGTGCCACCAGGGAGGCCCTGAGAGTAGATCTTAAATGTTCTCATCACAAGAAAAAAGCATGTAGCTATATGTGGAGATGGAAGTAAATTGGACTTATATTGTAAGTATCTTATAGGTCTTATTTATATTGTACGTATACTGTAAGTATAAGTAGTGATATTTTGTAGCATATACACATATCAAGTCATTATGTTGCATTATAAAACTAACATGCTTTATGTCAATTATTTTATGAAGGATATATACCATTTTTCAATCTCATTAAACATTTTCCTTTTAATCAAAACCCTCTTGACAAAGAGAAGCTAATGATATAAAAGTATTATTTTATTTTAGGTAAAGACAGAAGCTTCCTTTGTCCACTGTCTTAAACTTCCTTTATAAGGATTTGGCTGTAAGGATGAACTTTGTTTACTAGCCTTTAAAATTGCTCCTAAGGGCCCGCCCTGGTGGCGCAGTGGGTTAAGCAACGCACTATGAAGCAAACTGCAGCCACTGCAGCACAAGTTCGATCCCTGCCGCCGGCCAGGAAGGGGACCCACATGGCGTAGCAGACCTCTCCTGCCTCGTCCACTGCTCCCCTCAGCAGTGTGTTTCTGTCAATCTGCCTGTTCTGTGTCCTGCTCTGTCTGGTGGATTCTCTCACCACCCCCACATCTCTGGCCTGTACCCCAGGGTTTGTATGCATAAATAAATAAATCTTAAAAAAAAATTGCTCCTAATATAACCCAATCATTTCCAGAAGAGCTTATAGGAAAGGAAAGCACAAAATGTCTTTTGGTTACCTGCTAACGTGGCCACCAGCCTGGGTTTCTGAATATTTCATATTTATTGAATCTATTTCTCTCTTACCTGTATTAGTTTGCCACTGAATGTACATCTGGATACAAGTCTTAAGAATCTTAGGAAGATGTTTGAAATCATATGAAATGAATAAGACATTTGAGCTAACTAACTAATTCAGGTAAAAATCTTTTCTATGAAAGATAATAATAAACTTTTTCTGAGTACTCACCATAGGTTAATACGCGGCAATTAATTTACTTCATACAGCAGCTCCTTGAGGCAAGTCATACTAGTAGTTTTGTTTTATAGATAAGGATACTGAAGTATAGAGAGGGGGAGATCATTTGACAAGGATCCCTTAAGTAGTTAGTGAGAACTATGATTCAAATTTTGTCTTACAGTTTAGGCAAAGTTAGTAATTATTATCCCATATAATGAATAAGATAGTAGTATTGTTAGATTTGGGGGGGTTATTTGGGAGGTGGCTAAAATCACTTAGAGAATTGCTTCAGTTGTTTAGAGTCAGTACTTTTTTTGGACTAGCTCCTTTTTCTATGAGTATTTCATGATACTCATCTTAGTAGTTCCAGTAATATTTCACAACCTTTTTTCAGTTTTTCCTTCAATACCTGGAATAGGTCTCACACATAGTAGGCACTCAATAAGTATTTACTGAATGAATGAATAAAAATTGTCTACTTTGGTTCAACTCTACTAGGATAGCTTCTTTATAAAGAACCAACCTCCAAATATATGTAGTTTGGAGGTTGTTCTAGAAATAAGGATGCAGAATTACCTGTGTTCATTAGGGAAAAGTACATTTTATAATAAACTGATCCCTCTGAAAAGTTGACTGAAAAAAGTACAGTTTTTTGAGAGGTCATTTGGAGTTAATGAAAGGACAGTTTTCAGTCCATTTTTTTAACTCCAAGCCTTTACTGGAATTAAATATTTTTTTCTAGGTTAAGTAGAGGGCTTCATTGGCTAATTCTCATGAAACTGATTCCCAAGGGAGTGATGGCTGACATTAGTCACTAGGAAGAGATCATCTGGTCAATGGAATTACTAGAGATGACATCACAAACAGCTTTACATCAGGAAGAAGATTTGAAGCAAAGCCATCTATTTCCACAAAATAGGAAAACCCCCAATCAAGTGATAAGGAGAGACCAGGAGTCAGGTTTTATGTGGAACAGTTTCTTGACTTGTCTAGAGAAGCCTAATGTACTGCTTAGCACAGGATTCCAATGGATGAAGTACCATTAGTGTGTGACCCTGAGCAGTACCCTTTTTGAGCCAGTTCATGTTTGCAGAGTGCAGGTAGGGGAGAAACCTTGTCATCTTCTCTTGCTACCTACAAATATACTACAAATACCCTAGTATATCTGTAAGTCTTCTAACTACTAACTTTATGCAGAACTTAATGTAGAGAAATTATGCCACTGGTCATAATAAGATTCTCTGTCGATTTCTACTTTGTTCTTATTTAAACCTAATAACAGTCCTTCCATCTGGATTTTACTCTTCCTGTTTCATTTATGATTAAAATAAGATACAGCAAAATGAAGTGACTTGGGGCCTCCCTGGTGGCACAGTGGGTTAAGCAATGCACTATGAGGGAAACCACAGCCACTGCAGCACGAGTTCAATCCCTGCTGCTGGCCAGGGAGGGGACCCACATGGGGCAGCAGACCTCTCCTGCCCCTCAGCAGTGTGTTTCAGTCAGTCTGCCTGTTCTGCTCTCCACTCTGTCTGGTGAATCCTTTCACGTCCCGCAACTCTGGCCTGTACCCCAGCTCTTGTATGAATAGATAAATAAATCTTTAAAAAAAAATAATGAAGTGACTTGTCCAGCATGACAGAAAGCACATGTGCCGAGGATTTGAATGGGGGTCAGTTTACTTCCAAGGCTCATGGTCTTCATTAATTAGAGCAGTCTGGTAACATAAAGAATTCACCTCACTATTCTGGATCATTGAGCTCTCATATTTGACATTCAGCTCTCATATGACCTGACAAATATGATCCATAAGAACATTATTTTTTTATTCTTTTAGTGCTAAATATAAATTTCTAAACAACTTCTCTTGGAAAATTATAGCTCCAATGTTTAAAGTCGATCTGTGGTGCTCACAGCTAGTTAGTGGCAGTTCTACAAAACATTGTTCACTTACCGATGGCTCATTGTTCATTTGCCTGTCATTCAAAAAACATTTTTGATTTAATATTTCCTAGGTTTTGGAATCCCAAATGAATCTTACTAATATTTGCTTGAAATTCTTGGGATCTCAACTCCTTATCCTGGCCCCTCTAGTTACCTTGTAGAATGAGACCTTTAGACCTAGAGGTCAGCATCATAACTAGAAATGGAATTCAGAAGTGCTGAACTTATAGCTAAGATTTAAGTCATTCTCAAGCTGAAGCCAAATTAGAATACACTACAATATATGCACAATTTCATTATTTTCTAAAAGTACACTTTCTGCATACATAGCTGTTGGAGAGATGCTGTCTTGGAAGCTGATAATTCTCAGAGAAGCACCAGGATGCTGAATACTTCCTGAGCTTTGAACTTCTCCTGTTGTAATTTCATACTTTGTATTGTTGTCCTTCTTTGGTAACCTTTGTTATACTTTCAATTATAAGAGTACAAGGAACAGGGGCCTCGCTGGTGGTGCAAGGAGTTAAGCACTGCACTATGAGGCATCCACAGCCATTGCCGCTCGCATTCAATCCCTGACCAAGGAGGTGACCCACATGGCACAGCAGATCTCTCTTGCCTCGCAACCTGCTGCCCAATCTGCCTGTGCTGTTCCCCACTCTGTCTCTGGTGAGTGCTCTCACCACCCACCCCGCACCTCTGACCTGTACCCCAGCTCTGTATGCACAAATAAATCTTAAAAAAAAAAAAAAAGAGTACAAGGAACAAAACTGGCTTCCTCACCACTATGCTTTCTGTTTCTAGTTTTCAGAGCCATTGCTTTTTTAACTTATGTAATTGTTATACACACACACACATACACACACACACCCGGAATAATTGGGGTAATCTCTTTCAAGGTCTCATTACTGGTGGGAGGCAAGTCCTGCTCTCATCAGAATCTCATAATGATTCAATTTATCTGAAGTAGAATTTTCCAGAGCTAGACTCTCCTCGATGACACTTCTGGATCGTAAATAATGAGACACTCCTTAACTGCATGCAGGGCAAGTAAGAGGGCATATTTTATATATACTTGGAGATGTTTCCATATCCTTTACCATATCCTGAAAATGGAATCTTCACAATTACTGCCTTGTAGAGATCTATGAAAATGAGCCACGAAAGTGTTGGCTCTGTGTCTGTCTGGACTGGTGTCTCTACATGCTCAATAGTCTTGCTCTAACACACCTGCTAGTTCTTCATTCTGTAGGCTAGAAGAGGGCATAGACAGCTTACCACTCCTTCCCCAGTTAAACTCCATCCGTTGCTCCATCCCTACCACCAATTTATGAACCCTTCTCCCAGTGGGGAAAAAAATAACCATGTGCATTGTTCTGTTAATTTGACTATATATTTTTGCATGTTCATTCTTGCTGTTAACCCCTTATCCTTTAGTTTTTAAGTTAAAAACAATTCAAACAGCTTTACTACCTCTTTCAAACAGTCTGTTTAAACTAGTAGTTCATGTAAGTTCAGTTTTTTTTAAACACTGGGATTTTGGGGGGAAGAACTTTATAATAGCCCAAACATCTTTCCTCTGAACACTAATAAAAACGTGTTATTATATGGCAAATGGCAAGCCATAGCTTACATATGTAAATATGTAATTCCTTTTGCTAGATAATACTTAATAGGTTGTCTGTCCTAACGATATTTATTAATGTAATAGTAAACTTCAGTGACTATTACTACTTCTAGGTGCAATGGATAACGCCAGAGTCATTTCTCCCCATAGTCCAATGAAACAGGAATGCCAACAGCCCCTCTGTGCAGAGAAGAAAATGAAGGCACAGGAACCCAACACTGTGCCACTAGTGAGTATCTGAGTGGCTTCTTCGTTTCATGGCTGACCCTCTTAAACTACTACATTACAGTGACTCTCATTTGTACTTAGGCTTCATTAAACTTAAAACAGGACAAATTGATACTTAGGGATACAATCTCAAAGAGTAGGTGTTGCAATAGGAACTTTGTTGCTGCTTGGCTACTATACAAAAGTCGTGGAGCAGGTTTGCAAGGCAAGACTCTGCTACTTGAGCAGAAGTTATTGTGCCATTTTTGAAAGAATAAAGGATAGCAAAAGTTGACCATGAGACAACGGTATGAGGAATAGGATCCATTGGGTGGGATAGGAACAGGGGACACATTTTTATGAGGGACAGGTAGGGGGACATTGTGACCATACATCAAAAGCCATTTGTGGGGCCTCCCTGGTGGCTCAGTGGGTTAAGCAACGCACTATGAAGCAAACCTCAGACACTGCAGCATGAGTTCGATCCCTGTTGTCGGCCAGGAAGGGGACCCACATGGCGCGGCAGACCTCTCCTGCTGTGCCCACTGCTCCCCTCAGTAGTGTACTTCTGTTGATATGCCTGTTCTGCTGCCCACTCTCTGTGGTAAATCCTCTCACCTCCCCCCACACCTCTGGCCTGTGCCCCAGTGCTTGTATGCATAAATAAATCAATCTTTAAAAAACAAACAAACAAACAAACAAAAAAAAAGCCATTTGCGTCAGCAAAGTATGATGTCATCACAGCCAGTTATCTGAGACCACCATGGAGACAGTTACGTAATCAGATCAACAGTGATTTGGGCATCCCCAGGTATGCCCTGTGATATGGACTGTACTACGTAGGTAGTCAAGGAATGCTCTACTGTGATTTTCAGATAGCAAATAGGTCACCAGCTCATAGGAACCCACAAGTAGGAATCCAAATAGTAGTAGAAATTCAGATATTTGGCCAATTGGTTGGAGGGGAAACCCAGGGGGGAGTCGGTTACAAATAGTGGGATTGTGGACCTCAGGCTAACTGGGGTTGAGGAGGAGAATGTTCTTCCAGCCAAGTCATTCACCTATGACTGGCACTTGGGGACACTGGTCTTTGGCAGTGCCAGTGGCACCACCATTCTTAGAAAAGAGCTGTGGCCCTCACTTTAGCACAGCATCTCGGTGTTCAGTCCGTGCTATGGTTCTTGCTATAAAAACTACATCTGGCCAAGAGGCCTGCCATTTAGAAACAACCTTCAGGTTGTGAAAGTGAAATAGGAGTTGAATTCCCCATGATAAGCTAATGTGGAGGTCCATGCAGAGATGTTTTCAGAGAACTTTTCAAATTATCTCAGCAACTGTGACCCCCAAAGACAATGGAGAGGGGCTGGGGGCAGGGAAGAATACCTTCATTTTAAAATTAATGTGCAAAAACAGATGAATCGCATGTACTAGCTTGACCCAGTAATAAGATTATGGGACATCAAACCAATGCCAGTTGTAAATGGCATATTCACCGTGCGCCACCGTTGTATTAATTGGCACTGATAACACAAATTCAGTTGCTTCCTGAAACATAAACCTAGTAATTAGTGCTCTGTCAATCCCTATCAGATGTTGGCAAAATAATTGGTTTTGCAGTTAATTTTTTCACTCAAAAAGAGTCAGGTCTGATCTGACATATCAACGGCATTCATAGCAAGCAAGTTCATAGAGTGAACTTCAGGTACTGCTGGGCTCTGTACAAGAGGCACTATTACAAAGAACAAGAGTTTGGAGTTTTAATTTTCTATTGGGCTTTTTCAGCAGGCTGGTGGTGGCCTCTGAATTTGGTTACAGAAGCTGGTCCATTTAACCAATGTAAAAACTTTAGATCAGCACTTCTTATAGCTGATCATTCAGTTCATTAATCCTGAACACAAATCTGGATCTCGCAAAACTTATACTTGCGCTTATTAATCTTTGCCAACAACACAGATGTTGCGGTAGAAAAATGACCAGTGACTTGGCCTTTGTGTTCAGAGGTGCCAGAGGTCCTAAAAATAGAACGTGGACACAATTCAACACCCTCTCCTCCCCACTTTTCTGATCAGGTAATAAGAATGGGAGCTATCAGAAAATAGTAAATGTAATTAAATAGCAGGCAATCTTTAAAGAGTAAGGAGTAGTGTGGTGGTTTAATATTTAGGCATGTTTAAGATACATTATTACGCAAACAAGTCACTGGTATGGTTTGTCTAAACAGTGCTGTCACGGGAAGAACAAAACAGGAACAACAAAATCTCGGCCTGTGCTAGATATGCATAGGAAAAGGTCTAGGTAGATTAATATACATCAAAGTATGACCACATGAAATCTGGAACTGGGAATTTTGGGGACTGTGCACACTTTCTATGATACTTATTCTCTTGTTATTTTTTTTTTACAAGAATATATTACTTCCTTAAAGAGAAATATGCTTACTTTTAGAAATAAAGAGATAATATATAAAAAACATACAATGGTATCACCACCCTTAGGGAAATTTTTCTTATAAATTATACATAACTTTACCTGTTCTGTAACATTCAGTATGTGTTTTATTACTTGAAAATAACCTAGAGTGTGTATATGTGAATGAACACTAGGATGAGATTTATGACAGCTCAGTCAAGCTTTTGAGGGGAGTTGGTGGGGAGCTTATGACTTAGAAATAGAAGCATTTGATATATAGTAACTGTGGATTTAAAAACACGAATGAAGAATGAAAAACATAAGCTTCTCCAGCAGCCTCCTACCTATATAAGCAGAAAAGACATATGTTCACTTAATATTTTTTGAGCACCTACTATGTGCCTTGCACTTCACAGATAGCAGAGGAATTCACTAGTGGCAAAGAGCATCACAAGATAAATAAGTGAACAAATATATAATTAAACATTGTTCCAGGTATTGTGGAGGAGATTAAAAGGGAGATAGTTTCGATTAGGTACACAGAGAAGGCCTCTTTGAGGAATTATAGGTAAACCTAGAGAATAAGAAGCCAGCTCCTTAAAGAACAGGAAGAAAACCACTCCTAGCAGAGCTAACAGCAGGGCAAGCTAAAGAGAAAAGAAGTGGGAGTGTTTAGGAGCCCAAAGAAGTCCTTGAGGCTAGAATTCTGTCAATGAGGAGGAAGCAATTTAGAGTGTGTGGCTGGGAGTGAGCCAGGAGCAGTAGGACTTCTCAGGTGAGGAATCTCAGTGCAGGGGGATGCTATGGAACACTTTTGGCCAAGGGACATCAACACACTCTTGGTAGCTGTGTGGAGGATGGAGTCAGGGAGTGATGGTGTTGTCCAAATGAGGAACTAAGGATTGTGTTTGTGAGAAAGATGGTCAACTACAAAGACTTTTCTCTAATACTTGGAGAAGTCTAATACTTCATTGCATGTGTAAACTGATACAATGCCTCAGAAGGCAATTTAAGAGCATCTTTTGACTTAGCATTCAACATTTTACATGGCAGATATTTTTTCTTTTTTTAATTTGATACAGTTTCAGATACTTTTAAATTTTAATTATTATTATACATTTTACATTATTTTTCGTCCCTGTGAAATTCCCATCACTAATACACCCGTCCACCATCACCATAGTCCCTTGTGCTTTTCCCACCCATTGATCCTTCTCCCTCCTCCTCCCTTATGAATGTCTCAGATTTATAGTTGTCTGTTGACTTTGATTTATTTACTGCAATTGATTTTTCCCCTTAGTTTCCTCTGTATTCCTCCTATATGTGACACCATCCAATATTTTTCTTTTTCTTTCAGACTTATTTCACTTAGCATAATCCCTTCTATCTCCAGCCATGTTGCTGCAAATTGCATGAGTTTCTTTTTTGATTGCTGCATAATATTCCATGGTGTATATGTACTATATCTTCTTGATCCAGTCATCTATTTTTGGGCATTTGGGTTGTTTCCATAGCTTGCACAGCAGATATTTTTTCACATGTGGAAAATAACCTACACAAATTTCTTCATTGATTTTAGTATGAATGACAACAAATCACAAAATGTAAAATATAGGGGATCAATTAAAGATACATACATATAGTGAAACATAGTGTGTCTGTAAAATAAAATTACTCTTCTGTGTCATCTATGTATGTCAAAAATAGAGAAAAATAACCACCGTACATTTATTTGCTTACATTTTCTAAAGAAATACTGATAGCTTAGATAGCTAAGCCTAGTGGTTACCTGGGAGGAAAGTTGGGAACTGGAAAGTCTGGGTGGGGGGGATGTGTTAACTAAAACTGAATGTTAGTCATGTGTGTGTGTGTGTGTGTGTGTGAGAGAGAGAGAGAGAGATGTTTCTGTTTACATACAACTGTTAGGAATCGACTCTTGTGATTATGGAGCTTGGCAAGTCCGAAGCTCTGTGGGTGAATCAGTAAGCTGGAGACCAAGGAATGCTGATGGTTTAGTTACAGTACAAGTTTAAAGAACTTAGAGAACTGATGGTTTAGTTCCATCTAAAGATCAGCAGGCTTAAGTGCCAGGAGAAGCCTATGTTTCAGTTCAAATCTGAACACAGGAAAGAGCTGATGTTTCTATGTGAAGGCCATCAGACAGGAAGAGTTCTCTTACTTGAGAGGCAGTCAGCCTTTTGTTCTATTCAGATCTTCAATGGACTGGATGAGGGAGGGCAATCTGCTTTACTCATTATGTTGAATTGAAGGCTCACCTCATCCATAGAAGCCCTCACAGAAACACTCAGAACGATGCTTGAGTAAATATCTGGGTACCCTCTGGCCTAATCAAATAGACGGAAAATTAACCATCACGAGCTGCCCTAACAAAATACCAGGCTAGACCATCAAGGATGTTCACAGCAGTTTCACTTGTAATAGTGAGAAACGGTAGACTACATGCCTTCAGCAGAAGAATGGTATGCTTATGAGATTGTACACTCTACAGTAGTTCAAAGGAGTAAACCACCTAGACATCAGTTGGTGAGGTCTCAAAAAAATATTGAAGTAAAGCAAGTTAAAGCATGATATATTATCATTTATGTGAAAAACAATGCTCATGTGTTTATTTGTGTATAAAGATACAAAAAGAAGTCTGGAAGGCTATTCCAAATCCATACCTGGAGAAAGGGAGCAAGGACAAGTTTGAGAATGAGCAGTAAATGGGATGTTAGATTTCTTTGTAAGACTCATAAAATTTTGTGAGTTTTCTGATAAATGTACATATTCAATTTCCTCAATGTTGTATTGATTAAAATGTTAAGTCACTTATAAATGTCAATATGCCCTATAAAACACAAAGATAAAAGATGTACACATTGGAAATTTCTGACTTTGTGTAGGGTCTTGAAATAATAGTCTCCTGTTTTAGGGATTAGTAAAAATCTTCACTGACCACATGAAGTGTTCTCCCAATTTATTTCCTGCACTGAGAAAGGGCAGATAACTGTAACTTCAAAGGTAAAAACATCGCTTCATCATTTCTTCTCTATGAATTTTTTGGCAAAACAAACAAGTTTGAAGTAATATTTCAAAGACAGACAACTTGCTCTCTAGCATCTCCCTGTTTTCAACCAAGGAGATGTGGTCAATTGCAGCTCTGAAAAGGTAACTGAGAGTTTTGTTCTCCAGCCCTCTAATATAGCAGATAAACGATGCTTAGCTGTTCTGTAGGCACAGATGCAGAAGTCTGCCGAAGCGTGCTTCCCCCGACCATGCCTGTGACTTTCTAGACAAATGAGTACCTTGGAGCTAGCTGAGATGACAAACCTCACTGTCTCCATGGAAAGCAGTGACTTTTTATTTTTCAGATGTTTGTTTTCAGAGTCAGAAGACCATCTCCCTGTGTACGTGCACTAGAACAGCGACCTTGTCAGCATCGGTCACTGTGTGCTCCTCGCTGCCTAGCAGAGTGCAAGCATGGAGGGGAATTTTTCTGGGATGAGTGAAGCCACACAAAAGATAAAAATAAAACTGTGAATGAATTCCATACAATGTTGACTAAGGAAACCAAGACAGAAAAGTATACCTTACACAATCTATTCACACAATATTAACAAAACAGACAAAATTAACTGATAAGGGTGATGGGGTTATTTGGTTAATCATGTTCTATTGCTTGAACTTAACGTTGACTATAGGGATGTGTTCACTTTATGAAAATTCATTAAGCTAAATAATTATTAGTTGTTCATTTCACTGTTGGTATGTTATTTTAATATTTATTTAAAATAAACAAAGTCAAGTTTTTCCATAAAAAACTCACTGTTAAATAAAGGTATATGAACGCAGGTTTTGAAGTCTTAATCCCATATGTTATAGATGATCTCATCTCTCGAAAATTATCTCCTAACCCCAAACATATTTTTATTTTGTATTTCAGAACAAAAAATGAGTAACATCATCTTCAGGACTTAAAGGCTTAGCTTTCCCTATTTTAAGGCATTGGCTCTTCCTTATCAAAATTCAGCTGATGGTAAAACAGCTGTTGGAAGATTGGAAGCAGCTCTGCTATTGGGTTTTTAGCACCCATTCTTTTTCCTGCCCCTATTCTTTTGAAATTTCTAACCTCTTAAACAGACAAGAGAGACTATTGAAAGAAAACCAGAAACTTCAGAGATGTGCAATCTGGGAAAAATATGTGACATTTCTCACTATTTAATAACCACTAGACTCACTACATTTTCAATTTTTTTCTCTTCTCTCATTCCTTTGTGATATTAACAATAGTGAAAAAATCTTTGAACCCAATATCCCAGAAATTAAGTTACACACACACACACACACATGCATGTACAAAGTGATAGATTTATGAGGTAATTCACAAATACATCATTTGTAACAACAAAGGCTTAAAGGCAACCTAAGTGTCAGTAACGAAAAGTACGTGAATGTAAAAAAGAATGATGAGGCAGTGTAAAAGATACACAGGTGAGTGTAAGGTACAGATGGTATGCTTTGACTGCTACTATGTTCACAGATTTCTTTCTGGAAGGCACACAAGAGCCTGTTAATACCACTGACCCCCAGAGGGGAATAGTGTCCATGGGCAGAGGACTTTCCCTTATACATTCTTTGGTGGTTTTGATTTCTAAACCATATTATGTATGGTCTAATCATAAATACGTTTTTAAAAATATGTAAGCAGTACTTAAATAACATACCATTCTGCCAAAGATGGGGACTAGTATCATAATCTTATATACTGTTGTTGGAAGGGATCCTTTTTGGAAGGTAATCTCTCAAAGGTATGAAGAACTTCCACATTTTCTTTTTAATAAATATTTTTAGCCCTAGTAATTTATTTTTAGGAATGTAGCTGTATGAGAGAATGGCTATAATGGTATACAATGAAGAACTAGATTGGTGAAATACTGGGGGAAAATGTAAATGTGTGAAACAGAGGGTAAGTTTCATAAGTCATGGTCGTGTTATACAAAAGGCTATTTTAGAAGACTATGTAATGACTTAGAAAATGGTTTTTTAACATTAAGTAAAAAATATTCATTATGTACAGCAAAATACTATATATTGCAGAAATTCACCTATACAATTGTAAATACATGTAGGTGTGTACACATGTGAATAAACCCAAAACTCATTATTTTTATTCTAGGTAATACACATTTTCTATATCCATTCTGAGATGAATTTTCAGAAGGGAACTATATTGTGCTTATACTTTATACTAGTAAGTGGATAATAAAAGAATAAACAAGAATATACTTAAAGGTGTAAATAAATTCTACCAAAAGAAGGTAAGGCTGGTCCGAGAAATTTAGCTGCACGTGGTTCAGCACTACATAAATTGAGTTAACGAAATAACAGAACTGTGACTGGTTTAAAGGACAAGAACCAGATGCCAGTCACTCAATTGCTAAAGTTAAAGTGTTGAGAGATGTTGTGACATGGAGCATTGTCTCCGTGGGGAGCATGTTGATCTGTACACTCTGAGAATTGTTTCTCCTACACTGAACTATTTCATTTATTTTAGGAAACAAATCTATACTCTAAAGCAAAACAAGTAAAATCTGAATACATGTAGTATACATATTTATGTGTGTGTGTGTGTGTGTGTATATTCCTATATTTAGATTCTCCTTTTTGCTTTCAGGTATACGACTGATTTAGGTATATCCACATACATAATAGTAATAGAATAGTATTATTATAGGTTATTAATAGAATGATAATAGAATGCTTTTTAAAAACCACTTCTAATAAAATTATTCCCACAATATTATCTTTTATTCTTTATTCCTCTTTTACTGAGATAAGATTCACATACTATAATATTAACCATTTTAAAGTGAGCAACTCAGTGGCATTTAGTGCATTTATAATGCCATGCAACCATCACTTCTATATAAATCCAAATATTTATTGTCACTCCCAAAAGAAGTCCCATACACATTACCAAATTGCTCCCCATCCTCCTCTTCCCCACCCCCCTGGTGATCACCAGTCCACCTTCTGTCTTTAATAGACTTCACCGTAGTGGAATCATAACTGTGGCTAGTTGTGTCTGACTTCGTTCATGGAGCAAAAGGTTTTTTAGGTTCATCTATATGGTAATATAGATCAGTGTTTCCTTTTTTCAGGGTTGAATAATATTCTAATGCATAGATATACCATCATTTGTTTATTCATTCATCTCTGGTGAACTTTTGGGCTGCTTCCACTTTTTGGTTATTGTGAATAGTGCTGTTATGAACATTTGTGTACATCTGTTTGAGTCCTTGATTTCATTTCTTTTGTGAATATATCTGAGTGGAATTTCTGGATCATATGGCAATTATGCCTCCATGCCTAGTCAGCTATTTATTTTTGTTTTGAATTTTATTTTTTAATTGAAGTTAACACTAGTTTACAACACTGTATATGATTTAGAGGGTAGGATCACATCCTCCAGGTGTATGTTACCACACCACACCGACCACCAAAGCACCACAGTCCTCTGCAATAGTTCATTGTGTTCCCCCTCCACTTTGCTGCCCCTCTTCCTACTTCCCCTCTGGTAACCTCAACTCTACAGTCATATTTCTAGAGTTGTTTTATTGGTTTGGTTTGATATGATCCTTTGTTTCTCTATATTCAACATATAAGTTATACCATCCAGTATTTGTCTTTTTCCTAACATATCCTACTTAACATAATCCCCTCCAGCCCCACCTCTATTGTCAAAAATGGGAAGAGTTTATCTTTGTTTAGAGCTGAGTAGTATTCCATTGTGTTAAGAAACCACATCTTCCTTGTCCACTCATCTCTCTTTAGGTGCTAAGTTTAACTTTTTAAGGAACCACTAAACCATTTTCCCAGTGGGTAAACCATTCAAAGCCCATACCAGAAATGTAGAAGGATTCTAATTTCTCAACATCCTTACCATCTCTTTTTATTTTTTTAAATACAATCCTAGTAGATGTGAAATGAGACCTCATTGTGATTTCAATATGCAATTACCTCGTAAATAATGATGTTGAGCATCTCTTCCTGTATTTGTTGTTTATTTGTACATCAGCTTCGGAAAAAGGTGTAGTCAAGTCCTTTACCCTTTTTTAAATTGGGCTGTTCTATTGTTTTGGAGTTGTAAATGTCCTTAACATATTTTAGATACTAGGTCCTTATCAGATATATAATTTGCAAATATTTTCTCCCATTTAATATGTTTTAATTTTTAAAATAATGTCCTTGAATACATTTATTACTTTTACTTACTTGTGGTTAAACAGGGGAATAGTGTTTTCTGTTCTTCCAGCTTCACCTAAAATCTTATGTACTTGCTATTATCATCAAAATGGTATTATTATCATTTTGACAGCTGCATAATAGTGCCATGATCACAGTATTTGTGGACTGCTGGCACATTATACAAGTTTCTCTTGGTAACATATATAAATTAAACCCAATGGATCATTCAGTAATTAGGCATTAGGACGTACAGGAACCAGGTGGCCTGAGGGTCACACTTTCAGTTTCTTTGTCACCCACTCTAAACATTTATCCAACAGTAGGTTACTGGGTTAGTGTGGACAGTGTATATCCCATTAAGGGATGCCAAATTGTGCAACCCAGATTCCCCTTTAAGACTGAGGTGCTCTTTCTCCCAGATGCTGGCAGTGTCAAGTGCTGCCAGTTCTCAGCTAAATATTTCCCCAGGACTTGCCCTAGCCCAAAGACAGTCTTTTCACCCATGGCATGTTTGCTTCTCAAAGGGCAGCCCACAGTCAATGATGGGTGATGCAGGACAGCTCTGAAAAATCAATCAAGCTCAGAGTTCCTCATGGGATTAGCTGAAACCCTGTTATGACTGCATCACAGTTCATTTTCCTTCTGCCTAATCCCGTCTATCTCACTTAACCACAAACACTGGTCCTCAAAGTACCTCCTGAACACTAATATCTGTCTGAGCCCTGTTTCTAGGAACCCAGTCTGTAAAAGTCTTTAACCCAGTAAGTACAGGCTCAGGCCTTGGGGTGGTATTAAAGTCTTGAGGGAACAATACCTGAGAATTTCAGAGTTTGTATCAGAAACAGAAGGGTGACTTATGGCCTCCTACCCTAGTGTGGAGTAGGAAGATGATCTACAATTGTGCTCTTCTACTAACACTGGAAAAACTACTTCTACTTTTGTACTATTTCATTTGAATCCCTCAAACTGGGATTATCATGACTTCATGCATTTTTATGATTTCTAGAAGAATTTGCCATTGTACAAACCACTAACAATGAACAAATGTCACTAAGAAATTTTAATATGTCATTAGTCAGAAAAGGATAGGAACAGGTAATATCTAATCTGCCAGGTAGTTTAATAAGCAAATCCAGCATTGTCCCCTAATTTTGGGGTTTCCTCTTTATTTCTAGTATTAATACTATTTTTAAAAAAACATTAAAAAGTGGATCCATTGCTCCTGTGAATAAGCACTGCAATTCCTAACATCTCCCATACTAGACATGTGACTATGTATGTCCACTGAGATGTGACCAATGATCGTGGAAAACTTCCATTGTCCCTTTATTTTTTTTAGGTTCTTTATTTTTAAAATTATATTTATTTTTTCTTACAATGCTTGCTTGCTTTTCTAGGTGTAGTCCCCATAGAATTCCCACCACTGATTCACCTGTGCACTGTCACCCTAATCCCTGTGTTCTTCCTGTCCCTGCCTTAATCCCAATCCCTCCCATTGTCCCTTTAAAAGAAAGGGATACGGCCTCCACTTTGCATTTGTGCTTTCTGTTGAGAACACAGTGGTAAGCCCTCTTAGCCAATTAAAGATGCCAACAACATAGAGGGGAAGACAAGATAGAAGGATCATGGGCCTGTGACATTATGAGGCCATCACACAGTCAGATGACTTGTGCCTTGTTTGTTGAATGGGGAAGAATAAACAGTTTTCTATTAGGATTCTGTACAGCAGCTGGACCTGTACACTAAATAACAAACACGCAGTAACCCTCTCCTCACTCCTTTACAACTATCTTTTTATGATAGCATTTGTGTCACTGCAGATACTAAGAAATGGCAATCACAAATACTAAGGAACTCACCTCTGCATCATACGACAGAAAGTCCAAATCAAAATGGGTTTGACTGAAAGTCTGCATCCTCTCATTGTTACTTTCCTGAAAAATGTATAGCTCTTTGTAGGTAACTAATATTCAAATCTCTACCTGTTTGACTCTATGCTATCTGTACACTAAAATACAGTGATCACATTGCTAAACATGGAGAAGTAATTTATGTCTTTCCTTGCTGCATTTATGCCCTTTCTTTCCTGATTCAATTTTTTCTGACCTCTGAGGAAAATAAATGTGAAAGCTCTTTTTTGGCTCATCTTAACATTTTATTTTTTTTCAAAGATTTATTTATTTATGCATATAAGCACTGGGGTACAGGTCAGAGGCACGGAGCGGTGAGAGGATTCACCACAGAGAGCAGGGAGCAGAACAGGCAGATCAACAGAAGTACACTGCTGAGGGGAGCAGCGGGCACAGCAGGAGAGGTCTGCTGTGCCATGTGGGTCCCCTCCCTGGCCGGCAGCAGGGATCGAATTCGTGCTGCAGTGGCTGCGGTTTGCTTCATAGTGTGTTGCTTAACTCACTGCGCCACCAGGGAGGCCCTCATCTTAACATTTTAAAAAATTGTCTTAGTGGTAAATAAATTTCATTTAAGGAAATTCACAAATGTGTAGTAACTCTCACTATAAGGAGAACAGAAACAAATATGTTTCTCTCCCTGCCTTCAAGATGCTTACAGTCCTTTGGGACTGATAAGTAAGTTTAACCCAAGGTAGAAGATGAGATTGATCATAAGAAGTATAGAGTTCTAGGAGAGTTTGAAGCAAAAATATGGGTCACCCTTTCTTTGAGGTCAGGAAAGCTTTAGGGATTTGGTGAACTTTGAAATAAACCCATACTATGGACAAGATGTTATAAAATCAAGACTTTTGGGTTTTAGTGGTAGAAGCCCAACTCAAACTACTTTAAACCAAAGTAGAAAAATGTCTTGGCTTAGCTAGCCAACAAAGTCCAGCAGTGTTCTGCTTTAAACATTGTGGGATTCAGGGTATCTGAACGATGCTACAGGAGAGCTGTCTCTGCATCTCTTGGCTGTTTTACCACATACTGATTTGTTTTCAGACAGGTTTCTGCCTGTAGAGCTAAGAATGGACACCAGCTTCCTTGTTACTTGCTCTATCACTCCATCAAAAAGAGTGCCTCTGTCCTAATAAAGCTAGCAATATACAGAAAAAGAGCTCTTTTTGACCAGGTCTAGATCACAGGACCAATTCTGGAGTCAAGGATAGGCTCAACTCCACCAAACCCATGGACTAAACTTAAGCAGAAGTGGTTTTCCGAAATAAAGGAATGTTTTAAATTGAAAAAGAGGTGAAATGGCTGATGAATAATCAAGAACATATGTCATTAGAAATTTGACAGGTGGAGGTAAGGATGGGAAGGTAAAGGATTTATTCATGGGGATGCAGGAATAAATGCATGGAGAAAAGGTAGTACCAGAAAGTCAAGTTGACAAGAATATTGGGGAAAGTAGAAAAATCAAGCTACAAATGTTACATTGTAGAATGCCTTGCCTACCAATATAAGTATTTGTGCTGCTTTTAAAGGCTGTGGAGGAGCCAAAGAGGTGTCCAAAGATATCAAATTATAAAAATAATATATTATCAAGTATACTTGAAAATTGGTTCATTTTCTACATTTTCTTCAAGGGTCTGACATTTAGTTGTATGCTTCATTTATAAGGCATTTATTTTCAATTAAACTACAAAAGCCGGCCTGACCTGCTAATGGGAAAATTTTTATTATGTTTGTTGAATGCGCCTGTCTCCCCCAGCTTATGAAATTTCCCCTGACCTATAACTTTGGGATTTGGCTAAACTGAAAACTATGTATTAATGTGGGCAATCCCAGGTGAAGGACCAGCAAATTCTAAGAGATAAATAAAAAAAAGCAACCAACCATGTATCCTTAGATCTGAAGGGCAATTTACAAACTCACCACCTTAAGGCACTCATTTATTCTTCAGTTAAAGTTGTTCTCTCAACCTTAGCACAGACTTTGGAAAAAGAAATGGTTTGTTATGATAATGGTTAAAAAGTCCCTTTGGAGGCAGTAACTTGATGGAGATTAATTTCTTTCTCCCTCTCCTATGTTCTGTGTCTTCTCTATAAACAGAAGTGAGAATGTGGTTGACCAGAGCCCAGAGTCATGGGCCATGAGACTCCCAATGGAGGGCCAACCTGGGTTGACCACGACCTACTTTTAATGGCTTCCCTTTGCTGTAGGGTTAAATGAGATGAGGCTTTGCAGACAGCAAAGAGCTGTATGTGAATTCATAGAATCATCTCAATAACCAGATGAGAGCCTTAAAGGGGGATTCCATACACCCCATTTTTCTGATGTGAGGCAAGATAGCATCAAGATAGTGAGGCTTAGGCTTCTGAATAAGACAGTTCTGGGTTTTGTTGCTTAATATGCCAAAACTGTCAGTCTCATCTGTAAAATGGGATAACAGACGTTTCTACTTCTCTAATAGTGGTTTGTAGGGATTACGCAGGATAATAATAATGAATAAAAAGCTACTGATTTAGTGTTGCAACATAACCAACTCATCCCAGTTTCCCCAGCACTTTCCAGGATTTAGCACTCTAAGTTTCATAGCCTGGGAATGGGGGTCATTCATAGGCAAACTGAGACAGCTGATCATCCAAGAGGGAGGGACCTGGGAAACTCTCTCAGAAAATACTAGCATTTTTTACTTACAGGAGAAAAGTGAAGGTTAAAATACATAGCGTGGTGTAAGGAATGCAAGCATTTTGTTAAAAAAAAATCATAGTGATTGTAGAAATAAATCTCTGAGGATTCATATGTAAGACTTCTAAATCCAAATCCTGTTCTTGTTCATGTTGCTTTTTATGTTTTTCTTTACTTCTTCATTCATTCAATGCCTACCCTCATAGAACTTATAATGTAGAAGAGAACAGAGCCTTAATAAAGTTACTTTATAAATAATTGAAATCCTCTTGTGCTAAGTGTACTAGCTGGCAACTGCTGATGCATTGTCTTTCTAGAAATTTTCCTGACTTCATCTACTCTCAAATGTTTTTCACTAATGACCATGGTTTTTTGCAAAGTGGACATCTTGGGAGTTGCAGTGCAGCCTTTGACCATGGAGGAGGACAAAATTAATTAGCCTGAAATGACCACATTTGATCTGGTCAGGGATGCTCCTCTTTTTACATTTTAATGGAATAGCAAACTGAAGGGTGCAGTGTCCTCTGTCACATGGGCTAACCCGTAACTGGAGGCTCCTACTGTAGAGTCTTGCATTTTACACCATGGTGCTGTCACCATTCACAAGAAAGGAAAAGTGGGCTTTTCAGGGGTGTTCCTGTTACAGCACTGAGTGGTCTTTTCATTGTATTTCAGTAGTGCCAGGAAATTCAGAATCAGCTACCTGGTCCAAAGTACAGTAATCTGTTGGTGTTATATTTACTACAGTAAATCATCACAAGGAAAGTGGATATTTCATCTGGAAGTCAGGGTGGGCAAAGGAGTCTGCTTGGCCCTGGCCGTTCTGTGTTAGTCCATTGGGTTAAATGCAACTTTCACCCTCCTTGCTTAGCAGACTGAAAAGGGAAAACACCCCCTAGTCAAACAGGGTTAGATTTCACAAAAAAAGGCATGGAAAGGTATACAGAATCTCATCATGTCTACTCAAAAATAAAAGGACAAAAGGATCGTGGCCATTTCTTCAAAGAAGAACCTTCCCTGGACTGCTTCCACTTACAATCTACTTTTTTCTTACCTTTGAGTTCAGGTGTCTGGTATTTAACAAAAGCTCAACAAAGTTAATGTTTTTTTAAAAAAATGTTTAAATACATAATACATTTCAGGGAAGAATTTTGGGTGTTTGGATTTAGGAAGTGCTATTGATGATCAGGAGAAAAGTGAAGGTTAAAATACTTGGCATGGTGTAATGAATGCAATAGGGTCTATTTTTCGGTTTGGGGCTCAAGTGGGGCAGACAGAGTATGGCATTTTATTAGCATTTTCCTTTGGTTTCTTTCCTTGTTTTTTTGAAATTGCAGCGAGGCTGTGGCTATTTAAAAGAATTTAGCGCAAAAGTTGTGCCCCTTGCTATTCTGAGATCTTGCCCAAGATTTGAAAACATGCCCAGTGCAGATGTGACTTGAGACTTCAAATGAAGAAAATAAGTTCAAATTTCTTTTCTCGGTAGTGGTGTAGGGTGGGGAGTGTAGGGTGGGGAGTGTTAGAGAGGAACTACATCTGTTTTTCTTTCTTTTTTTTAAAAGATTCTTTGTTAATCAGACATTCTAGTAGGAAAGAAAAAAGGAGAGAGCTTGTCATTGCTGATCTTGTTCAGTGTGATGGGGCTGGGTTGTGCCAGCCCCCCCTACCCTAAATTCATACATTGTAATCCTAACCCTCAGTGTCTCTGAATATGACTGTATGTGGAGATAGGGCCTATAAAGAGGTGATTAAGGTAAAATGAGGTCATAGGGGTGGTCCTTAACTCATTATGACTGATGTACTGAGGAGAAGAGGAAATTAGGACTCAGACATACACACACAGAGGAAAGACCATGTGAGGACACAGAGTGAAGGCTTGTCATCCTTAAGCCAAAAAGAGAGGTCTCAGATGAAATCAACCATGCCAGCACCTTGATCTTGGACTTCTAACCTCCTAAACTGAGAAACAATAAATTGCTGTTGTTTAAGCTGTTCAGTCTGTGGCATTCTGTTAGCAGCCCTAGGAATGAACGCACCATGACCAATGAGTGTTTCCACCAAAGGATGCTGCCAGCGGGACATGATGGTTCCTTGTGTGTGGAGAGCAAGAGTGGCTTGCTTTCCCTATTTCTTCCTAATCCATTTCTAGCTATCTTTTTCAAGTGCATGCAAAATTTAGGGTATTTAGGCTTGACTAGTTATTTTGAGTAAGGAGAGATGTGTAAATACAATCAATTACATTTATTAATTTGAATGTATTTTAATATGCTTAATAAAATTCAGCATCATGTGTGGACTATAGCATAAGTCAAGATAAAAACATATTATTTTCAAAGGTTCTTATTTATCTGCATGGCCTAACTTGGAGTTCTTCTTTTTAACTTAAAATGACAGTGTAAGATTATTTCTGGGCCTCCTTGGTGGCGCAGTGGGTTGAGCAATGCACTATGAAGCAAACCACTGTCACTGCAGCATGAGTTTGATCCCTGCTGAGAGCCAGGGGGGGGACCCACAAGGCGAGGCAGACATCTCCTGCTGTGCCCGCTGCTCCCCTCAGCAGTGTGTGTCTGTTGATCTGCCGGTTCTGCTCCCTGCTCTCTGTGGTGAATCCTCTCACCCGCCCCCCACGACTCTGGCCTGTACCCCAGTGCTTGTGTGCATAAATAAATCCTTAAAAAAAAAAAAGATTATTTCTGACCTTTGTAAGTTGCTTACAATGTCCATGTTCAACCTTAGAGCAATTGAGATAAATATGACACAGCCATAGATGGAATAAAATGCAGATATTTAAAAAGAATGTAAGAACCCCGTATCAAAGGACATTTTTAGTGTTAACTGAAAAAAATAATTTAAAATCATTTCATTTATATTACAATTATGCATAATTCTATGAATATTATAATTGTATATATGTAGCATCATTACAATGTTTTTTAAAACAGCCAACTCTTAGAAAAATTATACTGAATAATGATTACTTTTGGGGAATGGGATTATGCCTGCTTCCATCCCCCCTGCTTATTTTCATTTTTTGCCCACATTTCTTTAATAAGAATGTATTACTTTTTTGATGAAAGAAAATTACCCAAACCAGTGTGAAAATGTGTACAACTTCATTATACACTAATAATTAAATGCTATAATCACAGGTATAAACACCTGCTATAGTGCCTAATCCAGTGTCTGAACTCAAAGTTAATTTTTTCCTATATTTGGATCAGAATAGTTTTGAATTATACAAGATACAGCTGTCCCAGGGGTAGTGAAAGATATTGTAACGAAAGAGATGCAAAACTAAGAGTCAATACAATCTAAAACTTAGTGTAGGCTGTAGAAAGAGAGGGGACATAGGTATTAAAATGAGTAGGATGTAATCTTTTTAAGCGAGTCAGTATTTTAAAGCCACCAGTTACATCCCAAGTGTTACAGCTTTGGTGCCACAGCAGTGGTGTTACAACTCTTGACTTTACAGTTCAAGTATGACAGCAAATATGTGTTTGGGACTTCAGGCCTCCAGTCCAGAGACTATAGCCTGAAGGAACACATGAGCAGAATTCCCAGATAGCTCTGAGGAGAGTGTGCTTTATAGGCAAAAGGGGTGGGGCCAGGTCTGCATTATGCAAATAGGGCGTTCAGTCAGTGCACTTCTGATTGGTTGAAAATCTGTTAAGTGGTAATTGAATAGCCAATCATCCTGAGCATGGTTTGCAGGTGTGGCTTCATTTATTTTCATGTACAGACATCTGCACATGCGCTAACATGTTTGGGTACCTGGACAGGCCCACCCACAACAGCATCCCAGCTCTGTTTGGTTGTTTTTCATATTTTATACATCAAGCTACCCTGAAGTTGGATTGAAAAGTATTCTATGCATATCCTGTAGTCTTGGTGTAAAATACTGTTTTGGGAATGAAGGAGCTAAGTATGAGTTGCTTCTCTGACCAGGCCGCCCTTGCATGGTGACATAGGACATTGGGGGGATAGTATCTAAGGGCTATGAAGTTTTTCAGCACATGTGGCTAATGTCAGAAGAGGGACTGAAACTGGGACCAACACACCCAGAATTGTGCTTTTTTATCTTGCTACTCAGTTTCCTGATTCTTCTCCTTCCCTGGGGGGGAAAAAAACCCTCCCTAAGCCACTTTTAGAATTGCTAAGGAAGTTGTGTTATGAGGTGCAGGAAGTGCTGTTGACTCTATGAAAGGGATATTCAATATCATTTAGCCAACTGCAAAATTTTTAAAAATCTAGATTTTTTTTTTTTTGAAAGAAGGTACCTGGGAGCCTAGAACCTAGCAAAACATAAAATAAATTGCAGTGTGAAAATTGAAATCTATTTGTCCCTGCAGATGGATGAGTACCTTCAATAATGATAGGAAGGATTCAGGCTTATAAACACGGTTTCTTACCTGATATAATTCTATCTGATTCTATATGAGATATAAGACAGTGAAGAAAAAAATCTCTGAAAAACTGCCCTGAGACACATGAGGATCTTGAATCATTTGTATTCCCAGGTTATGAGCTGAGCAGTCCTTTCTCAGTTGAACAAAGTACTTTATTTTCTACTGCAGTGTGGTTGACCTGAAACTTTAGGACTGAGCCAAGTTACAAATACACCCTACCAGGAACTGGCCTTGTTAACAAATTCCTAACTGGAGTCCTGTTTTTACTGAGGTCTAGCTGAATCGTACAACTCTAGTAGGACTATCTGTAACAATATGAGCTTTCATGGTTTTGCTATTTAAGATTCTTTTTTTCAGACTAAATAAGCAGAACCGTTCCCAGACATGCATCATGAGTATCACAGAGTGACTTACATATCAGGGTAGGATGGGTAGTTCAGTTTCTTCAGGATTTCTGACTTTAGTTAGTTGCATCTGCTGGTACTGGAAATGTGTTTTGAATACATTGTATCATTTCACTAGGAAAATAGAGGACCAGATAACTTTGAAAGATATTAAATGGCAGAAATCTCTCTTAGAATGCCTGTTTCAAGACCTCATTTGATATTTCTTAAATAGTGTCCCCTTTAAGCATAAAAATTTGCAATTTCATCCAAACCAGAGAGAATAAAGATAAATACATTGACTATTTCTAAAATAAAATGATGGGTTTTTTTGAAAAATGATAAATATAATTTTGAGTGTCTTTGATGGGTGGGTAGCATGTTTGACTGCTTTATCAGGGAAGACAGAATATTTAACTATTAGCATTTAACAATGTGTTTCCCACGTTGCAGGAAAAAGTTTGAAAACTAGAATATCCTTTGGAAACTTGTACATCAAGAAGATGCAAAGAATGAAAGGTACTGTTAGTACCTACACAGTACTCAAGACAGTGCCAAGGGACAGTGCTCAAGTGGGGAGACAGTGCCCAAGTAGGGGGACAGGTACTATCAGTGGGTTCTTACCTGGCCTCTTCCCAGTTAAGATAAATCCTCCTTCACTCCCCTTAAACCTTTCTCCACAGAGCAGCCAGAGAGGTCATTGCAAAAAATGAAGCTCCTCAGTTCATATCACAACCTAAATCCTTTACTCTACTTTCCTTAACACTTGGGACAAGTACTCCCAACTAGATCCATTGTCATCATCTTGTGCATTGCCCTTAGTATACTACAACCACAGTGGAATTCTTTCCAAATGTACAAAACATCTGTGCACCTCAGTATCTTTATATTTGCTATCACCTTCCTGGAGGGGTACACAGCCCAACTAAATACTGTAGGGACCAACTATTACATTTACCCCAGGACCCTTGTCATACCAGTACTTTCATCATTAACTTATGATTACATGTTTCTTATTTTTGTTGTTTGTCTCCTCCTACACCGTAAGTTCTTCAAAGGCAGGCACAGGTCTCTTTTATTCTTTACACAATACCAGAGCCCATCACAGTATCTGGCATATAATAGTGAATTAGTGCAAATTCATAGAATGAATTAATGATGAATGAATGAGCCATGTTGGTTGGGAATTGCTTTCCCTGTTATTCACACTAGGGGGTGCCAAATAAAATAAATAAAAAAGTTTACAGTATTTCAGAGGTTTTGGATGCCATTTAA
Source organism: Galemys pyrenaicus (assembly GCA_019455555.1). Taxonomy (NCBI): domain Eukaryota; kingdom Metazoa; phylum Chordata; class Mammalia; order Eulipotyphla; family Talpidae; genus Galemys; species Galemys pyrenaicus. The sequence continues at coordinate 2,916,762 of JAGFMF010011397.1, read as the reverse complement.
ACTTGGTAGCTCAAAATTTTTGTTCTTACTTCATATCCAGTTCAAAGAGTTGTGCTAACTAAATGAGATATCCCTGCAAAATGCTCAGCACAAGACTGCCAGGCACTTAGAAGTGCTCACTAAGTGCTCATTATTTTAACCTACTGAATTATTTAAAATTCACCTCTGTCAGTTTCTATGAAACCGATTAGAGAAGGTAGTTTAAATCTGAGAATACTACTAACTTATATTTCTCTAAATAACTTCATTTACATGATCAAGGGTTTTCATTATTTGTCTTAAAACATATAGCTCCAATCCTTAGTAAAATGTGACCATGTTTAAAATACAAAATGGCTAAAACTTGAATAATAAATGTTGGTAAAAATAAAAGATTGATTTCATGTTAAGTCAATCCTTGGTGTCCTAATTCCTAAATGAAAATATCTTATGATGAGATATTTATCTTAAAATTCATTCTTGATGCCATTTAAAATTTAGTAGGGTTTTTAAGAGCCCTATTGTTAAGTGCAAATTTTATGTCCTGTTTTACTAAATTGGAATAGCTACAGGTTAAGTGTATCCCTTTGCCAAAACAGGAGTCTTAGATAGTACTAGAAAATGCTAACATGTTATTCTGATTCTTCTCAGCATATTTTATGTTGCATGTTATTCATAGTCTTGATTTCATCAGTTTGCCAACATGCTACCATCTAAGGGTATTAGCATGTCTTAGGTAGAGAACGTGGAAGAATAAAGAGTGTCTGGAATATATCTATTTGTCATATATGGGATAATGGATGGTTCTCATACTGTAAAGATTATACAGTGAAGTTGAAACTTCACTGCTTTTACCTCTCCTTTTAGATATTTAATTGTTCTAATTTCTTAATTTTTTCTATGATATATGTAATTTTGTGCCTTGTTAGGCCATCCTAATGAAATGGAGGGTTATTAACATAACCAGGAAAGTATGTAAACTCCTTTACAAGTCTTCACCTGAGGAGCCAATGTATTTGGAGGAAAAATATTCCAAAGGAAAATTCACTGAGGATAAAAAAGAAACCAAGTAACAAAAATATTTCCTGTAGACACTTCTATTGTAGAGCCAAAGAAAATAAATCAGGGACTAGTTTGGGACTTCATTCTTCCTTCAATCAGACTAGTTAACTCAGTTGGCTATGAGTTTGGTGCTAGTGAGGCCAAGACATTATCCAAGTTGGATTTCCATGTGAGCCTGTTAATTTTGTGAAAGCAACAACCATTTTAGGAGCACAAGTTCTTATTTATGGGGTGGTGTGGCATAGGGACTATGGCGGAATAACCTAAAGTTTGTCTATGGAAGTAGAAACACAATGAAATAATTAGCCTGCAATGATAGAGTTCCAAAATTTTTCAAGGTAGTGCGTATGTGCATGTGCACACACACACACATACACAATTACCTTTAGTATCCACTAGTGGAGGTGGGAGAGGATGGGTGGGAGAGAATCAACTGAAATTGTTTATCATCAGCTTCATCTTGATTTTCTGCTTCATCATTATCATTATAATTATCAATATCCTCATCAACATTACCACTGCTCTTATGTTCTTACTATGATCCAAGCAGTGGTGTTTTATCTACATTATTTAATCTCCAATCACTTCTTAAAGTAGTCTTGGCTATTCCTCTCTGATTGTTAAACCAGGGATCAAACAAGACTATGCAGCTTATGCAAGAATATCCAGTTAGTACTTTCCAGAGCCTGGAATCAAGTTCAGGTATCTGACCCCCAAATTCATGATCTCAGCATTTACTGGCAACACTAAGTAATCATAGAGCAATTGCTCTAATCACAGAGAGTGAACATGCCAGCTTCTGGTCTGTGCCAGCCTTATATGCAAAGGTTGGGTTACCTTTATCTTTAAACTTTATTATGGAAAAGTTTAAAACTCTTGAGGGAGAACTTTACAGTGACCCAATTTCTTGTGACCTAGATTCTCCAGTTAGCTTACAACTGATAACCTGCCCTTACAAAAAAAAAATGTTATGAAACATACATCTGTTCAACTACTTTAAAGAGTACTCATGATATGCCGACGACGTACAAATAAAATGAAAGCTGCCTCTTAGACATGTGATGCCTGCAGTGGCATTGAGGTAAATCCTGCCCTTTTTTTTTTTTTTTTAACAAGGAACACTAAAAAGACATTGTGAAGAGATGTGCTTAATAACAGTAGCTATTATTAATGAACATTTTTCCATTATCTCAAAAGAATACCCATCATTATTAAAATATTTTATGCACATGCACAGACATAGATACTTTTTGATGGTTTACCTATTGCTTTCTGTTTTATAGGTGGGCTCCTAAGGGCAGGAGCGGTATTTTAATCTTATAACTACTGTGCTCCTTTGTACATCACACTACTTACTAGAGGATACTGACTTATTACTACAGCAATAAACTTATTGTACTTTTTGGTTTATAATCTTCACAATGTCTGCCTTCTTTATGGCTATATCCATAGCACCCAGGAGAGTGCCAGGAATGTAGCAGCGACTTGTGATTAACAGGTGATACATGTTGACTTAGGACTAAAGTTTACTTTGTAACCATTCAGCATGTCTTCTATAAAGACACCTAGCATGTATTCAAGTATATTCTAGAAATTTCATTGTAGTCTTAGACTGAGAGAGTATAGATCTGACTATTTGCTACTTAGCTCCCTGCTAACAGATTTGCACTGATCCATCCGTCCAGTTCCACTCTATAACTTGAAATGGGGCTGCCCATGGAATGGGGCCAAGCATAGCAATAACATTTTAGAGTTTGAATAAAGGGAACTGACCCCTACACGTATCAAACCCATGCCCTTCTCCTCTTTAGTTATTGCTACAGTAATGGAAAAAAAGCAGTCTCACAATAACAGACGGGTAAGTTTAGGAGCAAGTGAATACCATCTGGTCAGAAACTCTATATTAAAATGCTGGATGTATCCCAAGCTTGCTTCCTAGCACCCCATTAAATTAAGTTGTATTTCCTAAAGTGAGGTCTGAGTTGCCAGGTGGCATATAGGGCCACTTTGTGAGGAAAGGTGTTTTTTATTGCTAAGAAGCTGGTCTAGAAATATTCATGGGCTGGCCTAAAGTTAAAAAAAAAAACCTTTTATGAGTTTCAGTACAGAATGACTCTGACTAGCAAAGTAGATAGTAAAAAGAGATGGAGAAAAGAGTCTGCTATACGGAGGAAGGACATTTTTCAGCCTGGTATAATGGAAAGTCTCAGACCTTTAGATCTGGACTTGGCCTCAGCTTGCCTGCTTCCTGCGCTGACTTAGCAGTGGTAATCTTTCTGAAGCTCAGTTGCCCTATCTGTAAATTAGGGATTGACCTTCCGACCTAGTACAGTGGGGTCACAAGGGCCATCTGACCAAGTTTCACGCTCATGAAGTTTCACTGTAGCTGTTTGATGTGCTCCCCAAACAAGGTGGCATTTAATGTGGTTCAGATACACTGATAAGATGGTAGGAAGTTAATTCCACCGCTGGAAGCACGTGTTCTGCTACTAGATGACACTTCTATAGTAAATTATAAATTTATATGTTTTATGTAAAATTTGCATCTATCTTACTTTGGCACAAATGTAGAATACTGCATATTCCTTTGACTTTAAGAGCATTAATCTGGTTAAAGTAAATATTTAAGGACCTAACAAAGGTTTGTGGACGGGGCAATCTTTCACTGATTTAGAAGCAGCGTAATAGGAAGGCTGGGTGGGGTGCTCCCTTTGAAGTTGTGCCAGTCCAAAAAACTGTGCTGTACTCTATTTAAATAGAGTTTGACTACGGTAATTTTTTGTTGTATATTTCACAATTGATTTTATAATTTAAATAAAGCAGGTGATTATTACTTCTCATTGTAATCAGCGCATACCCAGTGAGTGGAAATAACTTAAAACGATAACTCCAATTTAGAATTTTAGATGAAAATAAAGAAGCAGTGAGACTTCCTTCCCTTACTTTCTCTTTCCTTTCCTTCTACAAATATTTTTTGAGTGTCTGTGATTTGTTGACACTCTTTGAAGAGTAGGGAAATAGAAAGAGAACAAAGTTCCAGCACTTATGCATCTCGCATGCTAGTGGGAATGGAGGACAATAAACAGGAAAACAAATAATGTCAGGTAGAGATAAACATTATGAAGAAAAATAGGAAGGATAAAGTACAGAGTAATAGGGCAGGGTTGGGTGCCGCTTCAGGACAAAGGGGACCTTCCTGAAGATGGGTCATTTGAGGAGAGACTGGAAAGAAATGAGAGTGAGCCTACAACTATAGACAGAGCGACAAGAAATGGATTAAATAACTATTTTATCCAAGTAAATCTTGTCATTGTTTTCTGATCGCCATTTGCTGTAGGACTTTCTTGCCTTTAACTCTAAATCTGGGCTTGTCTTTGGTAGTTGAGATGAGTTTCCTATAAACAGTAGAAGTTTTCAGTTTGTTCTGAAATCCATTCAGCCACTTCATATAGAGCCCCAGTGATCCCATTTATATACTTATATTCTTAACTGGTAAATTGAAGCCACTTGCATTTATGGTAATATTGACACATAAGTGCTAATCATCAGTTTTAAATTTCTTTGTTTTTTCTATTTAATGTTTTGTTTTCATTGTCTTAGGTGTTACTTGTATTGATGTTTGTTCGAAGGTTCTGCTGAGGTTAGTATATAGGACTATTTTTGTGGCCCATTGGACTACTTGATCACAAACTCATATTAATGGATGACATTTTTTTCTCTCCCCTTCCTCCACATTGTGTAAATTATGTGTATATTACCACTATATTTGTTTTCTTCCCATTGTTTTATTATAGCCCTCTTTGTACTTCTTTCATGTCTGACTTGGTGTTGATAAAGTCTTTCAATTTTTGCTTGTCAGTGAGGTTCTTTATCCTTCCTCTGTCTTGAATGACAGTCTTCAAGGGTAAATTATTCTATGCTGAAAATCTTTGTCTTTAAGTACTTTATATATCTCTTGCCATTCTACTGGTAAGTGTACAGTCTAATTAGTGTTCTCATCAAGGTTGCTATTCTTTTCCGTGATGCGTTTAATATTCTGTCCTTGTTGGCTTTCAACAGTTGTATCTTAATACCTCTTGGAGTGTGACAATCTGTATTATTTTGTTTGGGACTCTTTGAGCCTTTTGGATTAGAATGCCTCTGGTTCATTTCCAAGATTAAAATGATTCTTTAAATAAATTCTCTATGCCATTTTTGGTCTCTTCTCCTGGAACCCCTTTATATGGATATTATTTCTTTTTAGGTTGTCCCAAAGCGCTCTTACAAGAGCTTTTTTTTTTTTCTTTTTGAATTTTTTCTTTGTTCTGTTTGTGTGTTCTCTGCTACAAGGCTTTTAAGTTCACTAATTCTATGGCTTGCATTTATCTACTTTGAGATGTTGAGACCTCATGCATTTAAAATTTGGTTATAGTATTTTTTAGATTCATAAGTTACTGTTGTAGCAGTTTTATATATTCTCAGCCTTCTTTGTGTTTCTGTTTTAGATCATCTATTGTTTTTCTTCAGTTCAGCAAGCTGTTACCTGGCACTCCTTTTCAGGCATGTTCTGCAGTTCTGCAGGATTGATACTTTACTCAGGGTTGTTTTTATTTTTGTTTTGCTAGGGCATTTGCAATATTTTATTCCTTCCTTTTGTTTTAGTTTTTCTGGGCTGTGATAAGGAGTTTCCTTTTCTTATTTTAATAAATTGGCACTATACCCCACCTACAAGCAGCTGGGTGTAATTTTGTTTGCTTTTTTAATGAGGACTTTCAAGTGCTCATTTTTCCAGACTGCTGTCTTTGTGCCTGCTCAGGTGACCAGGGCACTGGTGAGTAATAAATAGGAAAGAACTGGATTAGTAGGGCACGGAGAGGTCACCTCCAGTGAGCTCAGAGGATTCATGATTCCTACAGGGCTGCAGGTGCTTGAGTTGCATGGACACACAGTGATCACCTCCCGTAAGTCAATTCCGAGGCCAAAATGTCTTGTGTAATCTGCCAATCTCAACCTCTTAAGTGGTAGTTGAGAAGCACTAGATGCAGCATTGATGAGAACTACGGTCAAGACTAAGACATAAGACAGACATTGTTCTTTTTGTGAGACAAACCTTAGTCTGGAGTGCTTGCTTCTATTATTAAGATCCAGGTGCTTAAGCTCTGGTTAGTGAAAACATTCAGTGTCCTCTCACTTATGGCCCTGGGTAAGGGTAAGGCAGGTGTTTTGAAAATCATAACCTCAGGCTGCAAATAGTAGCCTCTTCTATGAGAAGACACAAGAGATCTGATCTCGCTCACCTTGATCGTTCTCAGGCTGTTATCTGTTATAGATTGGGAGTCTCAGACTTCATCTAGCCATTGTCACTCTGCACCCTTACTCTTCTAGTTCTCTAGTGTACTCTCCATCCTGCATGTCAACTCTGTGTACCCCCTCCTCCAGTTCTCCAAAGTCCATGGTGTGGGCATGGGTTCCTGAGTTAAGAGCAGCACAGGGGCTTCTTACAACAGCTGCTCCTCCCTCTCATGGGTGGCATTTCCCTGGGTATTGTTGCAAACACAATTAACGTAGTTTTTCCTACCCCTTTCTACCACACTGTTGCTCCTGATGTACCTGGTAGCTGTATGTTTATTTTTCAGGGGTTGTTGTCTCTGTTGTGTTGTGATTTAGTTGTGACTATGTGGAAGACGAGAGCCAGGAGTCTTCACTCTGGTGCCATCATGTGAAGCTTTTTTTTAATTTCAGACTTTCAAACCCAATTTGTTTTCTAGCCACATAAATCAAATCCTGCTCTTAAATGGGGTAGAAGTCCAGTGCCATTACTTTAACTGGAAATTCTTTGGATATTCTATGGTTACTTAGAGATGCTTCCCCAACAAGAATGGGGATATCCCTTCATGGTTCTCTTCTTCAGGTTGCTGTTTGCTGAACTGAAGAAGCGTGTCAGAAGTAAACACAGTCTTCACAAATGCTGGGCAGACTTATTCCTGACCTACTTTTAGTGGAGGAACACAGTACTAAATGGCCCTTTGGGACTGCCAGAAGTACTGAGACCACAGTCTTCAAAAACCTCAGTGAGACAGCCTTCTCTCTCTGACTGCCACATCACTGCCAGAACAATCTTTTGAAAACAAATCTTGATCCTGCCACTTCTACGCTAGAATCCCTTTATTGACTCTTCAGCACGTAGAGGACAAAGTCTAAGCTCTTCTTAGTATGGCCAAAAGGGCTTTTTGCTGTTGCTGCTTCTTCCTGTCACACACACTCCACTCATGCCCAATGCATGAAGGCAGCAGGCCTCACACAGCTTGGTTCCTTCGCTGGGATTTCATTCCTCTGTCAGTAAGCTAGAAAGGACTGGGCCAGTCCACATGATCTACTTCCTAGATCCATGTTTCTGTTTCCGATTTGTATTCCCCTCTGCTAATCCTGCCAACACCAAGCTATCTTTGCAGCTGGATAGAGTAATTGGTGTTGATGAATGTTTTACTGGGCGGAGCAATGTTATTTGCTCCCAACATGGATATTTTCCCAAAATAACTTTGTATAACTAGACATGGTCACAAACGTTAGCTAGGCTTATTGTGCATGATCATTTCATGATACATACAAATATCAAATAATTATATTGCACACCTGAAATTAATTTTTTTTGTCAATTACACCAGAATGAAAAAAATTTAAAAAGTGAAAAGAAAAACTGAATGAGAGATCTCAGTGCTAAAAGTTAATTAAAGTGGAAACTTTAAGAATATTACTGCTATGTGAATAAGGAAAGTATTTTCACACAGTCGTTTCTCAGGTCCAGATTTCTGATCTTGAGTTTTCTTACATTATTACTAATGTTCACTTGCATGTCTTCTGCTCATACCAAGGGAGGTAGGCAGGGAAGGAGAACGGCTTGCCAGTGTGTAAGTAACCAAGTGAGTTCTTTGAGATGAAGTATTTCCTCGGGATCACGTTGTGTGTTACAGGCATATAATTCCATATAATTCATAAATTATTAGTCTTTTAAAATCACTTTTACTTAAAATATATTATTTAATAATATAACTATTACTCAATGAATCAGTATATCAAAATGTTTAAAGCCCTAGATTGGATAATCACTCATATTTAACTTCTTATACTTCGCATATGATTCTGCCTGGTGTATGTATGGTCTACGGTAGTGTTTCCGTTCCTTCTGCCTCCACAGGATGGTTTGATGGGACCAACAACGGGACAAGGGAAACGCGTTTTACAAAATGAAAATCCCTATGTATGTGAAGGGCTTCTAATTGCTACTTCACTGGGTGTCCTTCACCCTTCTGCCTATTAAACTGCTTCCTAGTTGCAACTGATCAAGGAATTGACTTTTCACTGTACTGACTTCTCAGCACTTCCTGGCTTGTTTCCACTTTTCAGGAGACAGGCCAGAAACCATAAACGAAGCTCACTTTATACACGTTCTGCCTCCTCATGCCATGCACTGCCAGTCAGGGTATACCAAATGTATGAACTTCATCACAGATAAAGCTTGAGACTCCTGTTTCTTACAGAGCTGGGCTCAAGTCCCTAGATGTCACATACCAACAGGTGACCACAGGCACAATACTTAACCTTATCTAGCTTTCATCATCTTACCTGTAGAGTGAAGGTAATAAGTAAGAGTACCCTCCCATCTTGGATTAATGTGGTAATACTAGGAAAACTGATGAGTTTCAAATATAAAGCAGGTACTTAAGTGTAGGTAGTACCATGGTAAGAGGAAGTAGTGAACATTACCTGCTATCACATTGTCATTATTATTCATCATTATCATGAACACATGTTTTGGGCAATTTCAGGTGTGGCTAAGGTGCAAATCCACCTATTTGTCTCCTACTCATAAAAATGATTTATGATGCAAATAAACAAAAATGTAGTTGATCTGGATAAACTTGTTTCCAGCCCAATTTATTGTTTATCACAGAACTCTTTACATACATGTTTACAAGCTGTTTTTAACAGTTTTTTTTGGGCAAGATTTCCCCAATTAGGCTATTAGGGACCAATTAGGCTATTCTGAAACTAAGAACACACATGTACTGGTCTGGATACTGTGCTCCCACAAAGTCACCCTGATGGCTACCAAATGTTGTGTGCACTCTGACTGGCCAACAAGCATCTGTTTTATGATTGATAGCCCAAGTTTCTAGGCATGAAAAAGATGTGTTTCTAATAATAATAATTTTTAAAATAATTATTATGGTACTAATGCTGGAAACTATCCTCTATTGGTGGCTACTGCTTTCTTGCCTATATGCTGCATTTATGGGAACTGTCTTATTTCATCCTGTAAGGGTTCACTGAGGTGAGCCCTTGTACCATATTACAGTTGGAGAAACTGAGGCAGGGAAAGATGAAGTACACGTTCCATAGTCACACTCCTAGGATGTAGCAAAGCTAGTATTTAACTCAGGTAGTCAATTCCAAAGTCTATGCCCAACCAATAGTCTATGTTTGATTTTCTTTTCTTCCCCCTATTTTCTTTTGTTCACAAATTGAAGAACCTGAGGAAATACTTTGATGATAGGAACTCACATTCTTTGAGCATGTAATGTGTGCTAAGATGGTTGTTACTGCATATTTTTTCCTTTTAAAATGTCTTAGGATGGGAGGAAGAGCGCTCACCATGGAAGTAACAGATTAAGGAAACAGGTTCTGAGACACAGAGGAACCTAAGTCAAAGATCGAAAGAGTTCTGAGGAGGAGTCTGACTCCATAACCCAAGCATATTTTATTTTCCACCACAATTATCCCTAAACATCCAAGCCTTGAATTGGATGTGTGGGTTGTGCAAAGATATACTGCAAAGACTTAATGTTTGGATTGGAGGCACATGGCCACAAACTATCCTAATTGTGTTGATCCAACAAACACAACAATGAAAATATTTCTTTCAGACAAAAACAAAACAAAACAAAACAACCGATAACATTTCCAGCTAGAGTAGAGGCTTATAAACTGTGGTGTCTTTTTAAGCTTCTCTAAGTGTTTCACAGAGCCCTCACTGATCTCCTGGTAGGAAATGTTCCTGACACCGACATCCTATTGCATGACAAGGAGACAACAGCGGTAAAAAGGGGCTTTCCTGGACATGACTCCAAGATGCTGCTGAGGTGTTTTCAGGTTCTAAAATAGTCACTTCCATGCAAAGTCCTAAGGGTAATTATAGCTTTGCCATTATTCCTGACCTGGCCCCAATCCAAACTCTGAGCTCATTCCCTCGCACTGCCTCACCTCACTTCTGATGTAGGCCTATCATAGGACTGTGTTGGGGACCAGCTGAGCTTCTGAGCTTGTACTGCAGTGCAGTCCTTTAAATCCTCCCTGGCAGCTTGGGGCAGGCCATGAAGGAGGAGAATTGAGTCAACCTTTAAAAGAGAACAGGCGGTACTAGAACAAATGGAATGTGTTTCTAGTCTGTGAGGCCAAAGTCTGCCCTTAATTTTTTCTCCAGGTTTGGGTGTGTATTTATAGGCTGTCAGAAGGAGGGGAGCACTTTGGGTAGAGGACTTGTCTCTTAAGGGAGAAAAGAAAAACATCCTCTCCCACCCCATTTCTTTTTAAGGTCATAATTGAAGTCATGCTCACCTTCTACCACGAGGATGTTTTTCTAATTGTCTCAAGTCAGGTCTATCATACTTCCTTGACCGGGTTTCTCCTTCCTGTCGGGAACAGGATCCTGGGGTCAGGCACGCAGCAGGCTGCAGTCCAACGTACCAACTCAGAAGTCAGGAGCCGCGGTGTCCTCCAGATGTGGATCTGGGGCGCAGGTCTCAGACTTCTGAACTGGGAAGAGAATGAAAAGCCAGAATAAGCCCCACACACAATGTGGCTGAACTCACCTACCCGCTCCCTGCCTGCCTTCCCACACTAGCTAGTATTTGGAAGTCCTTCAGTGCCCGAGATCCTCAGTTGGTCCTTAGCCAATCACCAGTGCCCACACAGAAAAGAGGTGGGGCTAGCTAGGGCGCACTGTTTGCAGTCTGAGACATTATCTCAACTAAGTCCTCACAGCCCCTCCCATTATAAATGTGCTGCTCTCATGCCATTTTACAGATAAGGAATCTACCCTTCAGAGAGATAAGAAGACTTGTTTAAGGTTACACAGCACATTGGTCTATATTCTGACTTAAAACAGAATCTGTGACAAGGATTTGAGTGACAGCCTATTTAGGATGGTCAATGTTCTAGGAAAAATAGACACAGATGGGATGGCTGCTAAGAAATGGTATGGTATCAAGCCATGTAATTGGTTGTGGGGGAAAGTCAGCAGATTAGACAGCTTTTAACAGTTTTAGATCACGTTCAGCCCAGAACCTGAACAAGGCCCTGGCTGCTAAATGTTATGAGCTTCGCATCGTTTATGTGTTAGATCCCAACCTTAGCAAAGGAGTTTGGAACCTAGCAATGTCTGCAGTCCACTCCTTTGTGGGAAGGAATCCCTTCACCAGACTGTCCAGCAGATGACCGCTGAGCTGCTGCTCCATGACCCCTTGAGACAAGAGCCAGTCTCCATTCCTCCAATCACTCTTCTGTCTTATCCCTTCCTCCACCCATTAATTCATTCTACCAGGTTTTTATTAAATACCTCCAGTGGACCGGTCCCCATGTCAAGTGACACACATATAAACCCTGCAGCATCGCTCACAGACCTCCACAATAAGTGCCCTTCAGGCATGGCACCTATTTTCAGTTTTCTTCTCGGTTATCTGATTCTTTTCTCCCTTTTAACACAAATTGCAAAAGTCACACAGTCAGACAGAGGAGCCAGTTGCAACCCAGCATGCTGCTGAGGTCTCTTCTCTGCTCCTAACCACAGCAGGGCCTGCTCATTTTTCTTCAGTGTCCCGCTCCCAGATCTGGCCTTCCTTTTCCAGACGAGAACATGACTCCTCTACTCTGTCTTGGTCACATCCTTTTTTTTTTTTTTTTTAATTTATGTTATTTTCTGTTAGGTCTAGAGTAGCTATTCTTAACCCTTTGAGAATACTTAGAAATACTTCTCTCTCCTTATTGAAATGCATTCTATTTCATTCCTGAAAAAGTTCACAGATATATACATATTTACAGGTTTTCAAATGAATCTCTATATAGTGCATTAACTATAGTTAATAGGAAAACTTAAGGAAAAAGTTAAATAAAAATTATGCATTTTTCAATAGGTAAATATTCCAGAATTAAACAGTAGGTACTGGAGTAAACTAGATACCAGTAGAGACACATAATCTTATTGCAAACATTTCTGTTTGCATTCCAGCAAAACTTTACAAAAACTGACAGGATTTGACTAGCTCATGGTAGTTTGCTAACTCTTGTCAGAGGCAACAGAAGTGAATGAAGATCGATGTGGATATGTTGTGTGGACAATTCAAATATCATTAGTATGAGTGAAGTGATAGAATTTTCCACAGTGATGGTGAGTACCTTTGGCAAGTTCTGAAGATATCAAATATAATTCTCCCTTAGTCTAGTGCTTACCTTCCTCTAAAGTATTAACTGTCCTGCTCCCCCCGGCCCCCACCTGGCCACCTTTTGCATTTGTATATCACTTTAAACAATTATAAACAGGTTTTTATTTACATTAATATTCTACATTTTAAAGGCAAGGTAAAAACTCTTTGTAGTTTTTCTGAACTGGGTACTGAGAAAAGTTTTTCCTTCCTGGCTGTTTCCACTAAATGGCTCCTGTGTTCCCCAATCTCTGAGACCCCCCCCCCCAAAATTACCTCCACCACAAACTTCTTAGTGTCCCCAGTTATTCAGTGGAGAACCACAGGTCTGGACATGCCCCCTGGGTTAGCCTTCATCTGCCATCACAGAATACTACAGACTGGGGGACTTAAACAACAGGTGTTATTTCACAGTTCTGGAGGTTAAAGTCCAAGGTCAGGGTATCAGCAGGTCTGATCTCTCCTGAGGCCTCTCCCGTTGGTTTTCAGACAACTGCCTTCTTGCTATGTCATTACATGGTCCTTCTCTGTGCACGAGCGCTGGGTATCTCTTCCTTTTCTTATAAAGTCTTTAGTCCTACTGGATTAAGACACCCCCCCCCCCTTTAATGACCTCACTTAACCTTAATTACCTTCTTAAAACACTTTCTCTCTAAACATATCCACATTGGGGTTAGTTTTTCAATGTATGGGATAACACAATTCAGTTCATAACACCCTCTTTTTATGTTTATGCATACAAGAACTGGGGAGGGCGCAAGAGGATTCACCAGAGACAGAGTGAGGAACAGAACAGGTGGATACACTGAGATACACTGCTGAGGGGAGCAGCAAGTGAGACAGGAAAGGTCTGCCATGCCACAGCCATGTGGGTCACCTACCTGGCCAGGGATCAAACTTGTGCTGCAGTGGCTGAGATAGCTTCAGAGTGCTGCGACTTAACCCTGTGCTCCACCAGGGAGCCCCCCATGACCTCTCCTAGCCACCGTAACACCCTTTTACTCCCACTGCTTGGCTAAACCTTCTCATTCTACTCTTCTCCTGGGCTCCTGGGTAAGTTCATTCCTCACCTCAGCCATCCCAGTCAGTGGTGATGATACAGTAAAGCACACACTGTTTTACGTGTCCTTACATCTGCCCGAGTGCTTTAAAGCAGATATCCAGTTGTTTTTGAAAAAGTCTGTTTCCTTTTTTCATTCAATTTTTTAAAGAAGTGTAAAGCACTTTGAAAGTAGAGAAAATGCAAAGAATTACTTAGTAAATACTCATATCTATTACCTGAACTTAATAAATGTTAAGGGGTTTTTGGGCATTTTTTTTTAAAAGATTTATTTATTTATATATACAAGAGCTGGGGTACAGGCTAGAGTCCAGGACAGTGAGAGGATTCACCAGAGACAGAGCGGGGAGCAGAACAGGCAGACTGACTGACTGAAACACACTACTGAGGGGAGCAGCAGGCTAGGCAGGAGAAGTCTGCTATGCCATGTGGGTCCCCTCCCCAGCTGGCAGCAGGGATTGAACTCTTGCTGCAGTGACTGAGGTTTGCTTCATAGTGTGTTGCTTAACCCACTGCGCCACCAGGGAGGCCCTGGGCATATTTGATTCAGATTTCTTTTGTAAAGTAAAACACTACAGATTCAGTGAAGAACCTTCAGTGAAGTGCCATCGCCCAAGGGAATTGCATTCTCCTCCCTTGCTCAATCAGTTGGTGTGTTTTCTTTTACATCCATGGTTTGACACTTAAGGTATATATGCATATAAACTTAAAATATATTGAGTTGCTTTTTGTACTTTAAAAACATTTTAAGGAGCCTCCCTGGTGGCCTAGGGGTTAAGTCGCAACACTATCACCTCTATGACCTGAGTTTGATTCCGGGCTAGGGAGTTAACACAGGTGGCATAGCAGACTTTTACTGTCTCTCTCAATGCTCCCCTCAGCACTGTACACCCCCTGCACTTCTGGCCTTCACCTCAGTTCTTCTATGTGCAAAAAATTAAAATAAAAAACGTTTTAAGTGGGGTTGTACTAAACATGCCGTTCAGCAATTTTCCCTTTTTACTTTTATGATTTTAAGAGTTATATATATGGATATGTGTATCTCTAGCTTATTTCTTTTGAATCAAGATGCCATGTTTCATTGCATGAATATGCCACAATTTGTTTTCTCACTTCCCTATTGGTGATCACTGGGCTTGTTTGCAGTTTATACAATACAAACTTTTGTTTATGTCACCTCTTCACATAGTTACTCCAGAGGACTGTGAAAAGAAACCCCACCAACAGTGAGTTAATGGCACAAAGGATTATTCTTCTTAATATAACAATGAACTTGGAGCACACATTCCAGAACTGCCAAGGCAGTGGAGTGATGCCAGAGCGACCCAGGATTATTCCAACGCTGTACCACCATCCTTACAAGGTTCACTTTTATCCCCAGGTTTGCCATTTCTTGGTATAAAGTAGTTACAGCAATTCCAGGAGTGAAAGGAGCAAAAGTCTTTCAAAACATTCTAGTCATATTGTTCCTGTAAACAAGGCTTCCTAGATATCCCCCTCAGTGATTGGTATTTATACCCCTTGGGCCAGAACAGAACCACAGTGATTCTCCACTTAGCCAATCACAGGGAAATTTTTGGATGGCCTGGAGCTATGGAAGGGGGTTGGGTCAGCCAACCACTTGTATTTGCAGTACTGCCCAGGTCCAGGCCTAGGATACTGCATCTTTCACACATATGGTCAACTCTTCCAAATGTCCAGATGCTCCAAAGTTTAAATTTAAAGTCTTGCCAATAAAATAATAAAGTCTCTGCTTTACCATGTCAAAAATCAAAGAATTATTATGAGCTACTGTGTGCATGATGCAGGATCAAGTTACTTAGAAAAACAAGACAAAACAGACTAACAAAAGGCAAGAATCAACATTTCTAGAGACTTAGCTCTTAAAGCTTAGAGTACACTGACAGACAGGTTTGTGGATTCCCTGCCCTGCCACCTACTGGCAGGTGTATATTCAGTGTATATTTTTTTGAGCCTCAATTCCTGTTCTGTAAAATGGGGTTTAAAGTAGCTATAAATTAACACTTTTTTAAAAAATGGATTTCTATCTCATAAAGATTTCTTAATAATAATTAAAAGAGATAATGACTATGGGTGACTGGTAGAGCACCAATTACAAAGAGAGGTTGTAGTAAGTATTTCCTATTAACGTCATTGCCTAGGATTGTATGTTTTTGAACCCCAAATTAGGAAACAGATACGAAACTTAAAAACTCTACTGATTGAAAAAAATGCCAGCATATTTGAAATGGAGTCATTCTGGAAAATATGGAATGATTGCTAATGCATGTTCAATTAAACACCAGAACATGATTCAAACTAGGAGCCTTAAGTAGGAAAGAAAACTGAGACCAAATGACCATGAACTAAACCCGGATTTTACTCTTCCCTTTGTAAACACAGATCTCCCTCACCATCCAAAAGTAGAGTATCCTATGGGATTAGTAAGCCAAAAAGACTTAAAGCAAATGAGCAAGTACCATTCATTTATATGGAAAGATTTTTGAGCAGACTCCAAAAATAACCTACCACATTATACCAAATAACACATAATACCTGTAAAAACACTAACATATAGTAAAAGCAGGTATGGTGTGATAAATACACAGTCTGTTTAAGGCAGTTCCCAAGTAGGAGCTTGGCAGAATCACTCTTGATACTTGGGGTGCTGCTGCCTTCAGCACAGTGACCATAAAACAAAGACCAAATAATTTTTGTGCCTTTTGTTGCAAAATTGAAAATCCTCTTTGGACTTCTTTCAGTTAATGAAAATGGGTACTAATATAGGAGTTTCGTACAAGCAAACTGCAGTAACACAACTTTTGAAAGCTATGGCTTACCTATATGATCATTGAGTTTTTCTTTTTACGTCTTTAAGTCTTAAGAGAACAAAGGTAAGCATATGAACTTCAAACTTATTTTCTTTATGAGGTTTAACAAGAGTTAAGATATGAGTAATAATGGAACAGTGACAAAGCAATGAAAATTATGAGTAGATTTTTATAGGGAAAAGCTTAAGAAGCTGAGGTTATTAAATTCAAAGAAGAGAAAGCAAAGGGGAAATGACATAATTATCATTAATCCCCTGAGCATTCCCTTCAGAGAGAACCACATGAAGTGGAATGAGTTTAAATAGTAGAAGAAATTTTAGGTCCCTTTCAGAGGAGATATTCCTGGAGTATATATGGTTAAACTGTCTCCAGGTTTCTAATTATTGAGTGACCTAAGATTATAACTTGTTACTTGTCTCCAATTGTTTATGTTCCTTTCAGACCACAAGAAACCTGATCTTTCAGATTTTTATTATACAATTCTGAACCTTAAAAGAAGTGATAAGCTTTGTAGTTCCCAAAGGTAACATTCAACAGATGTTTGCTGTCTAATTATGTCAGGCACAAAGCTAGACTCTGGGGATCTTGACCAATACCTGCTGGATCTAGATTCTTCCACCATGAAGCTTGGAAGACACAGAAAGGGCAGTAGGGACATATCCAGCTATGATGGATGTGCAGGGCAGGCTACTTAGTCCTCATAGTGTGGAGTCCACATGAGAGGCCAGAAAAAGTTTCTGGAGGAGGTGAAGTTTATATTTACACATGAGTGAATCTCAAGGTCTGAAGGAGGTTGATGATTAGAGGTGGTGGTGATGGGAGGTGACAGGATAGAGTGTGGGGCATGGGTGGAATTGGAGAAATACAGGACTTGATACACTGTCCATTATGTATAATGCTTTTACTTTTTTAGTGTGTCTTCATTATTTTTCCTTGTTGTCTCAACCATGACATCATTATATTATCTTAAAAATTGTTCTAAGGACCCACTTTGGAGAATAAACTCTTATGGATCAACAGCAACAAATCAAATGGTGGTATAGGGGAAGGGAGGAAGGAAGAATAGGGAAGGAAAACACAACAGGGCCCTGGAGGCTGTGTTAAGGCAAACTGCCTCTTCTGTTTGAGTAGTTCATATAGGACTTCTACTGAATTCGTGGCTAGGTGAGCCCTTACTATGTAACATTATGGCTGAGTGTTCCCTAGAGCTGAACTGCCTGCTCCCAATGGAGAATGATTGGCAGTATGACCTTGGGCAGCTAGCCTCTCTGGACTTCAGTATACCCATCTGTAAAAGGAGAACAACAGCAGTACTTCCTTGTGGAGCTGTCGTGAGTCTTATATGAGTCCAAGAGGCTTAGAACAGTACCTGGCACATGATCTCCTCAGAGATTAGTAACGATCATTATTATTTATGTTATATTGAATGGAAGACTACAGAATGGAAAGCAGGGATCATAATTGTTCTCAGTGATAGAGAATGTGTTATGAGACAGTCATTGTGCTTCTTGGTTTGTCTTATTTTCACACTTAATTTTCTCAACCACTTGATAAATTAATCTCTTCCTTATGCAGATAAAGGAACTGGGGCTCAGAGAAGGTAGCTCTCCTGCCCAAGAACACTTGATAATGCAAAGTCTCCACCACACCCTATCTTGCACTACTTTAATAAGGCAGGCTGAATTCTGGTTCCTTTTACATTCTACTCAGAGCGCTTTGTTTTCTTCAGAGCTGTGTTGATAGACTCTTTTTAGAACCATGTGTTCAGTCTAGAAGTATGATCAGCTCTTAAAAACCTCCTAGCAGTTATATTAATAAACATGGCTTACGTGAGTGTTAGAGAATTGGCTGCCATGACCCAAGCAAGAACAGCCAAAGGGAAATTACCAGCCTGATCTGTGTTCTAACTATCAACAAATGTGTTTGGGGCACAGGATGAGTGTGACTTCGGCTAAGGACATGACGAGACTCTTAAAGAAAGTTTAGTCTCAGCCTTCAACTGCTCAGACAAGGGTCCAGGAGTTCTACTTCAGAGAAACAGAAGTGACCTAGACACAACAAGACGCTTGAGAGACAACATGGCCCAAGAGCTAAGACCCCAACTTGACACTCCAAGTTGACACTGGGGTATGAGGTCTGCTTCATCACTCCTAGTGTGGAGAACATAGCCAACAATTTCAGTTTTTCTGCATCCCAATTTCAAAGAATGTGAGTTGGGGATATGAATATTTACATCATTTTATACAAACTTTCATGAATATTGTTTGAAATAAATAGTACAACAGAGTGAATACAGTATGCCGCATAGAGTTAGCACCTACTATTATCAATAGTTATTACTCTTGGGGTTTAGACATTAATCAACATGTAGTGCTTTGTTTTTGGAAAGAACCCCTCACTCCTCAAAGGGTTTTTTTGAAGAATGTGCTGTGATGCAAAAGGAAGGTATTTTAAAAAAAGGAAAGAAATTCAGAGGGAGCGGAGGCATAGTCAGAGGCTAAATGGGGGCAATGTCCTGGGTTTGAGATGCAGTTTTTAGGTTTTTAGTAGCATTCCCTATATACTGTGGTATCTTGGTCCCTTCCCAAGCTTTAAAGGAGAAGAGTGCTAGTACTGAGATGTGCGAGAAGATGGCTTTTTGGATGAGGAGTAGGGTGGTCCTGTCTCTCCTTGCAGACATAGATTAACAATGACTTAATTGCAGAAATATTGTCAGCAAGTAAAATAAATAGACTAATCACTGTGGGCAAATTGTATGTTACTGTATCTAGCCATTGTTTCCAGTCTGACCCTTAAATATACGTTTAATCAATCTGGATGGATGAGTCATCCTGCTCTTAATTAATCTTTTCAGACATTTATAGAGAAAAGGCAAAGTCCTTACAAAGACCTTATAAATGTGTTTAAGTTTAGTATGGATTTTTATTTATGTGCATAGACCAAGCAGCCGTTACATCTAAATGATGGCTTATTTAGAATGTTCTCAGACCTTCTAAATGTTTTATTTCTACCCTTGGGGAGGGAATTGGGGTGAGTTGAAAGGAAACACATGATGGCTATTTTCCATGGCAGGAGCTGGCTAATAGTTCTTGAGCTTACATGTTTGTTTGGATTTGATTGTACTGCAAGTGGAGATTTGGAGAAAGAGGTGGGCTTTTCACTCTTCTGTAGATTCCCTTAGAAAATGGTGTCACATTTACAGATCCATCTCAGTTGTAGGTGGGGGCGGGGGGGTGGGGAGAAGGGATCCTGGGTTCAATCTCCTTTGCCATGAAAATCATCAGTGTCACAAAGACATTTCCCTGGAGCTTAAATACTGACTTTTACAACACATACCAAGGCAGTACCCAACGGCACTTGTTGTCATGGGCTTTTGTTGCCGCTAACATTGCTGGGGATGAACCATCTGCTGAGGACTTGGGAGTTTCTTCCTGGTGCTATTTGCTGTAAGGATTTTACTTCAATTGAAGTTGAGTCTTCTGGGGCACAGGAGGCTCTGTGTGTGTGTGTGTGTGTGTGGCATAGATCATGTTATCACTCGGTCTTCACACTCCTGTTTTCCACCAGATTTTTGTGTTCAGAATCAATTACTTTTGCTATTTTTATGGAGTTTCTATTCTATAGGTTTAGAATAAATTGGAATTCCAGAAATTCCAATTATTCCAGAAATACTGATCAGCACTATTACAATAAAATGAAACAAAAAGCTGAGATAAGGATGATGTGTGTGGGGGGGGGGGGGGGCAGAAATAAGTCCAGTGTGATTGGGGGAGNGGGGGGGGGGGGGGGGGGGGGGGGGGGGGGGGGGGCAGAAATAAGTCCAGTGTGATTGGAGGAGAGTGGATAAGGCTGAAATGGTTGAAATCCAGCCAGCAATGTGGGCTAGAAATATACTGTGGTGTTCCTCAATGGTACAATAAGAACTTACTCTAATTGCCGTGGCAGCCACTGGAGGGTTTTAGACAAGGGTTGACACGATCTGATTTTGGTTCTAAAGAGTTGTCTTTAGCAGTTGTGCAGTCTTTCTGCTCAGAGCCTGGCTCACAGGCGACTGGGATCATGAGCATCAATTGGAAGCTTGCTAGAGAGGCAGTCTGAAGTAGCGTCTGCATTTTAAATAAGATGCCCACTTTGTGAAGTGCTCTTATAGAGACTGGATGGAGCAGGGCTTGGGAGAATCATTCCTTCTTTACTTCTCAGTTATAGGGAGATGAGTTGTTCTATACAGGTCTCCAAGGCCAACCTCAGCTTGCTTCCAAAATCCACTTTAAGCATTTACATACATTTGTACTTATTCACTTATTTCTCTTAGCTAACTCTCTTTCTTGCCTTTTACCCAGAAACTCCACTGTCTACCCTTTATTGTTGCTTCACTTATTGATTTTGTTACTGATTTTATGACTCCCAATCCTCTAGAAACGATCACTGTTGTAATCGTAATTCCAAGTGGCAGTTTTAGAACATATCCATGCCTTAATAGGAAGCTAGCTGGATATTGTCACAAGGTTGGTATATGATTGACATTCACATTTGTAACCTTGCCAAATGCTTACTATCATGTTACTACCAGGAAGTTACCAAATGCTTCTGGCATGTGTGTCGTTAGGATCAGATTTGCCTTAAATCAATAAACTTATTGCAATGGCTTACAGAAAGAAATTTAGTCTCTTTTCAAGTCACTATCTGGAGATTGGCAATGCAGAGTTACTGTAAAGGTTCTAAGACCTCGGGGACTCAGGTTTGCTCATTTTGCTATGTCCTTTCTCTAGGTCACTGCAAGGTCCAAGGTGGTTGCTTCACTTCCAACCATTCTAGCTGTCAGGAAAAAGGGAATGAAGAAGATGGAGCAAAGGAAACACAGCAGCAGACTTTCTAGGAAGACTCCTAGAGCTGCCATATGATTTCTCCTCTTACAGATTCTAGCCATAATTCAGACATGTGGACTTCACTCTGATGAGTAAGGCATCTGTTTAGGTGGCTAGATACCCTGTTAAAACTTAAAGAGGTTTTTACTAAAAAGGAAGAGGGAAACAAGTATTAGGGAACAACTAGTAGTTCCTAACACAGCGTGTTTTAGGGAATGTGAGTTGACATTTCTAAATATATAATGGTACCTCCCCACCAAATTTAATCTAGGCTGAATTTTGCACCATCATCTCATTATGATATCTTGTAATTTTTTCCACTTTTCTTTCCAAAGAAAAAGAGCTGTTTGATTTAGCAAGAATGCATTTCTGCATTCAAAGCTGAAATGGGAAGATAAACCTCACCCACTTGAAATAGGATAAAAGAAAATCCCCTCCATGGAAGGAAATTTGCAAACAGTTCTATTAATATTTTAATGTATCTCTTCCTGAACAGGGTCTATATGCAATAATGGAATTGGCCAGAATCCACTTCTCACCCTTGAGTGTTCCTGACTCAGCAACTCCAGATCCCTTCATTATTACCGAGGAAATGGAAACAGGTATAAACATCACTTTCAGAGAAGTCCATTCCTTAATTTCAATTTAGGTCTGGACTGGGTTTAAAATGTTTCAATGCACTGTCTAGGAAGATAGGCTGTGGCATTAGTGAGGCCATAGATGAGACATGGTTTTTCTATTTACAAACTGGCTACTTTTGGACAAATAAGTGCTGCCCTTAGTATATATGCCATTCAAGGGGAGACATGATAGCCAGCTGAAAGCCTGTTTCAATTGGTCAGGCTGAGTTTTTCTAGATCATATCTATGCTAATAGGGACAGGATTACCCTATCTTTCATTAAAATGGGGACCTATCCCTGAGGCAAGGAGTAGAATGGAATAGATGTCAAAGACATAAAACCCAGGGTCTTCTTAGATATCCTGTTAGTCAAAGCAGATTTGCTCCTGACAAACACACTGTGCTTATCTCAGAATCTGAGAGTAAGAAGATTAACACCTTTCACTTCAGGAGCTTTTGTTCTCAGCTACAGTGTTGACAGAGAGTAAAAATCTACACTCTACTAATTCCTAGTGATCATCTCTGAGAAAAGATACCTAATAAAGGATATCTGTAGAAAAGAAAAGATACTATTAAGCTTGAATTGCATTTAGCAGTCATACCTAGGAGGTGTTTCACACTTAGTTGACTAATCAGATTTATCAGCTCCATTAAGAACCAGTGACTTCTATACTACTCAGCAATCAGAAATGAAAAACTAGACTCATTCATGGGAACATGGATGGATCTGGAGGGGATTATGCTTAGCGAAGCAAGTCAGAAGGCAA
>JAGFMF010011397.1:2846373-2893913 GCA_019455555.1 Galemys pyrenaicus | reverse complement strand
GGGGGAGGGTTGAGGGAAGATGGGAGCACGAGGGACTGAGGTGATGGTGCACTGGTGAGATGGTGATGGGGAAAACATGGGGATTACAATTAATGGCAACTATATGTAAATTTTAAAATATTTTAATAAAAAAAAAAAGGAAAAAAAAAGAACCAGTGACTTCTAGTTTGGAAATATATTAAGTTCTTCTTACTTAGACCTATTTCAGGAGCTACTTTCCAAGGATGGCTCAATCTCATCCCATTCACAATAGGATTAAATTATTATTTTTTTCTCTGAAGTTAAGCATATGAACAAAAGAGATGCATGTCTCAGTTCAATCTAGGAGAGCAATTCTATGATCATTTTTATGTCTGTGCCCCAGAGTTGGCTTCATTGTGCTTGTATTAGAACCTTAAAATATCGCCTCCTTCCATGAGCAACCAGAACCTCTTCTCTACTCTCCTTTTAGTACCCAGTTAACTACAGCTGGAGTGAAGAGCTCTCTGGGAACTGACTTGCTTCTCAGGGAGCCTAACGATCATCCCAGCAACATCTATGAACAGAGTGTCCTATACGTGACCAACGCTTTGTCAATGGGCTCTTCCAGCACCTCGGCATTTAGACCTTACACCACGCCTGTGGGTAGGGACTAATATTAATTACTCCTATCTCCCAGTGAGGGAACAGAGCCTAAGCAGAGATTAAGTGACTTTTCCTTTTCAGTGAGCAAGAAATCAGTCCAGGCCACTCTGACCCAAGCCCGTGCTATTAACAGCCCAGTCCATGAGGTGAAACCACAAGAGGAAAGTAAACTATGGTGACTTCAGCATGATCTTAAACATCTTCTTCATTCCCTTCAGACTCTAAGTCTACGCACCAAGTTTCTCCTAACCTAAAGAAAACAATGAAAAGGCTGTGATTCCTAATATCTATTAATCAGAGAGAAGCAAAAGTTTCCTACCACAGCATGTTACTATTCATAATGGTATCGCTAGAGAGAAAATACACCATCCATTATTTTGATGAGTACAGGAGGGAGGATAGGGATGAGATCAGTCCCAAACAGGTCCAGAAATTATTGGCAAACACAGCTGCGGAGGGTGTATTTTGTACTTTTTTCCAACCTTTCACCAAGGATAAATAGCATATGATTAGTAAGCACTTATTTCTGGCTATGCAACCCAAAACAATGTCTTAGAAAGGGAAAAATGAAGAAAATCAAGAATAGACAGTGATAAGAAAAGGCTAATGTCTTATTTATTTCTCTTCTATAGAAATATGGGTCTTTATAAAAATGATTTTTTTTCTATAGAAAAATGGGTCTCTAGTAAGACATGCCCAGCATTGTGTCACATTTCTACTCTATGAAATGACTGCTGTTCAAATTATTTCTAAACTTCTGTCCCAAGGTACACTCTTAGGCAGTAAAAAAAAAATGACCCTAGGTTTGTCTGCATGTAATGATAAAAGATAATTTATTTTACTTCCAGATAAGTATAGAAATTAGCATGAGAATGAGCTAAAAAGGAACGTTGGCTAGAAGAGTGTTTATAAATAGTTAGGCTAGGATGACAAGAACTTGGTGGTTTTTCTCTACATTTGTTCCTGTAGAAGGTTATGGGTTTAAATTTGCTCTACAACCTGCCAGACAATTCTGTGTAGGTTTTCACTTGACTCCTGTGTCTTCTGTATTTATTATTTTAGAATCACTGGCCCCAGTAATTCTTCCCGTTCAACATGGGTTTCCAGTAAATGGCAAAGTCCCCTTAAATCTGTCTCCAGTTTTAGAACAGACTGTCTCAATAACCATGGGTGGGCATTCATTGAAGGGTCACTGTCATGTTTATTTACTCAGTTCAGAGGTAGGTTTCCCCTTCCTCCACTCCAGGAACAAATACACAGATGCTGTGATGATCAGCAGTTGAAAGTTAAGTGCAAGCTAATGGTTGGGCATGGGGGAAGCTGGCTGAAAACATGATCCAGCCAAGGTCAGAGTGGAGTGCTGTTGTTGTATTAACAATCGCATCATCACTGTAGTTCCCAAACCAGCCTTTAATGGACTTGAATGTACCTTCAAGTCTATAACTGAGACCCCGACTACTTATCTTCTGTTCAGCTGTCATTAGATATGTCCAAGAAAAATTTTAGCCTTTCCAGTTCTAAATTCACTCTTGATCTTCCTTAATTGTGCTGCTTTTATTTATATGTCTGCTTAGGAGTGGCTTTTAAACTTTAAGTCATAGAGTATGAAGGCACAATTGGTGTTTATATATATCCAGGCTGCTCATGGCTTTCATATTTAAGGATAAGGATTTTAAAAAATGTATTTTCAATGTCATTTGGTATCATTGGTTTTGCTATGCTGAGATGTATGTGTTAGAAATATTCAAGAGACATTCCTAAAACTTCCACTGTAAGGGAGGTAGCCTTTTGTTCAGTGATTACTGCCTGGAATAACTGAGTTTGGAGGAGGATGGAAGGAAAGCACCTGATAAATAGTCATTAGTTCTTTGTTTCCTTCTCACTTTTAGAGTTCAACTGATTTCATTCTTTTGATCTCAGAAGATTTAGAATTCTTCCAATTCATGTGTTGCATTTAGAGAAGGAGCAGTAATATGCCCAGTTTCCATAACTAATGAGTTGACTCTCTTTTATTTTACAATTAAAAACTATAACACCAGACTGGGAACTTTTTGACTTCAAATGTTGTTCTAGACCCATTTCTGTATCTTGTTCACTTAGCGCAGTACTTGGTTCATAGAAAGTACACATTACACGATTGTTGAATTATGTAGCTTCATTTCTACATAGCTCTAGGGACATGAAGGTGAATGTAGGATGATAGAATAACATAAAATGTTATAGTTCCTTATTAAAAAGTATATGATTTCAAAGATTAGGAAACAGCTTTGGAGAAGTGACAGATCTTGTCCATGGTTAGAAGATCAGAACTGTGGGGAACAGCCTTCAGGTCTTACAGTCCTCAAATGAGACCCTGCATTTATAGCCTACATTTTATAGCCACAAATTTTTTCCCCAAAGATTTATTTATGCATACAAAAGCTGGGGTACAAGCCAGAGTCACAGGATGTGAGAGGATTCACCAGAGACAGAGTGAGGAGCAGAACAGGCAGATCGACTGAAATACACTGCTGAGGGGAGCAGTGCATGAGGCAGGAGAGGTCTGCCACGCCATGTGGGTCACCTCCCTGGCCGGCAGCAGGGATTGAACTCTTGCTGCAGTGGCTGCGGTTTGCTTTGTAGTGCATTGCTTAACTCACTGCGCCACCAGGGAGGATCCCCAGCCACAAATATTTTTAAAAGTTAACACATTACCCTTAGAACTCATGTTACCCCAAATTCTTATGTGTAAATTCTAACCTCCAGTACCTCAGAATGTGCTTTGTTTGGAGATAGGGTTTCATAAAGTTAATCTAGTTCAAATCTTTACGAAGGGCTCTAGTCAATTACTACTGTTATCCTTATTAAAAAAGGGGTCAATGGCCTCCCTGGTGGATTAAGAGGTTAAGTATCAACCTTATGAAGCTACCAGCAGCCATCAGTGAGGTGATACACATGGCACAGCAGACCTCTCTACCTTACCTGCTGCTCCCCTCAGCAGTGTATTTCAGTCAGTCTGCCTGTTCTACTCCCCAGTCTGTCTCTGGTGTGTCTTCTCATTCCCCACACTTTTGGCCTACACCCCAGCTCTTGAATGCATAAATAAATCTTTTAAAAAATAAATAAAAAGGGGTGATATTTGATAAAGGTCCATAAAGGAAAGAGGACACATTCATACAAAGAGAGAAGATGTTAGACAGCAAATCTGTGAGACAGTAAATTTCTGTCAAGATACCCAGTCTGTGATTTTTTTTTTATAGCAGCCCTAGGAAACAACAGCAATGTCTGTTCTGGTTTGCTAGGGCTTCTGAAACGAAGTACCACAGACTGGGTAGCTTAAACAGTAGAAATTTACTCTCACATTTCTGGAGACTAGAAATCCAAAATGAAGATGTCAGCAAGGCTGGTTTCTTCTGAGTGTTGTGAGGGAAGGCCTCTCTCTCCTTGGCTGGTCGCTGGCTGTCTCCATGCTCACATGGTAATCTTCATGGCTTTTCATTTGTATGTCAGGAAATAAGGACAACTACTTCACTTTTCTTTCACTTCTTAGGCAAATCAAAAGCAGCATCAGACCCCCTCAGGTTTATTGCTGCACTCTCACAATCCTTCATTCACTTTGTAGTTCACAGCATTGTACTGTTTCCTCTTGCCCTGTCTCAATCTTCTCTTCCCCCCTTACTCATTTCTAAGGTAACCCCAACCTTTTTCATTCTATTCTTTCTTCCCAAGTCCTACCTCCATCACCTGTACATTGCTATTCCATTGCTATGTAATAAATGACCACAAACTCAGGGTAGTGATACTTGTTTGTTAGCCTACAGAAATTGCAGGTAGTTTCCACTTAGGATCTCACGGGCTGAAATCAAGGAATCTTGTCTGGACTGGATATAAAATGTCAGACTGGAGTCTCATCTGGAGTCCCTGGAAGAAATCTATTCCCAAGGTCATTCTGATACAATCTAATTCTTTACAGCCGTGGAACCAAGGTCATCTTTTCTTGCTGTTCTTCATCTGGAAATTTATTCTCAACTGCCAGAAGCTGCTTGAGATCCTTTTTCATGGCCCTGCCAACTTTAAAGTCATCGATGGAATAGCTCCTTTGCATCAAATCTTTTTCACACTTTGAATCCCTCCAACTTCCCTGCCATCAGTTGTAGATGGTGCTCTGTTGTTAAAGAACTCTTTGAGTTAGGTCCATTGTTAGTTGTCCTTGTTTCAAGGTCAACTGATTAGTAACTTTATTATGTGTATTTATTTTGTATATCTTAAAAGGACAGGTTTGTTAGGAAAATGAGAAAGAAAAAGAGAGGCACCTGCATAGTCACAGATGGGGAGGAGAGCTGCTGCTTAGTAACTTGAATCACATCTACAAATCCCTTTTCCCATGTAACAGCAGGAGTAGCATTAGAGAGCAAAGATCACAGGAGACACATAAGGAAGGATTTTCCTGCTATCTTCAGCTACTGAATCTAAGAAGAAAAAGTAGATTAGAGACAAAGTCTAATGATTTTGTCTATTTATAGGCAATGGGAACATCCAAACGTAAGTTAGCATTTAAATCTAAAGACACACTTAGAAAAGATGGTCTTACAGAGAAGGCCATATTTATTAATACAACATTTTATTCATCACAATAGAAGAGTGGCTCTTATTTACTATAGGCCTGCTATGGCGAGAGGTAATTTTGAAGGTGGTGGTGCATTTTTGGCATTATTGTGAGTTATAACAACCATTCTCTAAAATGAGTTGTACCAGAGGAAAAAAGAGACACTGAAAAGCTTAATAACTCGAACAGGTGCTGGAAACAGAGCCGAGACTCAAATCCATGTTTGAACAGTGCAGAGCTGGTGTTTTTTCCAGAACCTCATTTTTCTTCCTTCCTACCAAACCGGACAGACCATGCATGGGATTGTTTATTTATAGGCCAGTACCATAAATGCAACCTGCCTAGTAAAGGGATTTGAAGACCATTTCCTGGTAAAATTCAGGTGGCCCCATCGATGTCCTCATGAAGCAAACATGCTAAAATCTGAAATTTGAGATTATATGGTATTCTAAAAGCATGCTGAATTGAAGAATGCTGTTGTAAAAGATAAAGTTGCATTATGGTGGAAAAGGACATTCAGAGTGGCATTCTGAACCTGCATTTCTCTTGTATTCTCATCACAAGTATAATGAAACAAGTTACACTAGGATTTGACAGCAACCCTCTTTACCTGCTTGAACTTGAATTTGGTGTTTGTCTTTCAGTAAGATGGTGTTTTGACCAGAAAACTGAACTTCCGGTATCAGATATTTTCACCCCTTCTTGATTAAATAACACTTTTAGTTAATAAACATTTAGTGAGCACTGACTATGTTCCAAGCTTTGGTAGGCAAAAGTATCAGCCCTGTCTTCAAAGACTCTCAGCTAGTCAGATAATTGCTGTTCATATTATTTCACCATGTGACATACAAAATACAAAAATTAGATGGAGTTGACTTTGGTATAGCATACAGAAGTCTGGGTGGAACCATGCAACCATGTTACCATGGGCAGGTAAAATCCATTGTAATCTAACAGAACTTTCTGTAGGAAAAGTTATGTTCTAATATGATTCATGGACTGAATTTTAAATCTTACTTAACTTCAGTTACTTTAAATAGAGATAACTACATGCAGTCAGTGATGCTTATATTGGACAGTTCAGAACACATCCATTCTATCAGAATCTCTTCATTCCAGTAGCTGTTTTGAAACCTTTATAATTCTCCTACCCTCTGACTTCTCAATGTATTTTATGCAATATTTGAGTTATTTCGTTATGTAAGCTAATCTTTGAGATGAGTTTGTGGTCAATATAAACATATTGTAAACCAAACAATTTTTAGTGTTGAAATCACAGAGCAAAACAATGTCTTTTTAAACAAGCTGAGAAAGGTTATCAGCCTAAGGAACATACCAAGGAGTGAAAAATAAATTAGTTATATCACGTTACTTTAATCCCATGCCTGAGTGTTCGCAGCAAACTCATCTCCTGCCATTTGAAGGAAGTTGCCAACATTTGCCCTTCTATCCTTTGAGGAAATATGCCAAATTTGTTTTCGTTTCATCCTGTTTAGACAGTTGTTTTCATGCCCTTTTCTGATATTATCCCCGAACAATTAACAGATCTCTGCTAAGATGCCAGCTGCTGAGCTGGTCTGTCTGTCATTTGTACGTTGCTTCCACCCAGCTCACTTACTTGCTTGGCAGTCAGAGTCTGTAACAGCTTTAAACTGTTCTTCATAATAAACTCTACGGCATTTCAGTCCAGCAATTTTTTTCTTTTTCAGGCAAGTTTACCTCTTCTGTTCTTAGCCAAGGATTCCATGCCACTCTTAATAGGCTATGAAAGTTTTATGGGTTTCTGACCATTCTGCCTCTCTCAGGGCATTCTGATGCCAAAGATATCTGAGATACATTCCCATCTCCTTCGGCTAACGGCTTGTCTTTGCCGGCTGCTCTATTAAATGGGTGTTCGTTGTTGGGAAGGAGCCCTGAGATTTTCTGGCATGATAAGAGGGACTATATATCGAGGCTGTTGTTTCACATTCTAGCCATCTTCCTCTCAAATTCAGCAACCTAATGAGAATGTGTGTTTTGGGCCTGGCACCACAGTAAGTCTACCCTTTAGCCCTTTCTCACTCAGGAGAAAAAAAGAACAATAGTTGAGTTTAATAAGGATTTTTGAAATAACTGTGGACAAGTCATGTAACTTACTTTTAAAAAGTTCTCATGTAACATGTAATTTTAGAAAATACCAAATATAGGAATATGTAAGATTAATAGTGATATATTGGATAATGTAGAAATGCTATTTATACATTATATATTTATAAGTCATATATAATGTATACATCATATAACCTATAATTCCTTTTTTAGGCATTAATCATGCAGAAACAGTTACATATGTGTCAAAGGAGGCACTTTTAAGATAAATTGGGAGGGCAAGGAAAGGACACTCTACTTAATGTACTTTCATTTATGTTCTCAAAAGACTTATTTGTATCTCCCCCCCCCATCTATATACACACATATGTACATGGGTTTGCAAGAAAAAAAAGTTTTGAATACCAATTAGCTGTAAACTAGTAATTATTTGAAGGAGATATACAAGTCTTCTGTATTCCATTTAGACTGTAAGATGTTTTAAACCAGGGGCATGTCTTAACTTTTCTACTTGTACTTAATACAAAAGACAGTAAAAATCATCTACAAGCTTACTACTCAGAAAATGTTAAAGATATTTTGAAGCATAGTCTTTACCTTTGTCTATATGCATTCATTTGCCTATAGACATACACAAAAATGAACATAAGGCTCATTTTTTTTCCTAACAAAAATCTCTGATAGGTGACCTGATATTTTTTTGTTTTAATACATCTTATTATCAATAAAATGCATAGGAAATAAAAATTACCCATTTTAAGTGCATCATATTTTTGACAAATATAGACAAAATGTGTATATTTTTAATATATGGCTGTGTAGAGCTTCTCCTTACTATGTAGTGTTTTCTATTTTCTAGGACAGAAAGACTAATTCAGGGGTAGGTTCATGAACCAAGTCAGCGCAAATTGAGCCATTTCTGGAATTTCTGGGGGAAATACCACATTTTATTGCCAGTTCCACACAGATGGATATTTAGGATGTTTCAAATTTGAAACTGTTATAAATAATGCTGAGCTAAAAGAACATTTTTGAGGTCAACTCATTGCACATATTCTTTTTTTTTTTTTTAAAGATTTATTTATTTATGCATACAAGCACTGGGGTACAGGCCAGAGGTGTGTGTGGGGGGGGGTGAGAGAATTCACCACAGAGAGCAGGGAGCAGAACAGGCAGATCAACAGAAGCACACTGCTGAGGGGAGCAGCGGGCACAGCAGGAGAGGTCTGCTGTGCCATGTGGGTCCCCTCCCTGGTCGGCAGCAGGGATCGAACTCATGTTGCAGTGGCTGCGGTTTGCTTCATAGTGTGTTGCTTAACCCACTGCGCCACCAGGGAGGCCCTCATTGCACATATTCTTAATTACAGTATTTTCTTACTATAACGCGTTAGAAGTAGAAAATCCGGGTGGAATGACACATGGCTAAATTTTCTCCAAGAGAGGCTATGCCAAGTTATATGCTTCCACCTTTCAATTCATTTTGTGTCTGCATAATAGGAAGACTTTTTGTCTACCTATTATTTTTGTCACTAAGAGCACACAGATATGCTTTGGAGCAAAGCTTACTAATTGACCAAGTAGGTATCAGAAGCTAGAATGCATGTGAAGAAACTATTTTCACAGAAGGTTTATTTTATAGAGTTGTATGGCTTCCACGTGGGCTCAAACATGGCCACTTGTTCTGACTGGAGATGCTTCCCATCGATCCTTTCTTTTCATACAGGTGGCAGCTGCTAACCTGTCACCTCGTCAGTGGCATTCCTGCCAATGGGTTACATCTGAATGCCTTGGACTTCTCTCTTGCCTATTTTTTCTCCCTAACACTTATCCTTTCTGACCTGCCAAAAATTTTGATGTTATGTTTATTCTTAAACAGAATCTTCATACAAGCATGTATTGGTATTTTGCTAATGGAGAATAGACCTAGATTAATATTTTGAATGAGAGGATCATACTTGGCAGTACATAAAGCACTTCTACGCATACCTCATACTTGATTATCACAACATCCCTGTGAGATGAAAAGGATTGGTCCCATCCCTCATCCAGAAATGGATCATTTTGGACTGGCTTGGTTCATGGACCTTAACCTGAAATGGTCTTTCTGACCAGGAAGACTGAAGTCACTGTTTAGTAAGGAGAGGCTCTCTGCAGTCATGAGAAGTAATATTGTACAGGTTTGGCTTTATTTGTCAAAACATGATACACTTAAAAATAGGTGCATTTTATTGTCTGTACACTTACAATAGGGGCATCTTATGGTCCTAAAATGGATAAGTTTTATTATCTGTGCATTTTAGTGGCACTATCTTCCAAATAAGGAAACTGAGCCATCAAAGAGGACCAAGTAACTTGCCCAAGGTCATGCATACCTTTTCTGACTCAAGTTTAGCTTTCTTTCCATCTCAGTTGGCACCTCTCTAAGCCCAGTTTCAAGCTCTGTCTTTTCAAAGAGATTGTTATATTCCTTCAACAGTGAAGAAGTGCAAGTTACAACAGTTGGGCCAGGGATTTGGTGATGTGAAGGGATGAGGGTCTGGGGACTGGAATTCTATTGACTAGGCCACTAAATCACATAGGCAGACTAAGTAAACATTCTCTCTGTGGGCCTCAGTTTTCTCCTCTTAACAATTGAGAAGACTGGGTCAGATGGTCTGAGGTCTTTCCAGCATTACTATTCAATGACCCTAAATGGAAATATTCACCGTGATAAACAGAAGCTGTCCCTCTGTGGAGGCGACCCTACTGCATTTAAATTCATGAGCCCACGCTACCTCCAGTGCCCCTTCCATAACTCTAAAAGGCCCCATGGCAAGAAGATGTGTCATCACCTATGCCTTTGCGTATCACATGAAAAGGTGTTAGGATGAATTATTAGTCAAACAGATGGTAGGACATCCTATTCCCAGAATAAAGAATCCCAAGCTTTTGTAGGTTATATTCTCTCCTATAGGCTTTTTGAGTGTGTAAATACTCAAATAGTTAGAATTCTTTTAGTCAAAAGAGATAGAAACCTGACTGGCAGAAGCAAAAATGGGAATTTTACTAACTTATCAAGCTGAAACATTTCAAGGGGTGTTAAGTTCCAGGCAAGACTGGATCGGGGCAATTTCATGGAATCTGCCTCTCAGCCCTACATTCCTCTCTCTTGACAAAGTGGATGCCAGTTGTTCCTGACAGATCTTATCCTCTCAGCTCACCTGAGATCTTATCCTCTCAGCTCATCTGAGGTGCTTATTTCCCTCAGAAGCACCAGGAGTGGTCCTGATTGTTCTGACCTGAGTCAGAGGCTACCCCTCCCAGACCGTTTCTGCAGTCAGGGAGATGGAATGTGCAGACAGGACAGGCTGAAGCCATGATCCAGGCCTGGATCATAGTGCTAGGTGCATCCAGACCATATGGGAGGAGGGACAGTAAGAGAGGGAGAGGAGTGTGGGGTAGGGGATGGGCAGGAGAGGAGGGAAAAAAAGCTCACTTTTTGCCAATCCCTCCTTCCCACTACCTCTCTAAAGAGCTGCAGGATATGGAATTTGTATTTGTGGTGGTGGTTATAGTTACTTGTCGAATTAGAGCCTTTTAAAATGCACTGGATGGTGGGCTACTTGGAGAGGGAAGGGAATCCCTCACTGCCCAGAAGGTCCATGGAGATACCCAGGGCTATGCAAATACTTCAGCTATTATTGTGCTGCTTTAGAGAAATAGCCAGGAAAGCTTGCCTTGGAGCAGCCCAGGCTTGTTGGAAGGTTAGCAGGAGCAGTGGACAGTAATGTGTCTCAGCAAGATACTGGAGGGGATCAGACTGCTGAGAGCCCAAGCACACAGGCCCCAGGAATGATGCTCAGCAGATCCTGCCAGCATCCTGGGAGTTGGAAGGCTTACCCATTATAATCTGGAATCTCTAGACGAGCCAGTTATTCAGGGTCTAAAGATTTGAAAGGAAGAAATTTCCTGTGTCCTTGTTTCCCCTTCAGAGACATAAAAAATAAGCTTCTTAATAACTAATCAATTCCCTTTCGTCATTGTTTTGAGGAAATACCTTATGTCTTGTAATAAAGAGCAAGGGCTGTTTGTGGAAGAGTGACATAGTCACAGGAGATTGATTGACTGATTGTTTGGGCCTTCCCATTCCTTTATCAATGCAAGCAGGCCTGTATCAGGCCCTGGGAATACAGACATGAAAGACTTCCCCCAAGGCACATGGTCTCTGATTAGGGTCATGATAGACTAAATCTAAAGAAACTAGAGAAATAAAGATTAGGGACTGGCAAGCTACAGCCCATAGGCCAGATCCATCTGTTTTGGTCAATACGGTTCACTGGAATGCAGACTTGCTCATTTGTAAAGGTTTTCATGCTTCAATGACAGAATTGAGTAGTTGGAAGGCAAAGCCTACAATATTTACTATCTGGATCTTTAGAGAAAATTTTCCAATCCCTGTCTGAGCCGTAGCACCTATTCCCAAATACCAGGGTATTACGAGGATCTGGGGAGATAACCTAGGGGAGACCCTGCCGGAGCTGAGAGGTAAAGGAACGACAGGCATTAACCAAGCTGGCCTGAGAAGCAGAGGGAAGCCAAGACAGAAGGGCTCCTTATGTCAAGATAAGGTAATGAGAGACCACGATGAGCACTAGAACAAACGGGAGTGCAAGAATTCACCAGGCCAGAAGTCAAGAGGAGCCATGAAAGTATTAAGCTGGGGAGAGACTGGTCAGGTTTGCTTTTCTGGAAGTTCCGACTAGGACGGAATATGGGATGGGCTGAAATGGGACTGCTTTAGTCCCTTTCCATGATCTTCCTCCAGCTTGCAAAATATTTAGTCTTTTGGAAAGAAGTCAGTATCCATGTCCAAAACCATCTAGTCTTTGCCCTGGTGGTCTCGGGTACCCATATGACCTCTTGACCCCTCCATACATAGGGCCTGCTCCTTCTGCACTTGGGGCTACCTGCTCCTGTAATATGATGTAGGAAAGAGCACGGGAAAGGGGAGGCTTAAGAGGACATTTCTCTGCTTGGCTCCTGCAGCTCCCTCAGCCTCCAGAAAGAAATTTGAGTGGAAGTAATTGGATAAACAGTTTAATTTAATAGTAACAGAAGAACTGGGTTCAGTGCAAGGAATCTCATTGCCCTTTTCACAACGTGACTTTCCTTTCTATGAATTATGATGGAGTAGTGCCACTGGGGATGCAGAGAAATGCATGGGATTGATTCTGCCTGGCAAGAAGGTCAGCCTGTAAGAAGCAATTTTAATAGCCATGCTATGAGGGGACTTGAAAAACAAGATAGATTAGATCAGGGGTGGAGGGGGAGTGGGGGAGGCAGATGGAAAAAGAGTCGTATTTTCCACTTATGTCTGAAAGTGAGATATAATTTTATGAAATAATTAACAGCTACTTCCTATTTCCAAGTTGGAATTAGATAATTCCTCTATGTGTTTTGGCCTTTACTTCTTCTTTATTTAAGAGAACAAAATATTCTTGCTAGAGACATATTTCTGGTCTCTCTATTTATAAAGTTAAATTTAAAATCTACTAACAAAACTCCAAGTTTAAATTCACAAAAACTCATTCTTCAAGATTTAAAGAATTCTCATCTCCAAGGGCTTCAAAACATGGTGTTTCTAATTACAGGCAGGACTTTGCAGCAAAACCTGGTACAGGCAATTATGTTACACCTTCCTGTCTCTCCTGTCTTCTCCTTTGGATTACAAGCCAAGTCTTCCATCCAGCTGTTGGGTTCTGATTATCACTCTCAGGTGTTCAATGCTAAGATGGTATTAGCCAATATGAATTTGAACCCTTTCCTGAAGATTGAACATGGTCCAGATTTTTCAAAATAAGCATTGTGGAAGATAGTATCATAGTTAACTACATACTTGGCTGACACGGCCAAAACTTGTTATTTACTAAGTCTGTTTCCACGGCACTGTTGGGAGGCCCAGTGCCCTTTCAGAAGCTAAAAGAGGGAAGGTGTTTATAGACAGTTCTAATTATATGCTCGGTTGTGGGCAAGCAGTGTTGGGAATAAGCACCAGATCAGCAAACACCTTTTAGAGATGACTCTCTAATCCATTCTCCAGGAGCTTTTTGCCTTCCCATTTAGGCTTCATTCAATGCACTTGGATTTCCTGCACTATTTTATTCACTGAGCAGCTGGACGTACAGGGAAGCAATTCAAGAAGCAACAAAATGGGCCAGAGTAAAGCCATACACACATGAGCCGAAGTCTACCCTTGACTGACGCTTGTCCTCTGTTCCCCTGCTTCTACCTTCTTCCTTCTGCTCCTATTTTTCTCTACTATAAAGTCACTCTAAGGAATTCTTGCTGGTACTTTGTTGTTTGCTATGGAATGAAATAGAACCTGGAAATACTGCTTAATTGTTGAATGAAGAATTTAGGATCTGGGGTGCAATGCACAGAAGTACAACTCCAAGGTCTCCCGCGTACAATCCTGGGAACCTTGGTTGAATGGTTCTCTATTTCCTGCTGTGATGAGGTAGTTGGTGGTCCTGACTACATGGTGAATCTGAGATGATTCAACTAGATAACACCCCAAAAGAGTTCACTCCTGTGCCTGTAATTGTACTCCCCCAAATAAAAATCTTGTATGCAGTACAATACTTGATGTAAAGAGGTGAGGATGCTGGCAGAGCTCTGTACCACCAGTGTCACCATGTGATTCAAGCTCATGTATGAGCCATGGAGAACGTGGATCAGAGATAAACTTTCATAGACTGCAGGTGGAATGGAAAGGAAAGGAAGGGAAGTAGAATGTGACCTGCATTTAATTCAGTAGGTATTTACAAAACTCATACCATGCTCCAGGCACAATGACAGTGTATAAAAAGTCTTGGAAGACTCAATACGAACCCTGTCCACAAGGACAGGACTTTCACCTTTAGGATTTAGAAAGGACTTGAGAGTATGACAAGGCTATTATAGAAAGGCAAACCAGAAAGAAGAAGAAGAGAAAGAAGAAGCTTCTTCTCTGAAGAAACAGAGAAAACTAGGCTTTTGAATTACATGCAGTTAGACATCAAGCCTTAGTTTTTAAATGCCTGGAATATTCTGTTTGTCTTCTTTGCCCAGTGAAATGCCACTCCATATCCACCTACAAGGCTACATTCTCTGAGAAGTCTGTAGCCAGCGTGGAAGGCAGACAGAAAGTAGCTCTCCCTCTCTCGCTCATGAAGACATGTCTGTACTTGGTCATTTAAATCAGCCATCTACACTGAGCCAACTTCATCTGCAGTCTGTGTGCACACACGGCTTTTTGAGTGGTGACAGTCACACAATTGAACCAAAGAATCACAAATGGCATCCACCGACCCACAACCACATACTTACAAACACAGCTGTATATAAATTATGAAACCAAGGACTATTTACCTTTTCTTTCCAACACATTACTGCTACATGAGTTTGAAGGAGACCAAGCAAGGGAACTTAAACGTGACACAGGGAGGTGCAGCTGTGTTTCTAAATACCACACAGGGCTTGAATAATTCAGTTTACATTAAATACCTCTCAGTATTAACAAGGTGCAGAACAAACTGTTTACTGATGAAGTCTGTGCCTTCAGATAGGACCGGCTCTCCTCGTAGCTGACATTGCACATTAGCAAAGCAAGCAGTTACAGCCAACCTCCTTGAGGGTCTGGAGGCCATTTATCTCTCTAAGAAACCAGGTACAACCAGGCACCTGAAATTGTTCAAATACAGTCCAGAAACAGGCCAAGTGTTTGGCTTCTGCCAGAGGGACTAGAGTCTCGGCTCTCAATATGCAAACACTAAGGATGTTTGTTTTCTTGTTCTCTACCAGGAAGATAAATGTAGTTTACTCTTTCAAGAGGATCTTTTTGGGCCATTTATTTCCTTTGACCTCAAACAGAAGTTATGGAGAGGGCAGGAAGGGACCAGAAGTGGGTCCATTTTGTTAGAAAGCAGGCTCGAGACCAGGTGCTGATGTTGAGAGGCATTAATGGTAATTCCCAGGTTTTAATTTAGGAACCAGTCCCAGAGGCTGATCATGTTTGATGAGGAAAGACATCTCAGTGGATTTGTATCTTTGTCCAGAAAAGGACATTCTGTGGTAATTTTTCTTGAAATTTACCCCATAGAATGTGTGTGGACCAAGAAGTAATTTAGAGACAGCTAAAAATCCCCTAAAAGCCCCCACAAAAACATAGGCAGTGTAACTTTCACTTCTCTTGGGTCTTTATTTTTTCCTTTTGATTTAGCAAGATAAAAGCAAAAGTTTCTAAAATTTATGCTTGGTCTCTTAAGCTACCCTGGTGAGATTTACATACAACTGCAATTTACTATAAATCCTTCTTAATCTGCTTTTGCTGGTGAATTGCTAGAAAATGTTAGAATACTTTATTTTGGCCTAGCCCCAGCTCCATTTAAAATACCAGACACAGCAGGGCTGAATTTGTTCATGTTCATTTGAGGACAGAAAGCATAGGAAGTTGTGTAAGGGTTTGGAAATGGGTGAGGTGAGGGGTTGGGACATGAGGAAGGGCCATACAAAACCCTAACAAAAGGTAATTTATTTGTTTTTTGCCAAATATGCCTTTCAACAAAAGGCCATTTCTAGCCTGCAGCAAGTTACAACTGAGGGGAGATTGCAAAGACATGAAATTGCCTTGCATTCAAATTCAGTGATGTTGGAGTACTGGATCTTAATGTTAAATTCAGCAAGGAAAAAGAAATATACCCATGCCAAATTAGGATAATTAAAGAGGGAGGGAGATGAGATGAAAACTATATTCAAAAGGATGTGATATAATGTGAAATAATACAGTTGGATGCTTATCTCATCCAAAACACAAAACCTAGCTCAAAATGATCAGAGACTTAAATGTAAGACCTGAAACCATAAAACTATTAGAAGAAAACAGAGGAAAAGTGTCCTAATGAGGTTCTGGGCAATGATGTTTTGGATATGACCTCCAAAGCACAGACAAAAAAAAAAGAAATAATAGACAAATGGAGAGTATTAAACTAAAATTTTAAGCGCAGCAAAGGAAACAATTGAAAGAGCAAAGAGACAACCTACAGATTGGGAGAAGATATCTGCAGACTACACATATGGTAAGGGGTCAATATTCAAAATGTACAAGAAACTCAATAGCAAGAAAAAAAATTTTAAAATGGGCAAACAACTTGAATAGACACCTCGGAAAAAAGATAACATACAAACCACCAGCAATATCTTAGAAGATACTCAATCTCACTAATCATTAAGGAAATACATATCAAAACCATATCTCACCTGTTAGAATGGCTGTTTTCAAAAAACAAGATACATTAAGTTTTGGCAAAAATGTGCAGAAAAGTAAACCTTGATACACTGGTGGAAGTGTAAACTGGTACAGCCACTATAGCAAACAGTGTGGAGGTTCCTCAAAAAATAAACACTACAACTACCATTGATCCCACAATTTACTGGGTATTTATCCAAAGTATCTTGAGGAAGATATCTGCGCTCCCTTGTTTATTGCAGCATTATTCACAATATCTAAGTTGTGGAAGGAACTTCAGTGTATGCCAGTGGATGATAAAGAAGATGGGGTATATGTAGATAATGGCATATTATTCAGCCATGAAAAAGAAGGAAATTCTGCCATTTGCAACAACATGGATGGGTGGAAGGGCAGTATGTTAAGAGAGAAAGACCATACAGAGAAAGGCAAATACTGTCTGACCTCACTTATATGTGGAATCTAAAAGAAAAAACGAAATAGAATGAATGGAAACAGAGAATAGGATGTTGGTTACCAGGGACTGGGTGGGATGGAAGAAATGAGGATATGTTGATCAAAGAATACAAAGTTGCAGTCATGTAGAATGAACAAATCTAGAGATCTAATGCACAAGCATGATGACTATATTTAATATTATATTGAACTCTGGGAATATGCTGAGAGGGGTACTCATTACACCCACAAAAATGCTAACTATGAGAAAATTTAGCAACCATTTTACTATATATTTCAAATACTCATGTTGTACACCTTAAATATACACATTTTATTGAAAATTTAAAAAATAACGAGATATGGGACATAGATTAAAAACTGTTAAAAACTTTTAAAAATTAACAAGGGATATGGGACATAGAGGACCTTTAAGAGAAATTCCTATTTGTATTTTTCTCTCTATACTTATATTTGAACATTTTAAGACCCACATTCAAATATTTGACATACCACCTACCTACTAAGTTCTATTATTTTTCCGAACTTCAGTATCCCTATCCGAATATGAATATGAAGGTGTGACCCACAACCTCATATGGTTATTGTGAGGTTGCAATCAAATACTGTATGTACTATACCTGACACATACTATGTGGCTCTCAGTAGTTAGGAGCTTTAAAAATTGTTTTTGGCCTTTTAATATCATGGTGGTAAATAGGTCTTATTTCTGATGTTAACTCTGAATGATTAGTTATGACTGCCTGAAGTGCTATGTTAAGAATGACTCTGAGGTTGTGACTGGGCTTGGCATAAGAGTCTTGTGGTAGATTATTGATATCTGCTACTGGTACCCAAAGGAGAATGTATTTTCTACCCTGAATCTAATGGAATAGTCACAAAATGTTGGAAGACCTGGTCTTACTGCTCCCACTGAATTGGGAACATCTTTTTTCCTTCTGGGCCTCATTTTCCCCGATGTAAGATGAACTTTATGATTTCTTAATTCTCCTTTAGGCCAGAATGTGAAAATTCTGATTCTAGTCTGGAAAATATTTTCACTGCTTCACAAGTTAGTAGTGAAATTTTAAAAGACATTTGACGTTAAATACATTTACATATGTGAAATTGTCCTATGGCCCTATTTTGAGGTGCATCCAAAATCACCCAAGTGGTAGGATGTGAATAAAAGAATATTTAAGACCTCATCTTCACATATTCTGTGCTTCTATTTCAGCCCAAACCTCTCTGGGTCTCAACTTCATTACCTGCAAAATGGGACAAAAATGATTCTTGTCCCTTCCTGACTCTGAAATCTGGAACAAATTAATGAGGTCATGTTTCCTTGGTGCTTGAACTAGAAAGAAGACAAGTAGGAGCATTCCAATAAAAATGTGACCCAGAAATTGCTCTCTTGATATGATGCACATTAAAATCTATTTGATGGGCTACAGCTTTATTATTGTACAACAGGGTAATCTAGAAGAAAAATAGATGGGTTGAAATAAAAGTCTATCACTTTGATTGGAAACTTTCCTTTTCTTTAGTGTAAATTATATGATCTCCAAGGTTAAAAGC
Organism: Galemys pyrenaicus; assembly: GCA_019455555.1. Lineage (NCBI taxonomy): Eukaryota > Metazoa > Chordata > Mammalia > Eulipotyphla > Talpidae > Galemys > Galemys pyrenaicus. The sequence goes on along the minus strand of JAGFMF010011397.1, from coordinate 2,875,338 downwards.
ATGAGCAAAGCACACAGCACCTGGTGTTGAAGTTTTTGAGTTGTCAAAGATTCTTGACTCCATACAAATAAACAACTGTTACCAAAATATACTTAAAACCAACTGACTGCTGGAAATATGTAAAAATCAATTTGCAAAATGTTTGCCCTATAAGTAGTTAGAATTGATTCTATGGGAAGATTCTGTTTTGGTGGATGAAGTGAGAACCTGGAAGATGTCACATTATTCCACAATGATGTCATTTTGAAGAATGTCTAACTTGACAGTGGGAGAAAAAATGCCCCCAATATCACCTTGAATATATTTGTAGAATAGAGAAGGTAAGAGAGTATAGGTAAACAGAATATTTTTGTTTCTTTCTGATCACTTTAAACCAACACATTTATCATGGAAGTAGAATTTGTCATCATTGAGTGCATTTCACTATATTTATTTTATTGCTTCTTAACCATAGATTCTAGGCAGTAATAAGGAGAATGACAGTAATGGTTATTGCACCAGTTGTTAGAATGGAACTTTTTCTGTCTCAGTTTCAACGAATGTCTCAGATTCAAAATAACAAGAAGACAAATCTGTATATACATTTTTTAAAAAGAAAATGACCAATAAAGTGAGCTAGTACTCTTCACAGGCTGTTCTCGATGCCTCAAAAGAGGTCAGAAAGTGTAGAGTGAGATTATGTGAACAGACAGGTGAAGAGGTTTATTTGGGTAAGAGTTGATATATCCTGTGCAGTTGCTCATTTTGCTTTTGGGGCGGGGGGGGGGGTGGCTGGTATGTGGTGGGGATGCTACCATTAACCCAAGGGTCAGGAAACAATAGCTTACACGTCAAATCTGGCATACTGCCTGTTTCTGTATGTCAGGGAGCGCAGAATGAATTTTCCATGTGGGTAGGTGGGAGGGGGATATCTGTGACCTATGACATTAACTATAATATAAACTGCAATATTTATAAATAAAACTCTACTGAATAGTCACTATATTTTAATTATATATCATCTATGGCTGTTTTGATGCTACCAAGAAAGAGTTTAGTCATTGCTACAGAGACAGCCTGACTTACAAAACTTGAAATATTTATCATCACGGTCTTTACAGAAGTAGTTTTCCCATCCCTGGTCTAACCACAAGTCTGGTGGAAGGAGGTTTCAAGAGGCACTTGGAGAAATTTGAATTTTGTCCCCTTGTGTTTGGGAGACTTAGATGACTAGTGTATGTTCAGGTCTGAATAAACCTAATGAAGGAGATTTCATCCCCTTTCCAGGGAAATAAAGGCCACAGAAGGGTTGACCAGCTGCTCTGGAGCTGGCTTGTGGAGAGTAATGCTGGGCTGGCATGGGTCTGCATTTCCAGAATATTTTGGGCAATGGATGCAGGAATATTCTCAAGGATCAGAAGACAGGGTTAGTATGGGTTCTTCTTAGCTGAATGGAAGGGACCTCACTAGGAATAGGTTGAGTATGCTCCATTGGAGGGCAGGACTTAAGGAAGGGACCATAAGGAACCACCTAGAATAGTTAAGACTTTGCTTTTCCCTGAGTCTGGGATTACCTAGCCAAACATAAGTCTTCTTATCCTACTACTAAATAACAAAGAATAGGTAATAGGAAAGGTCATAAGTGATGAAAGCTAGCCAGACCCTATTCATTCTGTCCAGCTTTTCCAAGATCACCCTCACTCACTCAAGCTAGTGATGGTAAGATGCAGAAACACAGCTGAGTTTTATGGGTGGAGCCACATTATCCACTGCACTGCTAACACAGTGAGCTGTAACAGAGAACTCTGTAATCATAATTATGACAACTCTATGAGATCAATATTAATGTACCCATTTTACATATAAAGAAACCAAAATTCAGGGAATTTAAATAATATACCCAAGGACTCATGCCAGAGTAGAAGATCCAGGATTTACTCTACAGGATATCCAAATTCATGTTTGTTTGTTTGTTTTTTCCCATTGTATCTTGGGACATTCCTCTAATGATACTTTTCATGCTATATTTATGTCCAGAGACTTTAGACCCTATGCTGCTTTTATCAGGCACTTTCATTGTTAAGGAACAAGCACACACTCAAGTGACCCCTGAGATGTGATATCAAAATGAGAGCACATGCATTGCCCCAGTCATCCAGCAATGGTACTCAAAACTTTGGAAGTTCTCGTTGTAGGTGGTATTGTCTCATCATAATAAAAAGCATTTGTGGCAATGGGCAGTTTACAGTCCTTCAGATGATTTCATATATTTCTTATTTAATCCTTGTAATAGCCTGGGGAAACAGGAAGGGAAATTAATGGCCTTATTTCTTGGATGAGTAAACACAAGCTCAGAAGCTCACAAAGCTACACTCAATGAATGCTTGTTGAATGAATACATGAATGAATAGACCATACCCCTGATGGGTGTGGCTAGACAGACTTTAATTATTTCATTGTTTGTATAAATTACGAGTCATGGAGGCCCCATGTTTACCCTGTATTCCCCCATCTGACCTTGTATGTAATGGAACCCTCTTAGAGGAGCGCCTTGGCTATCACATAACAGAAGAGTCTTTTTAAAGACGAATCTTATATCACATAGCATCTTGAAGGGACTCAGTGCAGATAAGGTATTTTCTAAAGGCACCAGGCTTTGGAGTGAAAAAGTCCTGGAATAATTCCTCTTGTTGCTTTTATCTTTTTTTTTTTTAAGATTTATTCACTTATGCAAACAAAGAATGGGGGTACCGGCCAGAGGTGTCGGGGAGGGTGTGTGTGTATGAGAGGATTCACCAGAGACAGAGTGGGGAGCAGAACAGGTGGATGGACTGAAATACACTGCTGAGGGGAGCAGCGGGTGAGACAGGAGGTCTGCTGCACCGTATGCGTCACCTCCTTGGCCAGGGATTGAACTTGTGCTGCAGTGGCTCGGATACCTTCAAAGTGCTATGACTCAACCACCTGCACCTCCAAGGAGGCCCTGCTTTTACCTACTTTGTTTCCATGTAGTCAGCAGCTGTGGTTTTCAAGCCTGCTCTGCCATTTGTTAAATATCTGATTTTGTACAAATTAGTGCCTTTATCTATAAATGGACCTAAAGAAACTCTCACATAGCTTTTACTTGTGGACTTAATGAGTAAAACTACCTGGTCTAGAGTAGGTACTTGATAAACCCTAATCATTTTTACCTAAATGGTGGTTTGACTTTCTGAGGTTTACTTTGATCTCTCCTCAGGTCACACCGCAACCAATTCAGTTCATATGGAAGGAGGCAGGTTCTGCTTTTCTGCCCAGGCAAAAGGAGGCGAGTTTTATGAGGGTGTGGATAGTCTTCCCAGCTATATTCAAACCATTTGGGAGACACAATGGAGAAGAGTAGATAATTCCTGAAACAGACCAAGTCAATGAAGGATAAAGATATGTATGTTCATGTGTCTTTACAACAACAAGCTGTGCTCAGACATGAATCATTAGGTCATTTCATCATGCAAATGCCATGGAGTACTTACACAAGTCTTACATATATGCAGACGGGAGTATGTGTGGCCTGACATGGAACAAAATGTCATCATGTAGCACATGACTCTTGATACGCTGTGGAATACCACTCAGTCATTTGTGAACAACATGAATGGACCTTGTGGGTATTACAGTAAGTGACATACAGCAGAGGGAGAAAAGCAAATACCATATGATCTCGCACACATGTGGAATATAAAGAAACAAAACAACCAAGCAAACAAAATTAAAGTCTTAGCTGAAGAGAACAGAAGAGTGGTTACCAGAGGTGCAGAAGGTTGAAGAGTGGGCAAAATGGGCAAAGGGGGTGATGGTGACTTTCAGCGGTGAACATAAAGTAATACAGGTGGATGTCAAATTAGAATGCTATGCACTTGAAATTTATATAATATTATAAACCAGTGTTACTTAATACAAATGTATTAAAAACCAAACCAAACAAATAGCCCAAGTCATTGAATGTTCTTGGGGCATAAAGGAACTGTTTTCAGCTGCTCATTCAAATTTGGGATGGTAGATTTATTTTGAAATTAAAAACCTTGTCCATTCAACTAGATCATTACATGAAATATGCCAGGCATATTCAATTAAGAGGATAACCTTTCATTTACTCTGGTCATAATTCAGCCGTTTCTGACATTCCCTTTGGAAGTGGTGATTACTTTTGAAGAATGAAAGTATTGGGTGTTTAGTGAATTAGCTCGAGGAGAAAGATTTTAAAACAATTCTAGCTGGGTACATTTCCTCCTAAATAAATTGAACTCACTAAATAAATTAGATCCCACTAAGGCATGATTTTCTAATTCATCAAGTAATTAATCATGAATGCAATGATTGAAACAGAGTGGTTTTACTCACTTTATGAGTGTATTTTGCAAGTTAAAATGTAATTTCTTTTAAAGCAACTAACAAACATTTCCTTTGGAGATGCCTCAAATATCTTTTCTCTGAACAAACAGGATTCTGCTTTAAGTCCAAATTTCCTTGTGTCATCAAGTTCTTAGTTGTAAATTTATTGAAACTACCAATCAATCTTTGTGTCCTATTTTCTCTTCTTATTATTGTCCATCAGTCCAGATAATACTAACATCACTACTATTTTATTTAGTTCCCATTTTGTAATCATTCCCTTTGCTTCTATTATTCTGACATGACAATACATCCCTGAGGGGGACCTGCTTCTTTGCTATTTGTTCTACCGCTCCTACCCTTTACCTAGCATACAGTAGATAAGCAATAAGTCTCATTTGAAATGGAATCGAATTGCTTCAGTATATTTCCTCCTGAAAAAGACCAATCTTGGCAATTGCCAGATAGCAACAAATTAAGTAAAAAAAAACCCAAAAGACCAGTGAGCAGTATCATTTCACATACGGTTCATTTGGGCATGGAGTGATGCGTCTGGAAATTAACTTCCTGCTAGTTGAGGTATTTGATCTTCTCTATGTAGGAAGCACAATCGGAACCCCCCACGCTAGTATCATTTGGTCACAGACCCTTTATTTTCTTTAATGTCTCATTCTGCTTTGAGTGCTTCATGCCATGAAACACATGGTAAGGGAGCCTATGACAAATTGAAAGTTCTCCAGACTCTACCTCCTCAACTTGTCCCATTTTTTAAAATCGTTTTCATGGTTACACTTCTCCAGCATGAACTGAAGCATCCCCTGGTTACGAAACACTTACAGCTCACAGGCTGTAGGCCAGGCATTTGCTCCAAGTCCAAACAAACAGAGATAGAGCTTCTCTCCTCTGGGCATTGGTCTTTACAATAATAGCAGTGTGTTGCTTTCGGGGTAATCCCAATCTAAACAACTAATATTTAAAACGACATAAACCTTTTCCTTGGGAGGATGGAAAGTTTGCAGAAGACCTCACATGGCCTCTCTTGTGCTTCAGTTCTAACTCCCTTTTGTCTTGGGTCACAAATGCTGTTCCTTTTCAAAAGCTGGCTTGGGAGATCGTTTGGATTTGATCCTGCTGGCCTGATACTGCATACTTGGCTGGCCTGGACTTCCTGGTTCTGCTGGTGATACTATACAGCAGGAGAAGTGGAGACTTGGTAAATCAGACCCTGTGTGTGGACAATTTACAGAGTCCACTGGATAGGCAGACATAGATGTGTAGTAATTTGTGTATTTACTTATATACATAGATATTTTGTCTTTTTATATATCGTTCCCTACATATCAAAATTCTAGGAACTGTCTTTCACAACGTAGTTTGATTTCCAACCTCTGGAATTACCTAGTACACAGCCTATACACCTGTACACTGCAGTCCTGATTGTCACTATCTAACTCACTGAGCACTTACTAGATCCAGACACTGTGCCAAGCACTTTCCGTAAGTGATCCCAGGAATTTTTATAATAATCTTAGGAAGTTTCACTCTGTGTCGTGTACATCTGAGGGAACTGAGGTTCAGAAATGACCCTGTGGAAGTTAGACAAAGATCATCTGAAGGATGTGCTTCAGAGATACCTGGTGTGAGATATTTAGAGTTATCAAAAGGGGAGCTAATTCTAAAAGGCTACAAAATGCCCATTTATACCAGTCAAACAGAACCGATAGTTCCCAAGTTTCTGCTATTTGAAAGTTGTATTGACTCAGAAAAAACCTAAACGTTGTATTTTTATTCTGGTTTCTATTATACAGATTCAGGTCACTGAGCAACGACTTGGTCTTTCATTTTCCCTGTGAAGTTCTGGCTGAGTGAAACTGGCTATTGCAAGGAATATATGCATTCCCTGGGATCACTGTGAAAAGCAGACCTTAAAACTAGAGGGTTTATGATCTTAGAAGCAAAACCAGCATTGCGAGGCCAAACAAAGATTATAAACGAGGTGTTTGGATTGAAAACAGTAATAAAACGCTTCTCTTTTCTTGTACATGGCTATCTAGGAATTTTTTTTTACAATTTGAGATTAAACAAGAAAAATCATAACTACATAGAATTAGAAGGGTCTTTGGAAATATATATGACAACTGCTGCATATATAGCTAGAAAATCAAGGCTTGGATTGGTCTTGGCATGAGAGGGGGGAAGGAAGGGGACGTGTCAGGGAAAGAGGGAAAGTGAAGGAGAGAGAGATACGACTGAGCTGAGACTTGGAACCATTACATCCTGTGCTGAATTTCAGTCCATTCTCCAAAACTGCCAATAACCTCATTACACTAGTTTTGACCCACTGACTGAATACAACTCATTTATGCTTATCGTATTATGTTTTGAATGGATGGAGCTATTTGGTAGATGTCTTTTAAACTGTGGCCTGAAACTTGGGTGAGATAAGTTGCCTTCCACTCAACCAGCCTCCCTCCTCCAACATCTCCCTGGCTCTTTTTGGAAGTGAGAGTGTCCAGTCATAATACTCTGACTCTAGGCTGGAGGTTGGCCTATAACCCATGCTAATGCAAAGACTTTCCCTGAAATATCTTAACTTGTATTCTTTTTCACGCCTCTTTGTGAAGAATCATACTGGCAACAAAACGGAATAAAGCCGACACTCAGTGTTTGGGTGTTAAGTTCAAATGCATGCTCAGCTTCTTCCTGCTTGACCCTGGGGCACTGTGTCACTTCTGTGAGACCTAACTCTGGAAAATGGAAATATCAGGGTGAAAATTCATTTTCATAATGTATTAAAAATACCTTTAGAAAGTCTAATGTATCATGAATGTTCAACAACAAAAAAGGATGGAGGCTAATTTTGACTCCCGCTGTATTTATCTGTGCATGTTTGGAATAACTCTGGCTGTGTACTGCTTTATTTTATTGATGTAGTTCTTGGCAAAGTTAATCCACAGCACTCATCATGGCTTATGTAACTGCTTGGCTTTGCTGCACATCATATTTTTTATTAAGGAGTCAGGTGAGTACAAGTGAGTAAAGTTTGCTCTTAGTGGGGTATACCAGATAGAGAGGCAGGGGGGTGTCAGGGGTCTTTGTTAGCTACGTCAACAATTTCAGCCATAAAGAAAAAAGATGACAGAGGATGGGGAGTGTTTTTCAGAATCTGGGCCTATCTTCTATCTTTTTGGGAAATTGTGGCTGGTGAATTACTATTATAGCGATATCTTGGCTCAGAATTACCTTTATAAGCAATTTCAGGTATTTTTCTCCAGATATATTTATGAAAGACAAATTCCCATGCTTAAAAGACAGGTAATATATTTTCATTTATTCAGTGATATTTATTGAGCATCTACTGCCTTCTGGGTACTCTTAAAGTGACTGTAGATACAGCAGTAACAAATTAGATAAATGTTCCTACCATTTTTAAGGTCTCTTTTAAAAAAATTTTTGAAATGAAGTTCACATGAAATTAATCTTTTAAAGTGAAAAATTCAGTGGAATTTAGCATATCAGAAATGTTAAGCAAATACCAGTTTTAATTTCAAACATTTTCATCTCCCAAAGAAAAATTTGTGCCTATGAAGCAACTGCTCCCACCGTCACAACCCAGCCTCTCATAATCACCAATCTATATTCTGTCCCAGTGGATTTTTCATACAACTGGAATCATAGAATCAAATACTATATGACATTTTGTGTATAGAATCATACATGACCTTTCTCACTTAGCATGCTTTCAAAGTTCATCTATATTGTATATGAGTGCTTCTTTCTCTTTTAAGGCTAAATAGGATGCACTGTAGTTAGGGACCTCATTTTGTTTATCCATTCGTCTGGTAATGGACATTAGGACTGTTTCCTCCTTCTGGCTATTGTGAATAGAACTTCTAGGGACATGCATGTATTGTACTTGTTTGAGTACATTTTTCCAGTTCTTTTGAGTATATATGCAGGAGTGGAATTGTTGGTTCATACAGTAATTTTATGTGTGACTTTTTGAGGGACTGCCAAGCTGTTTTCCAAACTGACTTAACCACTTTACATTTCCACCAATAATGTATGAGAGTTTCAATTTTTCCACATTCATATATGTCAGGAACATAATTAAAGTAAACTGATAATATCACATCTAAGAAGAGACTAAGTAGAATGAGAATTAAGTTTAATATGGTACCGAGATTCTGGAATAGAGAATGACACTAGGTAAAGATTGAGATCATCTGGATAAAGCATGAACTTTAGTTAATAATAATATATCAGTTTTGTTCTACTAACTGTAACAAATGTACCATATTAACATAAGATGCTTGAAATAATGGAAACTAAGTATGGGGTTTGCAGAAACTTTTAAGACTTCATGATATATATCATGTTCTTTTATTGTATTCTTAAGATGTCAGATCTATTAAATTTGTTTATAGATTTAATGGCAGCAAATGTTCTTGCAAATATTAACAAGTTGGTTTTAGAATTTATATGGAAATGGAGATGGAAGATATTGAGGATAGCCAAAGCAATTTTGAAAAGGAACAAAATTGGAAGAGTGCTACTACTTGATTATAAGACATATTATAAAGCTTCATTAATCATAATGCAGTATTGATATATAGATCAGTAGGACAACTAAAAGTTTAGAACAGACCAATATACTTATTTTAGGAAAGATTTCAGGAACAACTGAAAGATTTTAGGAACAACTGGATATTCACATTGAGAAATGAATTTTGATGTCTACCTCATGCCATAAACCAAAAGTTAATTCAAATTAGATACTGGGTATAAATCTATAAGACAAAACTTATAATATTTCTGGAGTAAAATATTGGAGAATATTTTTATAACTTTGGCGTGGACGATATTTTTCCCCAAAGATTTCTTAGACTAAACAAAAAAAAAGGAATTCACTGAACTTTATCAAAATTAAAACTTCCTCCACTTTGAGGGACACCATTAGTAAAACCAAAAAAAAAAAAAAAAAAAGAAAAAACATCAAAAACAAACCCACAGATTGTGGGAAAATATTACCAATACACAACTCTGACAGATGCATTGTGTCCAGAATATATAAAGAGCCCTGAAACTAAATAGTAGGATGATACACAATTCAAGTTAAAAAAAAAAGAAAGACTGATGGTTTGAAAAGGCACTTGTATGAAAGAAGATATACAGAAAGTAAACACATCAACAGATATTTAACATCTGATTCATCTTCAAGGGAATTAACATTAAAATATAATGGTATCACTTCACTGCAATAGAATATCTAAAATGAAATTTAAAATGATAGTTGTAAGCACTGGTAAGTGTAGGACATGGAGTACCTAGAACTTTCATATATTTCATACAGTGTAAATGGTACAACTGTCTTGAAAAACATTTAGGCAACTTTTATGAAGTTAAACAATTGCCATAAGATATTAACAAAATACCCAAATGTCCATTACTCTAGGCATTTGCTCAAAAGATATGAAAGGACATGTCTGTAAACAGAGAGAGACAATAATGTCCCAAGAACTTCATCATCACAGGCAACAACTGGAAATAACTCAAAGGCCCATCAATAGATGAGTGGATGAAAATAGAGTGATGTATTTGTAAAATGTTACATAAGATGTATTATAAAATATAAGATGATTTATTAAATGTGTATTATGAAATAAAAAATTTAAAAACAAAATATTGAGCGATAAAGTAGAATGACTGATATACACAGCAAAATGGATTAATCTCAAAAGCAGGCTAAATGAAAGAAGGGGACACTTATTCAAGTCCATTCAAGTGTAATTTCCTTGCATGTCCTGGGGTAGGCAAAACAAAAGTGTACATACAGAAATCAGATTAATATTTGCACTTGTTCAATCCTAAGAGGTAATACTTTCTGAAATTTTGAGCCTTAGGCACCTAAATCACCTCACCTGGTGATTTAGATCTGGCCCTGATAATGATTTAAACTTGTCCTGTGAAATAAGGTCATTGTGAAGTCCAAACCATATGTGGTTTGGATCCCTCCAGGTTATTGTCCATACTCTTGAGTCATCAAAGATTTATAATAAATAAAGGTCAAAACAGTGTGATTTGAATTTTATCTTAAAAATACAGCATAACTTCTGAAAATAATCTTATTATATTGTATGATTGAGAGAATTTAGTTTCTAATTCTAACTATGAGATAGTCTAACAATCAAAGCAATGCAGTAATAAAGTGCTATAAGTGCTCTGTGTGTCCATATGTTTGTGCACACACATGTGTATGGCATAACTTCTCTTTAACAAGCTACAAGACATTAATTATTAATTTTACTTTTGCATTATAATCATGAAGATCATTTTGAAAAAATACAATAGGTCTTTATATATTTTTCTCAAGGACTGCACCTAAACTTTTATGTTCAAGACAGTCTCTTTTGAGGCATCTGTAGTGTCATCTCACTTGCTTATGTTCTTTCCTTACTAATTGAGTTAATTCTGCCATATCCACAACTGTCATTAACTTTGGGGATGATCAGAGCAATTCTACTCAGTTGGTAACATCCCACATCTTTTGTAAGTTTTGTAATTTTACTAAGCTGTTAAACATTTGCATTGTTTTTGCACTGTGTTTTGGGGATTTTATAAAAGCTATCAACTTATGAGACACTCTGGCAAATGCTGTTGACACAAGGAGGGAAAAGAGGCTAAACTTAAGACAGGATTGATTTGACATAAGACTACTTTTTTTTTTAAAGGTAATTTCTTTGTGGACTACTAACATAATGGGAACCTCCAATACTTGGAGCATAGTTCCCTGAAACAATATTGTTCTGAAATGCAGGTGCTTTTTATAGTTTTTTCTTCATGTTAATAAACAGTTCTGGGACAACTTCTTATCCCTATGGAAAAAGTGAATACCTATTTTATGCTACATACAAACATACATTGCAGGTGGATTAAAAACAGGAGTTAAAAGAGGGCCTCCCTGGTGGCGCAGTGGGTTAAGCAACACACTATGAAGCAGACCGCAGCCACTGCAGCACGAGTTCGATCCCAGCTGTTGGTCAGGGAGGGGACCCACATGGTACGGCAGACCTCTCCTGCTGTGCCCACTGCTCCCCTCAGCAGTGTACTTCGGTTGATCTGCCTGTTCTGCTCCCCGCTCTCTGTGGTGAATCCTCTCACCCCACCCCACACCTCTGGCCTGTACCCCAGTTCTTGTATGCATAAATAAATAAATCTTTAAAAAAAAACAGGAGTTAAAAGAAAAACCTTAAAGAAATTAGACATTAGAGAAAAAAATAGGATAATGCCATTATGACATTGAGACAGAAAAATGTACCTAAATAATAGTAAAGGCACCTAACAAATATAGTAGAAAATTACAATCCTAAGATTAGAGGGAAGGTGGAATCCCAAAGAAGTGGACCTGTAATCTAAACTGCTTTTCTCCATAAAGAATTAATATGAAAGGAAAAGTTGAGAATCTCAAATTATTTTTATACTTTTTCAAAGTCAATATTTAACATTCATAAATGAGACACACAAAATGACTAAGGGAAGAATGGAAGGGACTGTGGTGGTGGTGTATGAGTGAATTGGTGGTGGGAATTTCACAAGGAAATCATACATTGTACAAATATGAAGGGTGATGGGTGATGTAATAAATATACATTAAAAATTTAAAAAATAACTAATAGAAAATAATAAAGAGTAGAAACTGAGTATTAGGATAGCCATAATAGTTTTGTTGACAGACATGGATATCAAAATAATTAAGATTGGGCCTCCCTGGTGGCACAGTGGATGGAGCACCAAACTGTGAGGCGCCAAACTGTGAAGCATCCGCGCCACAGCACCGCAAGTTGATCCCCGGCCAGGGAGGACCCACGTGGCATGGCAGACCTCTCCTGCCTCACCAGCTGCTCCTCTCTGCAGTATATTTTGGTGGATCTGCCTGTTCTGCTCCCCACTTTGTCTATGGGGATTCCTCTCACCATCTGCAATTCTGGCCTATGCCCCAGCTCTTATATGCATAAATCTTAAAAAAAATTAAGATTAAAATATTAATTGACTAATGAGATGAAGAATTTTGATGGAGAATTGAATCATATACAGTGAGATCAACTGAGACGCTGGAAATTTGAAAATACAACTAAAATTAAGAACTCGATTTAATAGAAGATCAGACATTGAAGAAGAGAGAATTAGTGTGGGATGGGGGCAGGAGTTTAGGTCAGAATATTCAGAATGAAGAGGTTTCATTTTCCAAAGAGTTTTTGAGGCCAGGATAAATTGATAAGAAAAACTGACAAGGGTATCATTATAAATTCAACTTCTTACTTGGAAATAGATTTTTTAAAATTCTAAACAAATTGAATCCAACAATATAGATACTGCACCACAAAGCTGAACTTATTCTAGAAATGCACTGTTGGCTTAACATTGAAAAATCAATACAAGTGACCAATTCAAAAGCATAAAAGAGAAAATATATATTATTATTTCAGTAGTTTTAGGGGAAAACACAGTTGAATGTACTTTCACAATAAAATTTAACAAACTGGAATGAGAGAAGACTTCATTAATCTGATAAACCCACTTTTGGAATCTAAAATATTTCAGTGAGTTGTGGAATTATTACTTCTCAGATTATGACTATTATTACTATTTCCAGTTAATGGTATACCCTTTGTTCTACTCTTTTTATACTTGGGAGTGTATATGTGTATATAGTTTCTAATCAACAAGGGATAGATAACTGAACAGGAAAATACAGGCGTATGTACTGAGCTGGTAGTTTCTAAAATTTGATATTAAACAACCAACAAATTTAATGAAAGTATTCATTTTCATTAACAGTAAATGGAAATTAAAATCATGGTGTGATACTCAGTTACTAGAATGGTTACTCTTATATGTTGCTGTTGGTATGCAAACTGTAAAACCACTCTAGATAATTGTTTGACAATATCAACTAAAGCTGGACACAGGTATAACTTAAGACCCAGCAATCCCTAACACAACAAAACACATGCATATAACACTGGCATTAAACAAATACTAGAAATAACTCATGTTAAAAGTGAGAATTAAAAATAAATCAGGAATAAAAATACAAGGGGAAACTGTACACCAATGTAAATGAATTATTGCTACACAACAGAAATGAATCTTAAAAATAGAATGGTAACCAAAAGATACCAGACACAAAAATGTGTGCCATATGGTATCATTTTATTGTAGCATTGTTTTTAATAGTAAAAATATAAAAACAATTTCAATATTCATAAACAGGAAAATGGATATACCATGAAGTAACAGAAGTCAAATATTGAAAATAAGTGAACTAGCATTTCTATGCAAATCAAAACCACAATGAGATAGCCCCTAAGGAAAGAAGTGTGGAGATTCCTCAAAAGACTGAAAAATGAGTCTACCACACGACCCAGAAATTCCACTCCTAGGCATCTATCCAAAGAGCACAAAACCACAAAGTTCCATAAAAAAGGAAACTCAAACTTCTATGTTTATAGCAGCTCTATTTACATAGCCAAGATATGGAAATAACCTAAATGCCCCTAGAACAGAAGATCAATAAGATGTGGTATATATATACAATGGAATACTACAGAGCAATCAAAAAAGATAAACTCATGCCATCTCTGGCACCATGGATAGAACTAGATGGGGTTTTTCTAAGTGAAATAAACCAGAAGGAGAGAAATACCAGATGGTTTCATTTATATGTGGAATCTAGAGAAACCAAAGAAAGGATCAGACAATGACAAACTGTTGAAAGCAGAGTGTAGATATGAGACATAGGAGGGGAGAGGGCAGGAGAGGGGATTGGTAAAAAAGTGGGGAAGGTGGGAGAGAGGAGGTTAGCTTGGTTCAGGGTGGTAGAGGACTGTGAGCACTTTGGTGATGGAAAAATTATGATATTGCTCACGGTATATGATTTCCTATACTGTGAAAAAATAAACAAGGATGTTTAAAATTAAAAAAAAATCATTATGTACAAACATAAAAAGTGAAAAATGCAAGATTATAACAACATAGATACTTTTATAGTAAAACTGACTAATAAGTTATTTGGCTATTGATATTAATAAATTTATGAGAAGGGGAGAAGAAATGATGAACCAAAAATTGAAAATAGTTTCCTTTTATAAAATATAAGCTCCATGAGTTGGGGCACTTTGTCTCTTTGTTTTTTGTTTTATTGGTTTTCAGTACCTAGAATAGTGCTTGACATGTAGTGGATGCTCAAATAAATATTTTTTAATAAATAAATAAATGAGGAGGGGGGGCTGATACTGGGAGTTGCAGTTAGAATGGAAACATTCTGTTACCTTAGCTGGATAATGGGCACACAGAGCATATTATTTATACCACATATCTGTGAAAATGTAATCTTTTCTCTTGTGAAATATAATGAGCATTAAAATTTAAAAATACACTACTGAACTTTTATATTAAAAAGAGATATCCTCACCTCAGTTTCTCAGATCTAATTCATCATTGCCTGTACCTTGACCTCCTTAGAGGCAGACAGGAATGCTGGGTGGAAGTGGGTTTTGTCACAGGAACTGCCTCAGAGATGGCACTTCACTTCATATTTTATGTGAAGAATAAGTGACAGCACTTTTACTTAAGATTTTATTTTAAAATAGATATGTTGGTGTGTCCTGTTTTGTTAGTTTGTCCTGATTTGAGAGTGAAGGAATAAAGAAGAAAAAGATAAAGTAGATCTACAGGGGTGGTTGGGTGCATGTGTGTGTGTGTGCGTGCATGTGTGTGTGTTATGTTTGAGATTATGGATAACTTTTATGAAATAGTATGAAATTCTTATTTATTTCCTTTCTTTAGCTCTCAAGAGAATTTTCAGAATTTATGCAAAATCTTCTTGACTCATTCAGGAAAACACCTATACAAGGTGTCCCCAAAATATAGTCCAGAAGAGAGAAAATTACTCAATGTAACCACATGTGATTACTTGCCCAAAACTTTCCCTGGTATCCCATGGGACAACTGCAGATCAATGCTATTCTTTAGTTTCATTTACAAAATTTTTTTTTGGTCTTTCAAAACCAGCCATCTGTTTAAACAACTTGGAGGGTGAATGCTATTAGTGAGTTTGTTTCCACAGTATTTCAATTCATTCCAGTAAGTTCTGGCTGAGTGCCTCTGATATGCCTAGCCTCTTGTAGAAATGTGTGGATTCTAGCAGTAGGTTCTAATTCAAAGACAGCTCAAATATAGAGCAACTCTCTCCACAGCCTACTTCATGAATTAAGAAACTAGACAATGGTATCTTAAGAACCCATATTCATTAGGGCACCTTAAAGTTATTACAAAAGTATGTCGCTGACTTCAATAAGATGTTTATAAAAGTACATACAGTCTACAAGGAACTGATATCAAAATAGATTAAAATGCCTACAAGTCAGTAATAGCATAAAAATTCAATAGAAAAACTGCCAAAAGTTAGAAATAAACTTTTCACAGGAAACACACATGTACAACAGATGAATGAAGAAATGTTCCATATTACTAGTGACCAGGAAATTACAAATAAAGATCAGATGATATTACAAATAATATCAGATGAGATATTATACCATTTGAGTGGTCAAAATGGAAAAATTTGACAATACAAGATATTGGGAAGGATATGGATCCATAGGATTTTGTACACATTACTACTAGGAGTGTAAATTGGTGCCATTTCATTGATTACTAATTCGGCATCATCTCCTAGATGTGCTCCATGACCAAGCAGTTCTACTCCAGTGAAGCACTTGCACATGCCCAGTAGGAGACATGTACTCAAGTGTTCAGAGCACCACTGTGTACAACGGACAAAGCCTGGAGACCACCCGAAGCAAATTGATTCTTAAACTGCAGGATAGTCATAAGTGAGATATACCAGTCAAACCAAGTGAACATATAATAATATGCATGACTCTTAGTAATATGGTATTTAAAAAGTCCTTAAATATTAGGTAGCCTCCTATTTTTCTCATAACGTTAAAAATAACAAACAGAAGAAAAATAAATTAAGAAATAGAAAGGCAGTGAAACTACCTAAATAGAAAGCAAGAAGATGGTGATCATAGTTTGCAGAGCCCAGTGAAGGGAAGCAGAACAACAGAATGAATGTGCAGAGATGTTAACTGCTGGGAAGTGCTTAGCTTTTGTTTTGCATGGTGCATTTGGAGATGCTTATATTGTATAATATAACTGGCAAAATAAGTATAAGTGGATCATGGAAAGACCGATGAAGATTATGTTGTGGAAACAGTACTTCAGTTAATCCAATTTTGTGCATCTGAGGCTCATAATAAAGAAAAAAGTTACCATTTGTTGTAAAGAGAAGATAAATATCAGAAATGCAAAATTTTGTTGTTGTTTTTTTTTTTTTCACATTTTAAAGTAACACTTCAAATCATCCTTAGTAGCAATAGTACTATACATATTATGGAAACTACTACCCTGACATACAATAGTGAACAAGAGACAGTTTTTGCATTGAAGACTTTCAAGGTTAGTAGGGAAAGTAAGTTGTTAATTATAATAGAATTATCTAAGTGATAAGATAATTATAAAGTAAGAAAATATAGGGGCATGAAACTAATCTGAACATGGAGGAAGTCACCCTAGGAGGATGTAAAATCTAACCTTAGACTTAAAAGGAAAGATATTTAGGTAGAGAAATCTCATGTGTAAAGGCCTATGGGTGGGGTAATGAGGCTGCTGAAAGTTGTTCCATTTGGCTGAAAGAGAAATAGAGAAGGGCCAGAAGGACACAGTCGGGCCTTGGAGGAGCCTTGTAACTATACAGTGGGCTGGGGCCTTAACTCAAGAGGCACAGGGATCCACTTACGAGTTTAATCCAGGGACTGATGTAATTAGACTTTTTACTTCATGAACAGCAGTACAGAAAGCAGAAAGGTTCAGTTAGATTAGGTAGAGCCTGAAGCAGTTGTCCAAGTGGGTATGGCGGCTATCTATTACAGTTCCGATGAAGAGAAGTAGGCAGATTACAGAACTATTGAGGAGACAGAATAAGTAGGACTCAAAGATGACTTGGATATAGGGACCAAAAAAGAGAGCAAGTGAAGAATGATTTTGACTTTGGGTAGCTGGGAAGATGGTGGTGGCTAATGTTGAAACTTGAGACAATGGGAGAAAGAACATGGATATTTCGTATAGTACATTGTTTCAGCATTTGTTCACAGTGTTTGACAAACATCCTCAGCTAAAACTGACATTTCCCCAACAAAGCATGGCTCACAAGTTATAGAAACCAAAAAGATCTTCTTCCTATTTTCAAACACCTGCACTGAATTGTTTTTTTTTTAGTTTATTTATTTATGCACACAAGAGCTGGGGTACAGGCCAGAATCGTGGGAAGTGAGAGGATTCACCAGACAGAGTGGGGAGCAGAACAGGCAGACTGACTGAAATACACTGCTGAGGGGAGCAGCGGCTGAGGCAGGAGAGGTCTGCTATGCCATGTGGGTCCAGAGGTCTGCTATGCCATGTGGGTCCCCTCCCTGGCCTGGGGCAGGGATCGAACTCATGCTGCAGTGGCTGTGGTTTGCTTCATAGTGCGGTGCTTAACCCACTGCGCCACCAGGGAGGCCTTGCACTGAATTGTTAAAGACCCTATTGTAAAGTTTCATGGGAAAAAACTTTAAATGAAGATTTCAAAAATCCATAACCTAACATAAATGCTGCTTCTCTTTAATTTGCACATAATTTTTAGATGAATTACTAACATAACATAAAGGTTAGGGATATTGTAAACTATCACTGACAGCCACATCAAGATTATAAAATAAGGTGAGAGTTCCTCTGACTTTTCTTCTTAAAAACAATGTAATTAGGGCTCTCCCTGAGGGTGCAGCTGGTTAAGCACTGCACTATGAAGCAAACCACAGCCATTGCAGCATGAGTTGGATCCTTGCCATGGGCCAGGGAGGGGACCCATATGGAACAGCAGACTTCTCCTGCCTCGCCCGCTGCTCTCTATTGAATTCTCTCATCTCCTGTACCTCTGGCCTGTACCCCGGTTCTTATATGCATAAATAAATTTAAAAATTGTTAAAAAAAACCCTCAACAATGTAATTACCTAAATAGGGCTCTCAACGGACAATAGCTAGATAGTAAAATCTTTTTGGGTACATCATAAACAATTACACAGATTTTTTTCTTTCATATAATGGGTAATAAGCATGTGAAGGAAGCAACATTAATTTCCTTTAGAATAATTGTCAAGCTGAACTTTTCTGATCCATGGTAATAAAACGGGGATGCACAGATCTATGCCCTGTAAGAGTCCTGTACAACAACCAATCTATGATCATTTTTATAGATAATTCTCCCAGAAACATTTAAAGCAAGAATACTGTGGGAATGATGCATTGCTAGGCTATAAGAAATGGTGGTTACTTCTATATTAGTCCCTGAAACATTACTGTTATTTGGCCTTGGGGAGAGAAGTCAATAAAAATCCATGTCCGTGGTATTTTATACACTATGCAGGCAGAGGGAAGCAGAAATAGTCTATGTAGTATACAATAAGGATCCTTAGTATTAGTTGGTAATTCTCATGCTGCCAATGTATGTGTTGATGTGGATGGTAATGTCACCAAGTATTTAGCAGAATGGAATTTTGTGTCAGAGAGATTGAAGTCAAATCCTGGTTTTACCACTTCAAAAGCAATGTGACTTTGAAGAGATTACCTAAACCCTCTAAATCTTAGTTTATTCATTGATGCCAAGGGGCAGTGTGCTGCTTCCTTGGACTCAATGAGTTACTGCATGCAAAAAAATTTAGACCAGCACCTGATATAAGCATTCATCAGCTGGAAAACTATAAATAAAGCATCATGGATATATACTAATCATTCATAACAGGCCAAAAAGTCTGATTTAGATGCCTAGTTAAATTAAAACATTGTAAAGTACTTAAATTTGTGGGGTGCTGATATTTTTAACATGGTCGACAGGAGACATCATAGTATCAGATTGCATCAACTCTAAGATATGCATTTTTAAATATTTAAATGAGGTATTGACTTTGCTTGCATCGACATATTAAAACTTGTGGAAAGGAGGGTAACAGATCCAGATCCAGTAATGGAGCATTCCTTCAAAGAAATGCCATGTTATCCATGCTATTATACAAAATGGCTGAGAAAAGTCAGACTCTAAACAGAAAGTTCTAGAAAATACATCTTTCCTTTGTTTATACTTTTCATGTTATATAGGTATAATAATGTTTGATAAAAACATGCCTAAATAGAGAACTTTGAAATAAACATGAAACAAAAATCCTAGTGATACAGTTTTGTTTCACAGTCTATCAGTCTTTGTTACATTGGCACATGAATAGTTGGAAAATTGAGGCCTCCTTGGTGGTGCAAGGGGTTAAGCAACACACTATGAAGCATCTGCAGTCAGTGCAGCATGAGTTCGATTCCCCAATCAGGGAGGGGACCCATATGGCACAGCAGACCTCTCCTGTCTCTCCTGCTGCTCCCCTCAGCAGTGTATTTTAGCCGATCTGCCTGTTCTGCTCCTCACTCTGTCTCTGGCGAATCCTCTCACCTCCTGCACCTTTGGCCTGTATCCCAGCTCTAGTATGCATAAATAAATGAAACTTTAAAAAAAATAGTTGGACAATTGACACTTGATGGCAGTTTTGCTGAAATATGGTAAACAAGAAAGTATGGACAGTCAAGACAATTTAGAGAGATTAGAAAGCTGCATTGAAAAATCTTATACATGACTATTTCTTAGCATCTTCATCAGCCATAGCCTAACACAGAAAACAACTCCAATTTTCATTAACTATTGATAGGCCAAAGGATAAACA
The DNA here is from genome assembly GCA_019455555.1 of Galemys pyrenaicus. Taxonomy (NCBI): domain Eukaryota; kingdom Metazoa; phylum Chordata; class Mammalia; order Eulipotyphla; family Talpidae; genus Galemys; species Galemys pyrenaicus. The sequence goes on along the minus strand of JAGFMF010011397.1, from coordinate 2,855,122 downwards.
ATCAGCATTAGGTCCATATAATGGACACTAGTCTGCAATAAAAGGGAACAAAGTACTGATACCTGTATCAGTATAGAAAATAATAATCATGCTGAAACAGAGAAACCAAATGAAAGGGGTATCTATTATATGGTTCCACTTATACTCTTAGAAATAAAAATTAATCCATTTTAACAGAAAGCAAAACTGTGGGTGCCTGTGGATGTTAGGGGTGGAATGGGAGGCATCAGTGTAGAATTTTAAAGGGGTTACTCTGAGGTCACTAGATGTGTTCACTATCTGATTCTGATCATGGTTTCATAGATGCATATATTTGTCAAGATCAAAATTAGAAAAAGTGTTATAAAGGCACACTTAATTCCTCCATTTTTAATGATGTTCTCTTTGCACAAATGTCCATCCTTCTGAGTCTCTGTAAAATGTCTCTTTGAACTAAATAGTTAGAAATTGTGTGGATTAAATGAAATAAAGTAAAATGTAATGTTCAACAGCCGACTGTGCAAGTACTTCAAAATTTCAATAAGGGATTGATGAGATAATAACCTATTGTTTTACTTAAGAAATCAAACTACTTCCTCATGTTTCTCACAGCATGTAATGGAAAGTTATGTGTTATATCTATTACCCACATGACACAGAAATATACTTTTAAATATATGAACATAAATTTATAAGTTAAACTTATAAATTTTGTTTAAGCCTAATATAAAAATGAAAGATATTCACCATAATGGTGAATGATTGGATTTAAGTTGAGGGGAATGAGGGCTCTATAAGGACAGGTGACCATCTATAGATGCAACTGATAAGCAAGAAGAATAAATGATTCCTAATTATGAAAGTCAGGTCACGTGTCCTGAGAATACACAGACCAAAACCATGATTGCCATCAGCAGAGTTTCAAACATAAGGCTTTCTTTAAAATGATTTACTTATTTATGCACACAAGAGCTGGGATACAGGCCAGAGGCGCAGGAGGTGAGAGGATTCACCAGAGACAGAGTGCGGAGCAGAACAGGCAGATCGGCTAAAATACAGTGCTGAGGGGAGCAGCAGGAGAGACAGGAGAGGTATGCTGTGCCATATGGGTCCCCTCCCTGGTCGGGGATCAAACTCACGCTGCTGTGCTGCAGATGCTTCACAGTGCGGCGCTCAACCTGCTGCGCCACCAGGGAGGCCATACATAAGCCTTGACTGGAAGATTTAAAGGCAGGCACACCAGTCTAACAATTGAATTACTGCAAGTACGGGCATTATGAAGAATGGCCTCAGGGGAAAACAGTAAAAGATATTCATTTAACAACAGTTAATGAGATGACAGTGCATGATAGATATATATGTCTTTCCAAAGAGTCTCCTTCATTGATTCTCGAACGTAAGAATTCTTTTAAAGAAAATATAATTGTCATTCTCTGGAATAGACTTAAATTGTTTAAAATAACGTCAAAGGTATACTCTATAACTAGATATAAGTAAGTGTAAAGTTAAATAGTATAAAATAAAAAGGCAACACTAAACCAATACAGTTATAACTGACCGCATTTGTCAAACAGTTTTGCCAAAACCCAGTAGCTGCTTGCAGCATGAACAAACTTCTTTTGAATTTAGGTTGCCTGAATCACCAACTTGGGTGTGATGAGCCATTTTCCTGTCACTTTTGTCTATTTGCAGTACTGAATAACATTTTCCCTCACTTCACATACATTTATTAAATCTGCCTATAGTCCCTTCTCATTTGCCCCTAGTAAATACATGTGTTCAATGTAATCATAAACCCAATTACATGTAAGGACACCATGGTATCTTTTGTTCTGTAGCAAACACCACAAAAATCAGTGGCTTCAAACAGCAATAATTATTTATCTTTCAGAGCTTCCTTGACTGAGCTGTGCAATTCTGAATTGAAGTCTTTCATAACAGGAAGTCTTAGATGGTGGCTGAGGCTGAAGTAGTCTCAAAGTCTTCATCACTCACAAACGTGGTAGCTGGGCTAGGAAGACAGCTAGCTAGGGCTCCTCTTGCAATTTCTACGCAATCTCCCCATTTGGTTTCTGCTGCACCGAAGTTTCAGGAAAGCCATATTTCTTATTTTGTGGCTCTGGGCTCGGATGCATGCCCCAAAGAGCAAGCCAGAAGAAGCCATATTAACTTTTCTAACCTAGCCTTGGAAGTCATGCCATGTCACTTTACTCATTCTGTTCATTAGAAGCAAGTCACTAATTTCTGCCTGTATTCAAGGGAAGGGAAATTAGATTCCACTTTTGGAAGGGAGGAGTGTGAAAGAATTTGCAATATATTTTAAAACCTCGAGATGCTGAAATCACATAGTCACATTCAACTTTAAAATGTTCATCTGCATGATTCAGTATATACTTTCATCTCTTTATAAACTTCTCATTTGCCTCTAATTCACAGACCCCTCAGAAAAGAGAAGCCAACCCCCATTGGTATGTAGACCCCAGTTTGAGAAAGATTCAGTTACACACCAATTACAAGAATCTCCTTAAATCATGGAGTAGGAGAGAATGCACTTAAGGAAAATGGAAGAGAAAAAAAAGACCAATAAAAGGTTTTTGTGAGTTGGTGAAGCTAAAGAAATTGACTATGCATGGATGACTTGTCTTCTTTTTAGGGGCCTTCCCAATATATTCTAATGATGGCTAAGAGGCCTGCTCTATAAATATCTAGGGTTTGGTGTCAAGAACTTGCAATTTTCATTCATTACTCAGTAAATATTCACTCTTACACAACACATTCTTCTTGGTTCCAGGGATATCTGAGTAAGATTAATGCAGCCTCAGTCTGCACGGGTAGTCTGCATATAGAGAGGACAGGCATTCAACAAAAATGACACATGTAATAATGCTATAGAAGAACAATTGTCAGGTACTATGAAGCAGCCTGAGCCCAAATGTCTCTGCAGCAAGTGATCTTTGCTTTTCTTGTATTTCCCACTTATCAGTAAGGCTCCTGTGATTTGAGTGATGTCTCTGCCACTCAAAAAAGAAACAAAGAAAGTGAGAGAGCAAAACCTTTCTTACCTGTAACTGGAAATTCAGATGCCCTGACTACTTCCTCTCTCTGGGGAGGGTATGTCTTAACCCAGCCCCTGGAAGGGGATGATGAAAGGGTCTCATCAGAACCCTTGAATGCTGGGGTTGCATTTTCTCTCTCTGACCCTGAGTTGTGTTGGGCACAGTTGGTATGTTCAGCTTTCATAAGTTACTCATGAAGGTCACCTAACTCAGTAGAAAAGCTGTATGTGTACTGACTTTTATGTTAATGCTCTTATTAAAGCTACTTAACTGGAATGGGAGGTTGACTATAATCAGAATGGAGGCTGGCCATGGGAATAGACATCAGCCCTTTAATTTCTCAATTGTGGGGCAATCCAGGAATCTGGAAGGGAAAGAGAGTTAGGATGGTGTCATTGACTAACTGGTCTGGAATATTTTAGAATTCCAGCTACTGGTGTGTCTGTAAGGGTGGTGCCTGTTGCATAACTCAGGATGTGCTACAGTGTGCAGACGTATCCTAAAGTGATCGGAATGCACTGCAGAAAGAATTGGTGCATCAGGGCTAGGTTTTAATGCCTAGATCTTTAACTTGCTATGTGACTTGGAGAACGTCACTTTTCTCCCTCAACCTCACTTTTTCCACTGGACTAAATGATTTTAAGCTTCCTTCCAGTCCTAATATTATTATCCATGTGTCTAAAGCCGTGATCTGTTTTTGTTGTTAACAGAGACTTCACTGTTCTGTTATCGGGAGCCTGAGGCCTCCTACTTGGGTCTTCACCTTGCTCAGTGATCTGGGGGTTGTTAGATAGATTTTTGAGTCCCTATTTATTCAACTGTAAAATGTGATTATAATAGAATCTACCACATAGAATTGTGATGAGGCTTAACAGGGCTGATGTGTAAGAATATTTAGCACCATGCTTGCTGCCGCAGAACTTAGTAGATGTTCGTTCTTATTATAGTTAATGGCTAGAGCCGGGTGAAGAACTGCAGAATGATTTTCAGGCTTCACATACATCCAGGAATACTAGAAGAATTTTTAAATCTCAAGCTACCCTAACCCTTGAGCCCTGGTTCTGGTGTCAACAGCACATGGGGTGTGAGGGCAGTGGGAGACCATGTCTTCAGGATGAGTGCCAGGCACAGAGGGCCTGAGGGCCCCTCTCTGATGTCTCAACCTGCTCAGCAAGACTCTTCCATGTGCCAAATTATTCTAAGGCATGAAAATATTTAGAGTTCCTGGTGAAGTGTGATGTTCAACAAAGGAGGATTCTGTCTTTTGTTGGAATTTGGAAGTGGTATTTCAAGGACTCTTTATTTCAGATGTTAACGTCTTTCCTTCTGGAGGTGTGACTAGGCTAGAACTAGTGGTAGAGATTCCAGATAGAACATGTCCCAGTTAGAACTCTCCTTCTTAACCTGGAGGACATGGATCTCTTAAAGAACAGAGTGACTCAGAATTTCAATAGGAGAGGGAAATGGACACATTATAAATAATTGGTTATAAGATCCATTTCATTGAAGATCCAGGTAATATGTTGACTTCTGGCTGGCAATGTTCAAATATTTTCACTAGGACTTGTTCATTCATCTACTCACCTCAGTTTTTGTCTAATTTGACTTTATTTTCAAGGAGATTTTCCTCTCAGGTGGTGGCTCATACATCCATTAGTAAATTCAGGTTTTCCTTTTATCGATTTAGCAATCTAAGAGCATAAGAGACTGAGGTGATGGTGCACTGGTGAAATGGTGATGGGGAATACATGGGGATTACAATTTATGTCAAATATATATAAATAAAGAGAAAAATAAATAAATAAAATGAAAACCTCTTTAAAAAAAGAGCTCTACAGGAATCTCAATATGCTAAGAATACGTAAAACAAACTGGGTGTTGCCAGAAAAGAGCATTATGGAGGAATTTGTGGAGGGATAATGGCCAAGGACACACTTTATGAATTATAAATTTATCATGGGGTTCTTCGATTTAAGTAAGAAAACTCTGTTGGCATAGTTAAAGGGAAAAGGAATTCATTTGCAATATACTGGATAATACCTGGAATCAAAGTACAGAGCCTTCCTCTTCTAGCACCTGTTGAATTAGCATCTTTCACCACAAACACATTAGATGCTAGGTATGATAAAATATACTCCCGCAACTCAGACCTGTACCCCAGCTCTTGTATGCATAAATAAATAGGTCTTAAAAAATTAGCAATCCCAGAAGGAATACTTTTCAAAATCATGCCGGTCAAATCCCACATGGAATGCTCGTAGAGCCAACTTGAATGATGAATCCTTCTGTGGATTCCTTTCCTGGCCAGCAGGAAAAAGTGCACTGAATGGTGGGGACCAGGCCAGACCTTTCCTTGGTGCCAAAAGAAGAGAGTCAAAACTTAACAGACCCCACTACAGACACGGGTTTAGAATGAAGAAAGCCACCTTCAGACGTGCCCACAGACAAATGTTTATCTGGAAACTTCAGTAAAACAGTTGGAAAATCAAAGATCAATCTTAGTGAATCATTTTGCAATTCTCTCTCTCTCTTTTGGCAAAGTCCTGGACAATCATTCAATCAGCAAGCCTTGGCAGTACTGAGCCTTTACTCTGTGCCTGAGCTGAGTTAAACGGCAAGGAGAAGGAAAGAGGAGGACGCTACAGAGCTGTGGTTGGTGTCTGGCTGGGAGCGGAACATGCCACAGCTTTGTCATATTGCTCTCCAACATGGATTTCGGTATTTTATCATTCTTCTCAAGTAAAGCTTGGGCCAGCTTCTTTGCCTTTGAATGCTGAGGGCTTGGTTTCCAACTTCCTTTGCTGGAAGGCATATTATGAAATAGGATGTACCTTCAGAGATGCAGGTAAGAAATCTGAACCGCATGGCCTCACATAAACCCCATGAGGTCTCTGTAAAGGGCTCCTTCCCCCTTCAACAGGTGTAAGGACAAAGGGCCCATTGTCCTTAGCAGCCTATAGGATAAATACAAAGAACAAGTCCTTGCTGGTTAATCTGCTGGCGATAAAGAGTATTGTTTTATCTCTTGCCATCTCCACCACTCCACGGGATGAGTTCTATTGTGACACAAAGTCCACTTTGTCTTTCCGACCCACTGAGACGTTTCAGTTGACCTTTCATATATTCTTTGGTTGTCACAACCTGGGCGCCGCATTTATACCATGTGGAGGGGATTATCTTTTTTTTTGTTGTTTTCCCACAAGAACACAATCATCTACAGAAGTGCTATGATGCTGAAAAACAGCATGATTCTCTTCTACTTTAAAAAATATCTTTTTTTGGTGTAGTTTTAAGTTTACAAAACACTTGGACAAGAAGTATAGTCTTCACATCTCCTCCCTCACTCTTTTTCAGTTTTGCTTGTTATTAATAGCTTCTATTTGTGCATTAATATGCTGTATCTGTCATAACTGATGAGCCAATATTAATAATTAGCTTAAGCCCATAACTTACAATAGTGCTTATTCTTTGCACTCTATCTTTTATGGGCTTGGGCAAACATAATGACGTGTACTTGCCATTATGGGACCACACAGAACAGTTTCACTGAAAATGCCCTCTACTCTACCTGGTCACCCCCTTAGACACCCCAGTTATGTCTTTACTTTCTCTGTTAAGTTTGCCTTTCTAGAATGTCCGATAGTGAGAATCATATAGTTGATAGCATTTTCAGATTGGTGTCTTAGTGCATTGAAGGTTCCTCCATGTATTTTCATGGTGTGACTGTTCATTTTTTTATTATTACTGAGTAGCTTCTCCCTGCTATTTAAAATCTTTTAGTGTATATAAGTAGTATAAATGACCCTCTTCTCACTCACTTCATCCTGGCATCTTCATCAGCATGTGTCACTAATCATCACGTAAGGTGGACTAACTACATGTTTTGAAGTAATTAAATAACATTTCAGAACAATCTCCAGTACCTTTTGTAGGACAAGTGAAATAGAAAATTCTAATTTTTCAGTCACAGTAAAGGAAAAGCTAGAGAAGGCCTGTTTAAGCTGCAGGCAACATTGGTGTTCTTGGCATTTTTACCCAGAATTATATTCATACAATTAATATTTGCCCCAAAATAAATGACTTTGCCTTTTTGTTCTTCTAGCAGCATTGAGATTCCCACTTACCTGATCAGGAGTAACATTTGTTTTTAAACCGTGAACCAAGCATTTTTCTTCTTTATTTGCATTTCCTAACCAGAATCCACTGAATCCAAGAAAAGAATAGTGGTGGGGGAGCTCCCAACCACTTATCTGCTATCTGAGAGGAAAGAACACAGGCTCCAGAATTCAAGGGGGTGAGTTTAGTGTCCTGCTCTGCCTCTTACTACCTGTGTCCTTTAACAACAAATCAGCTCCCCTCTCCTGGCCTTAGCTTGCTCCTCTGTAAATCACAGCTAATAACAGACCCTACCTTATGAGACTGTAAAGCGCGTGGACGGAGATAATCCATGGGGAAAATTAACCACAGTTCTAACAACAAAAAACTTCCTCAAACATCATCCAAGCTGCACAGGGCAATTGATCTGTGTATAAAGAAAATACTGAGTTCAGTGTAGAGACTCATTAAATTATTTTTCACTGATCAAGGGGGCAAGGGGAATGTAAATCCTTTCACCTGTAGGCTCTTGGAGAATTCAGACATACACAGATTCTCAACTCAACATGCAGTTATGTCCTCATAAACCCACCAAGAGCTGAAAATGCATTTTATACACTGTACCTACCGAACAGCAAACAACATAGCTTAAGTGCATCTAGAACACTTACTTTAGAGCAATTATCTTGAGTTTCATCTCAAGAGTAACTAGCTGCTTTCCCTTTCTGCTCACCAGACTTAGGCCACACAGGTGGGCCTTTGGTAGACATATGGGATGTGAAAGCACAAAACACAGAACCTAAACAAGCTGGATCATAAGACAGAGTCGTAGAGTGTTTATCCTCACAACTGCATGGCGAACAGCCAGCAGCCGCTAGCTGCCTCTGTTCAGATTCACCAGAGAGTGACTTTTGCCTGTTTCTAACCTGGGAAAAGACCAAAAGTCAAAACCCAGAATATGGTTTCTACTGCATATTGCTTTTGAACTACTCTAAAGTTAAAGAAACATTAAGTCTTAGCATCATTAAGGACCAGCAGTACAGAAGGTGATTTGATTGGGGTCTAAGACGGTGGAGTTCAGGCACAATTCGCACACCTTGCCCTGTGCAGTCTTATGGAACTGAGGACACCATTTCCACTACCATTTGGCTCTGGTGAGACAGGGCCACCGCTAACAACTCACACTCTGCTTCACTCTAAAACAGTGCATTTCCTGAGCAAGCACCTGCTTTGGTAAGGTGATTTGTGGGCAGCCCAGTCCCATATTTAATGAATGATTTCCTAGGGTGAGCAGGAAGGATAGAAAATCATTTTCTGTCCCTCCTCATTATAGCCTGTTCCCCAAAACACACCTCCAGATAAAATAACATTTAATAGTTATTAAGATCCAGGTGGTACAAGAAATCTCAATCCCACCCAACACAAGAGTTAATTCTACACCATGGGCATCATTTGTTATCCTACTTTTATTATTATTTTTTTTATTAGTTATATTTGACATCATTTGTAGTCCCCAGGGAGTACCCACCACCATTTCACCCGTGCACCATCACCCTTGTGCACCCTCTGGCCTCTTCCCCGTCTTTGCCCTCCCCACTTCCCTTGCCCCCCCCCCCCCC
>JAGFMF010011397.1:2828034-2846295 GCA_019455555.1 Galemys pyrenaicus | reverse complement strand
CGATAAACATAGGAGTACAGGTGCTCTTTCGGATCAGTGTTTTTGTGTCCTTTGGGTAGATCCCTAGGAGTGGGATTGCCGGATCATATGGTAGTTCCTGTTATCCTACTTTTAATTTCACACATGTTCATTTTGCAAATGAACACTCCCTAGTTAAGAGCAGGGTAAATCAACCCAGCCACACACTGTCTTTCTCACATCTTTGTTTATCTATAAACTATCAAAGATACAGATGAAAATCCACTAAAGGGCGCTTGATGCAGTTCTACAAAGGCCAAATAAGGTGAGAGCATAAAAGCCTGATGTTAGGAAACGCTATTACCTAAAGCGATAGCATGCTGGCTCTATGTGATAACATAAATAAAAATTAACGACACCATGAAAAGATGATCTACTGTTACAGTTAGGAGTGAACTCAATTGTGGGAAAAGCAATCATGAAAGAAACACAATAATAGCAATTTGAGAAAGTACCTACACAGTTACTAGGAAAATGAAAAAGCTGAACAGGTCAGAGTCTAGTCTCGAAATGAAAGTGATTGTGGAACCTCACCCCCATTTCCCCACCTTTTTAACTTTAACTGGGCAACTCATTTAATTACCCTTAACCTCATTTTCCTCCTGTGCAATGTGGAATACTTTAGCATCCACTTCAGAGGAGTATATTTTTAAGGCTTAGTGAAATATAAAACACAAAGGGACTTGAAAATATTTTGCTCAAGTAGACACAGTAAGAGTTTTAATTTTTAGAGACCTTTTTTAAAAATTTTTTCTTATATTTGCTTTCATTTCTAGGTGTAGTCCCCATAGAATTTCCACCACTTCACCCATGCACCATCATAGTTCCTTGTGCTCTTCCTGTCCCTGCCTTAATCCCAATCCCTCCCTCTTCCCTGTACAATGTCTCTTTTGGAATTGTCTGTTTATTTTTGTTTTGTTTTGTTGATGTTATTTTTTCCCCTTTGATCCCCCATATTCCTCCTATAAGTGAGACCATCCAGTATTTTTTCTTTCTGACTTATTTCCCTGAGCATAATCCCTTCAAGCTCCATTTCTACCAATGGCTCTAGTTTATCTTTTTTGCTTGCTGAATAATATTCCACTGTATATATAAACCACATCTTCTTGATCCAGTCGTCTATTTTGGGGGCATTTGGGTTGATTCCAAATCTTACCTATTTATAAATAATGCTGCAATAAACATAGGTGTGCATATATTCTTTTGAATTAATGTTTTTGTGTCTTTTGGGTAGACTCCTAGGAATGAGATTGCTGGGTCATATGGTAGCTCCATTTTTAATAGACTGAAGAACCCCATATAGCTTTCCATAGAGGGTGGACCAGTTTGCATTCCCACTGTCAGTGTAGGAGAGTTCTTTTTACCACGTCCTTGCCAATATTTATAGTTGCTAGTTTTTTTTTTTAATATGTAAGATCTTATTTTAATACATTAATAAGGACTGAGTCAATAGACTCATAGCCTGCAGCAGTGTCCCCATAAAGCCTTTTATTCCAGGGCATCCCCCAAGGTTAATGCTTGTAAGAAACAATTTGGGAAATGCTGCCTTAAATAAATAAAACCTAAGAGCTTGTGTGTGTGTGGGGGGGGAGGGGGGTGAGGGGAAGCATTCATCTTGGATATCCTTGTTAGAAAATTTAAAATTTGTGCACTTTCTGTTACATTCTCAGCATCAGGTTTTGGGTCAGGAATGCATACTCATTTCTATGGTAAATTAGAGTATACACCATGTCTACTTACAGCAGTATTTCTGAGAACCAAGTAAAAACAAGGATCTCCAGCTTAAATTGGCTGCAAGCTATGCAGAAGTCTGTTTACCTGCTTGTGTGTCAGAATTTCCCCTGGTGTCTCACGAACACAGAAGATATCACCAACCCCTCTGGGAGCTACCGTGAGTCTGGAAGAAGTATCCCGAGCCTCTCTGGAGAAGAGTAAACTGCCTGCAAGATTATGGATATTTTATGATCTGTTATAGATGGAAATTCCAAGGTGCAGGCTTACAGTTTTTTGGTTTTTTTTTAATGCAAGGAAGCTCAGCAGTGAAACTCATTTTCCACAACTCCCAAAGTGGTTTTGTAATAAATCTGTAAATTTAATCAACCTACTCTGTAGTGACAATCTCCTCTAATTGGTTACTTGTGAGGGATAATAGACATGATGACAAAAATACCTCATCTCTGGAAAGGAACCTGGAGTCTCATCAATAATATTGATAATAAAGCTTCAAGCTCCCTTCCCCTCTCCCCACACGCACCTACATACACACCAAAGTGGAGCAAGGGCCCAGGGTCATCCTGTCTCAGGTAATATTTGTCTTAGACCATCTCTCTATCCTCCTTCTTGACCAAAAGCAAGAAAATGAAGATCCTAAAATGAAAACCCAAGTGTCTCCAGCACCATATTGCCCAGTAACTAAGTGGACTACTAAGAAGCCTTCTAGAAGTTTTCCAAACAATTACAATGGAGTAATGGGGAATTACCTTAGAAACACAGAACCCAAAAAACACAGTTGTGTTTCCTCTCTCTTTCCCTGGTAGCTGATTCCCACTCCTCTCTCTGTTGATTCTGGCAGTAAAGGTGGGGTTGGGAAGGGCCCCTGCCGGGAATGTAATACACACAGCTGTTGGCCATCAGCTAGCACAGCAATCTAGTGAAAAAAGTGGGGATTAGAGCTAGATACTTCTTGTTCCCCAATTACCAGGATATATAGGACCTGTAGATCTAGTTAGTAACTGTCCTGGTTAGGGGACCAGGACAAAAGAAAGAAAAAAATTTGGAAGCAGGCCTTTCAGAGTTGCGTTCCCCATTTGACAGGGTTAGAGAACAATGGCAAATGCAACCTAGTTTTTCCATCCTGAAAAATGAGAGAAGCAAAGCATGGTAATTGAATTAGAAGCAGAGGAAAAGGAAGAATTTCACAAGGATGTCATCTGACTCAGTCTCATCCAACTGAATCTGGCTTTCCAATGCCCTCTCTACCCTGTGAGAGCAAGTCCCCTCGCCCTGGTGGCCACTGGCGGTGGACAGTCATCTTGGGGACAAACACAGGAACTCACCTGGGGTCAGCAGACACAGCGCCAACACTGGAGGAAGGGTTGTGAAAAGTGCATCTTCTCTGTGGATTGGATGCAAACACTTGCTAGCATGACACAAGTGCTAGTGTGCTCAGCCCCTTGGCCGCAGGCCTGCACTGAGCTCGAATGGGGCACTGATGGGGCAGAAATGCAATCAAACCTCAGGTTGTGTTTTCCCTGCTTCCTCCCACTGGCCTGCTTCATATGAATTGTTCCCCAAACTAGTAGTAACATTTAACTACCGCTCCTTGCAGGAAAAAAGGAAATCCTCAACCTCCCCGGGAAAATTGTCTCTTGGTGCAAGTCTTGCTGACTTTAGCAAGCTTAAATGCACACACAAACTGAAGGGCTTTCCAGAGTTGCCTTCTGTGTAGATCCATGTAGATCCCTCTATGATCGTGCAGGAAGGATCAGAATTACCTGAGAACTCTTTAGATATGCAAATTCTTGGTCTCAAACAGCCTTTTCAAGTCAGAAGCTCTGGAGATTAGAGCCAGTAATCTGTTTTAACAAGTGATTCCAGTGCACACTTAATTTTGAGAATCACTGATACAAACTGACCATTTTGCCAAATTTCCTTACATTTTCATATCTGTGTTTGGCTCATTTTTTCCTTCATTTAGCATGCTTCTTTTTTTTTCCTGCCTGGCATGCTCCTACACAGTCTTTAAAGCCCTTCAGAATATTCCCTCTCCTGCTTGCAACTCCACCCTCCATCCCATCCTCCAGCCCCCATCAAAACACCAATCTCTCTACTGAAGTGGAATTCCTTGTCCCAGGTTTGTATTCTGATAACAGTTTAGGCAGCTGCCACTATTATACTACAGTCATCATTGTATCTGCTTTCATTACCAGGCCGAGCTGGGGAGGGAAAATGAAAATGATCAAGTTTTTCTGCCCTCTGCCATTAGCATCAATGACAGATCACTGTGGTGCTGCACGCATGTCTGATGGTGGGCACCTGGAACAGGGTGTGGGTATGTGCTAGCAGGCACACGTGGGCTGACAGACTGGGCATAGAAGGGAGGCATCATGGGGATGCCAGCAGCAGCAGAAGCAGCAGCAGAGAAGCAGAGGCTAGCGAGCCCAGAGAGAGTGAAGATTTGCCAGGGGCTAGGAGGCCTGCCAGCCTCCTAGACCCGAGGCCTCCCCGCCAGCTGTGCACCGGGTTGCTATACCATAAATGGTATAGGAGGATCAATAAAAGTCTGAAAAAGTCACCGAGAGCTCCAGGACACCTTTACCCCGATATTTGCCTGGATCACACAGAACCTGCCCTATGCCTCCCTGCCCCTACAGATGGCAAGAAAATGTGTAATTTGGCAAATACTTTATACAAAGTCTTGTAGACCTACCATGGTGATACCAAAAGAAAAATTTTAATCAAAAAGTAGGTGTAGCGGCAGGAAGGCAACACAGGGCAAGTTCGGGATGGTTCTCAGAAGACAGGGGTAAAGGAAGGAGTCTGAGAGCCCTCGGTGGCTTTTATACTTTTATTACAGAGGTGGCATCAGGTACATGGCAGGCATGGGTGCCGGGGGCCTGGGCTGACAGGCCTCCCAGCCCCCAGCATATCTCACCCTCTTGGCTGCTGCTTTTCTCTCTCTCTCTCTGCTGGTTGATACTTGCTGCTCGCGTTGGTCAGTCATACTGGCATCCTCCTGACACCGCCTATATAAGCTCATGTCCAAACTCAGGTGTGCCCATTTGCGCATGCCCACCTAGGCATGCACACAGCACATCATTCTACCAGTGGCAGGAGGGTGGAAAGACCTGATCGTTCACCGACCCTACAGTAGGTCACTGCTTCATTTACCTAGTTCATCACTGCATGCTGAGATTACAACTCTCTGGTATAAAATCTTACCTGTGACACATGCTAGCTGTGTAGCTTTGGGCAAACTATTTAATCTCCCCCACAGTATGGAAATGCTGATTGCATAGATTCCAGTGTTTATGAGATGATTAAAAGAGAAACAGGTGTATAGAGCTTAGCATAGTACCTGACCAGAGTAAGCACACAGTGAAAGTTCTACTGCTAATTATAATAATGTCATCATCATCACCAGCACTGTTAGCACAGAGTGTGTGAGCATAAATGTTTAGAATGTTTAAAAAGATCAGGGTTCTAGGCTTAGCTACACTATATCCTGGTGAATTTTACTTTATATAAGCAAGTTTTGTAAGATATGCAAAATGGTACAGAGAACTTCTGCACTGTGGTCTAAGTTACCCAGTGAAAGGGTCTGATCGAGCTATATCAGTCATTTCCAGGGCTCGCTAACTGTCCGCTCCAGCACACTGACCCCTACGTCCCCTTCCAATCCCCCAACACAGACACTCCATTGCTAATGCTTCGATACTTTTAAACTATGATTTGGTTCTCAAATGCGATTCCATGTTAGAATTACCTGGGAAACAGTAAAATAAAAAATCCTGCTCCTTGGCATTCAGATTTAGTTGATCTGAGGTATGGCCTGGACACTGAGACTCTGCGGTGAGTCTAACGCGCAGCCTCAATTTCTAATCGCCATCTTTAAATGAACAACGGCTTGTGATGACTAGGTAAATGACTATAAAGCTCTTGTAATTTTTCATAAAGTATGGCAAGACAGCTGGTAGCAGTGCAAAAGTACTAAAACAACTGAAAGATTCTATGGAAATGTTTTCAACAATGTCTGTCACAGAGTGGGTAGGAACTTCTCGAATAGAATGCTGCCTAATTCAACAAGCATCAGTCATACCATATCAGTGATGTGCATAGCTGCTAAATTGCTCTTAACTTTCCCTTTAGTTTCAGTCCACACTTCAGTTTACCCTTCTCACCCGCACTCTAGGCAAACCAACTTCATCTATCAACAAAGCCTTGACTGTAGGAGGATTCCCTTCGTGTCAGTCTAAACTTTTAACTGCAGAAACACCCAACACACATCTTGAGGCTGTTACTCTCTTTGCTATACTTTAAAGATTGTCTTATGCCTGGTGCAGAGAGCTCCTGGATTAAGACTCCTTTTCCTGACGCCCCATCAATCTCCTAGTGTTTCCCTCTCCTCGACATTGCTTCTCTGATAAAGCAGCCCAAGATCGAGGGCCAGGAGGTAGTTTCTTGGGACAGGGCCCCAGTGCCACTGGAGCAAGACTCAAAGCTTTGAGAATCGTATTGATCCTTTTCCCAAACTATGGTTAAGACTGCTAACAAAATGCCTGGATGACAGAAGGAATTGATTTTTTTATAGTAACTGTGCAGGAAAGACACCAAAGGCTTTTAAAAACTGAACAATGCTTGTAAAACTAGACCATCAGGACAGCTATTATTTCAGCTTTGATCTCTAGCTTATACCCAGTGCCAATCATCCTCCTCTTAGCACTGGCCATGTCTGTCACCCCAGGGAGCCCAAATAAAGAGGGGGAAAGGGACCTCTGACCACAGGGATATAGCCATTCTGAGGGTTAGTTCTATGGATTCAGCAGTTTCTTGATTTCTCAGCACGCAGATTCGGGCCTTCCTGGTTCAGTGTTCCAATACAAGGAGGACCCAAATGAGTGAAATGTGTATAAATTCTGGCCAGACCCATTTCTCCCTAGAGTAGAGGACACAGCAATAAAGGGAATTTTGAAATCAGGAATTACAAAATGTGTGAGTTCTGGTATATCATTATCCAATCCTGGATAGACTTTACCATCCAAAAATAGAAATAAATTTCTATAGATCATAACCTCTTCATTAAAGAGCTAGGCTATAATTTTTCTAGGGGTCAACGGGATAGCATGCATATTTCTGTAATCTCTTTGGGCTGCTGGAATGGAGCTGGTTTGGTGGTGTTACAGAACAGAATTTGATCTTTGTTTTTCTCTCCTCTTTCTGGGGTTGTGGTGGACAAGTAGGCATTCAAAGTGTGCAACTTTATAATTAAAATGACACCCTGCTTCTAGGTTGGGGGCTGTTTTTCCAGTAGTGGGCCCAGATGGAGTTTCTGTCTCCTCTGGAGAACATTTTAGGATGTAAATGCTCTGAAAATTATTCAATGGAGGCCAAAATATTCTTCTGGAAAAAATCATATGTGAAAGGAAATAAGAGCATCCTGGCTGGGACTGAAAAAAATTAAAATGCAACTTCTTTTTGGAAATGATAACATTTGTAATACTGTTTGTACTGGGCATATAATGGGACCTGGAACTGTGGGAGATAGATGTGTTTTATTCAAGAAATTAGTGATTGTCTTTTTTCTCCTCTCTGTCTTTTGCCCTCTCCTGCCTCTCTCTTCACACTGGGACTGGTAAAAGGTAGGCAGATATCTATACTTCTGAAACTTTACGAAACATACAAATTACCTGGAGATTTGCTAAAGTGTGTGTTTGGAGTCCACAGGTGTGTAATGATGCCTGACTGTGTGTGGCCAACAAGCTCCCAGGTGAGGACGCGACCCTGGGCGCAGATGATACTTGCAGGACCAAGTACTGGAGGACGTTCACATAAATTATATAAAGGAGTGAAACTGTGCTTTGCCAAGCCCATAAATGAACATTTTATTCATTCCTTCAATAAATATTTATAGAACATTGTTTTGTGCTGGGCAATGAGCCAGCATAGGGGGAAAAATATTGAGCATATCATATCTTTATTAAGCTTAGAACCTAGTAGTCACCATAAACATCAATATATTGCAATATATTTAGTCTAATGTACAGGAGCAATGAGATCTTAAAATGGGTGCTTTATTCAAGGGTCAGAAAAGGCTTTGCTAGGAATGATACTGAGCTGAGTGAAGATAATAACAATACTGATTATTATTATAATAGCAAGCAGCTAACCCTTATGGAACATTTGCTTTGGACTGGCACTTTACTATTTCTGTGCATTATCTCATTTAACTCTCATGGCAACCTTTAATAGCAAGTCCTATTATTATCCAATTTTACAGAAGAGAGACCTGGGATCAGAGAACTTGCACAAGGTCACACAGCTAGTATACAACAAATTCATGACTCTCATGCAGGTCCTACATATTCTTAATGACTCGACTTAATTGCTTCTATTTATTGTCTAGGACATTAAACAGGAAGACCAGTGAATCAACTGAACTGGCCACTTTGCTCCTTGTGTAACAGCAGCCATAATGGGATCTGTTCTGCTCCCGTGATAGGACATGGCAGGAAAGCTCCAGAATCAGAAAACACGAGTTTGGGTTCTAGCTTTCCCAATAATTTCGCATAGGCTTGGGCAAGTGCCTACTATATTCAAGTGCTTTGCCAGGAGCTAAACATATGATTAGCTCAAGTTAAAAAAATAATGCAGTTTCAGAATTATACTCATACCTACATTTCCAAGTGAGGAGCCTGAAACTTGGAGAAGTTACAGTGGCAGTTTGTAAGAAGTAGGGCATGCATGGATGTGAGAGTTTGTTTGGCAAGTGCAGTATTTCTCCGAGTCTGATCTGTGACAACCAGCTGTGCTTAAAGCCTTAAGGGGGTGGGGGTGGGGGGGTTTTGTGGCCAACACAATTCACATAATAATACCAAGACATTATTTCCCAGTTTTATTGTGTTGACATTTGCACTGAAGGGTCAAAAGCAATGGTGAATAAAGTTGGTGGAAAATATTTAATATTAGTTAGTCATACAAACATTTCCCTTAAAAAATTATGTAAGAACTTCTGATAATCACATTCACACAAACCCATAAAGCTTCAGTAGATAAGACCATGACGGGATGCTAGTACCTAGAAATATATGCTATATGAATACACATAAAAGCCTCCAGAAAAAATCAGCTAAAAGCATTTACCAATAATTCAATCTGAACTTTCAAGTAAAAATCAGAATTTTGCAAAACTTGTATCTGCCATATTAGCTTGTCAGCTTTCTCATTTGTAAAGCATTTTTAATGAGTGTGACATTAATGAACCTACTTAAAAAAAACTTTTTCGGGGCCTCACTGGTGGCACAGGGGTTAAAATTTCAGCACTATCAAGCTATTGCCAGCTGCAACATGAGTTCTTTCCCTGGCCAGGGAGGTGACCCACATGATGCAGCAGACCTCTCCTGTCTTGCCCGCTATTCTCCTCAGCAGTATATTTCAGTAGATCTGCCTGTTCTACTCCCCACTCTGTTTCTGGTGAATCCTCTCATCTCCTACACCTCTGGCCCACACCCCTGTTTTTGTATGCATAAATAAATAAAATATTTAAAAAAAATTTTTTTGGTAAGATCTACAAAACTCAGTGAGCCAGTGTCTTCCAAATCTTAATGCATTATGCTGAAAAATCATGCAGGGGTGAAAGAACCATTGAAAATACAAAATGGATCCATGAATTCTACTATAACACACTTGGAACAACTTTACAAGTATTCATTGATATCGTTTCAGATTTTATATTACAAGCAACCTTTACAAAAATAAGCATTTGTTGAATGTTGTATATTATGAAAGAAGAATAGCTATAAGGATCTGAAAAGGCTGTTAAGTATTTTCTCCTTTTTATAATTATCTGTGTGAAATTGGGATTTCTTCATATACTTTAATCAAAACAACATATCATAACAGACTGAAGGGAGAAGCAGCTATGACAATGTGTTGGGGTCCAAGTGTTAACCACCATCTACCTAAAAGCCACCCAACTCCAGGTAAATGATTTCTACTTGCTGTGCCTGAGATACCCCATATAAATGGAAATAAAAACAATTGTTCCTGCCTCCTAGAGTTATTGTGAATTCTAAATATGTAACACACACAAATCCTGATAATATGCCTGACAACATTAGCTCCTGTATGATTCAAGAACCAGTGTTCTTTCCATAAGATTCATTTTTCTGAGCATCACTTTCCTTATTTCTGAGATTTTTTTCAGAAGGTTCTCTGCCTTAATGGTGGACTGCTTCTGAAAATGTATTCCCTGCTGATTAAAAATTCAAAGATCCACAAAGTACAAAAACAAAAACAAAGTAAACAATCCAGTCAAAAAAAGGGCAGAAGAGCTAAAAAGACATTTCTCCAAAGAGAAAATGCAAATGGTCAACAGGCATAGGAAAACATGTCAATATCTCTGGTAATCAGAGAAATGCAAATCAAAACCACTATGAGATACCACCTCACCCCAGTGAGAATGGCACATATCAAAAAAAGTAGCAACAACAAATGTTGGCGAGGATGTGGAGACAAAGGAACTCTACTGCACGGCTGGTGGGAATGCAAGCTGGTCCAACCATTATGGAAAGCAGTATGGCGGTTCCTCAGTCTACTAAGAATGGAATTTCCATAGGATCCTGCAATCCCACTCCTAGGAATATACCCAAAAGTACACTGATTCAAAAGAATACCTGCACCCCTATGTTTATAGCAGCACTCCTTACAATAGGGAAGACCTGGAAACAACCCAAATGCCCAAAAACAGATGAGTGGATCGGGAAGCTGTGGTACATAAACACGATGGAATACTATTCAGCAATCAAAAAAGATAAACTGGAGTGATTCATAGAAACATGGATGGAGCTAGAAGGGATTATGCTCAGTCAAACAAGTCAGAAGGCAAAAGATAAACTGGAGTCATTCATAGAAACGTGGATAGAGCTAGAAGGGATTATGCTCAGCGAAATAAGTCAGAGAGCAAAAGAAAAATACAGGCAAAAGTAAACCAAATTAAAAAAAAAAAAACAAACAGAAACAGGGGCCTCCCTGGTGGCTCAGCGGGTTGAGCACCGCACTGTGGAGCATCTGCTGCATAGCAGCATGAGTTCAATCCCTGACCAGGGAGGGGACCCACATGGTGCAGCAGACCGCTCCTGCCTCACCAGCTGCTCCCCTTCGCAGTATATTTCAGTAGATCTGCCTGTTCCGCTCCCCACTCTGTCTCTTGTGAATCCTCTGGCCTCCGGCACCTCTGACCTCTACCCCTGCTCTTTTATGCATAAAAAAAAAATCCCACACAAACAAGCAAACAAAAACCATAACAAAATCAAAAAGACAAGGACAAATGGGGAGGGAGGGAGTGGGTGGAGGGCAGAGAGAACACAGGGGACAGAGGTGATGGTGCCCTGGTAAAATGGTGGTAGGAAATCCATGGGGGTCATAATTGATGTCAAATATATATAAATAAAGAAAAAAAGTTGAATGGGGCTGCACTGTAGTTAGAAACAGTGCTTACTGAGAAAACAAAGTTCTAATGGAGCTAATGTGTAATGGGAGTTACAGTACAAGCATCCCCAAAGTTGCTACAGATTTAATGGTGTTCTTTGGAAGTAATATTAGAATTTTTTTGGTCATTTACTGATTCTAATCAAATATTTTGATTATGGAAATTAACACAATCAACAACAGGCCAACAGGCATCAAGTCCATTCTATTTTCCAGTAAATATTTATGGAGATCCCTTTAAGGTGACAGGTAATATTTAGGCCTGGAAATAAAACAGAGAAAAGCAAAAGATGGTAGGAATGTATATATCTGGTTATGCCTACCAGGAGAGAGACAAATGAGAAACAAACAAACAAACAAAAAAGTACAATATGTTAGCTGATGACAGGTACAATGAAGAAAGATAAAGCAGGAAGTGTGTAAAGAGCACGTGATGGGAATGTGGGTTCCAGTTTTTATTAGAGCGGCTAGGAAAGGTTTCAATGCAGAGGGTATTTTGAGGTACAAACCATGGGGCCATGTGGGCAAGAGAATTCCAGGCCTGGGGAATTCCAGGTGCAGAGATGTAACAGGGATCTGTTAAGAGAGATAGCTAGAAGGACAGTGTGATCAGAGTTTGACAGCAGGAAGAGAGGATGTGATGGGAGAGATCAGGGGAGTCAAACACAAGAAGAGCTTATTGGCTTTCACACACTGATTTAGGAAGGCACTGGAGATTTTGAGAAGGAAAGTGACATGATCTGACCCCCATTTAATAGAAGCAGAGTCCCAAAAGGATACTGGTACAGTAACTCAGGCCACAGATCCTGGTGGCCTGAACAGTGTGATGACAGTGGAGGTGGTGACACATGGTGAGATTCCAGAACTATTTTGAAGTTAGAGCCCACAGATTTGCTGATATATGGAATGTGTGACTGGAGAGAGAGAACAGAATCCGGGATCCTCTAAAGCCTGAGCAACTGGAAGGATGGAATTCCAAGGACTGACTGAGCCAAGAAGACTGAGGAAGGGTCTCCCAGTGGGAGCAGTGGGAGTTTTGAATATGTTAATTAGGGGGTGTTTAATGAACCTCCAAACTTGTCTCAGTTACATGAGAGAATGATCCAAGTCAATGAAAGTGCAGGGTATATTGTTAGAAAGTGTTAAAAACTAAAGATGGCTTCATTGCTTTCTTTAGAAAAGCCCTGAAATTTTACATGAGGATTTTTGTTTTTTCTTTTTAATATCATTCTGGTGCAATTCCAAAACTAAACACCCAGTGCCAGGTGCGGTCTTAGTAAAGCTTTGGAAGAAAAGACTATCTGTTTTGAGAAACAATGCCTCTACTTGTGGAACTAAAAATAACTCTGCCCTTATTCCCCAGAGCACAGGGCTGTCTAACGGGCCATCTAGTCGTGCCCACTTTGGCCTGACTAGTGAACATTCAAGGCTCACCTGTCCTCTCACACTGCATCTGGGTTTCTCCCAAATGCGATTTTCTCCCCTCTCCTCTCCCCGATGCTATTGTTGAGTCTAGCTGCTTGAGCCACTGTCATTAATAATGAAAATAGCATTTCCCAATTTAGTATCATCTGCAGATTTCATTAATGTCTGTTTGTACTTTTGTCCAGATATTTCCAAAGGATGTCCAATAATGTCGGTAATTATCTTACAATTAAAGCGTAGGTCATTATATACATTTTTTTTTTGTCTGAGGATAAAAAGGAACATGCTGTTGTTACTGTTTTTGATCACTTGTTTGCTCAGAAAACATACAATGAAAAAGGAGTTGAGATAATTTTTATTGATGCGAAGGCCCACAAAATCCATTTGTGGGTTTGGGAGACTTGGCCAGCAGTTTAAGTGATGTTTCCTTTCCATATTATTGCACACATATTTTCAAAACAAAGACGAGGAGGAAATGCAGATTTCATAACCTAAAATCTCTTTAGCTTCGTCAAATGCAATGGCAGAAAAAATACACTAATGTTTTTTGACATGATAATTGTGTCTGTTTCTCCTTAATGAGCCAGACTGGGGATTTCCAGCCCTATAGAGGCAGGCAGGGCAGGGCAGGGCTGTCAACCAACAGATGTGCCCCGTGCTTAGAAGGGGCATTTATTTAATGGACCATCTGAACACTTGTCTGCATGTCAGCAATGATGCAAACATGACATCTCTCAGCTTGAGAGCTGCTCTTGTGAGCAGACAACTTTATGAAGTCAGGGGATAGGACTTAAAAGGAATTTTTTACTGGGAATACATTTCATGGCTCAGTTGCAGGCTGAAGACTGCAGAAAGCAATTTACTTCAGCAGCTACCCAAACTAGGTCCATTCTAGTTCAGTTCTGCCCGGCTGGCTTGTAAGCAGCTTTCCTTTTCTCAGAGCTGAGAGATCACTCGAATGACTTTGGAATGATGATCGCCAGTTCTACTTGATGATTTCTGTTTTGTGTGTTTCAACTAGAATATTTCTTCTTCTTTTTTTTAATATTTCTTCTTTTATTAATTAATTTTTCTTACAATGTTTGCTTTTTTTTCTTGGTGTAGTCCCCTTAGAATTTCCGCCACCAATTCACCCATGCACCATCAACACGGTCCCTTGTGTTCTTCCCATCCCTGCCCTGATCCCAACCCCTTCTTCTTCCCTCCTTAATGTCTCTGCTGTATAGTTGTCGGTTCACCCTTGTTTTGTTTAGTTGTGGTTTTGTCTTTGTTGCTGGTGTTATTATTTTTCTTTTCTTGTTCCCCTATATTCCTCCTATGAGTATTTCTTTTTATCTAGGTTATTTCTCATTGTAAGACTTTTCTGGCTAAAGTATCCAATTTTGTTTGCTTGTTTGGTTTCCTGGGACAAACATCAACTTCCATGAGCCTAATCAGCAGATGAATATCAAGTATAAAGATGCAAAAATGTTGTAATGGAATTGTGGGCAAGAACGCAGTGAGGGCTCAGAAAAAGCTAGAAGACTGAATTGGAGGAACCAGGGAGAACTCTCCGAGGGCTCAAGAATAGTCTCTGGTCTGTATGTACACTTCTGCTTGATTATTTTGTCCCAGCAGACTCATCATCTCTGCTCCCCAGTCCACATGGTGAGGAAAGATGCCCACCCACAGCTCCTAAGGCCACATGTTGTAGTTCCAGGCACATGGAATGACTGAATCAATTCCATTCTCTATTGCTCTGCGCTAATTCCAGATCCCTGGGGAAAACTGACCTAACTCAATTCAGGCTCCCACGCTTGGTCTACTTGGCTGTGAAATGCCCATGTATTTCCTGGGCCAGTGCATTGATTTGGATTAGGTGAAAACCAAGGAAATGATTGCGATCTCGTTCAGAAATTTAACAAGAAAACTGTTGACTATTGTTTCAAGAGATTGCCCCAGGAGAGGTGAATTTAGATAAGGGAAAATAACAGAAAGGAAAAATCCCAGTCTTACTTATCCTATATTATGTTAGGAAACAGTATTCCAAACATCCCACTTCCCCTGAAACTGTCAAATGATACTCAGGAGCAGCTTAGCAGATGGGTTGAAAAAATCAGCAGGCGCATCATAAGTTTTCAACACCTTGAAAACATCAGGCTTGGCCCGTGCTACCTCATACATTATTCAACCACAAAGCATCTTCCCTCTGACTGTGTCATGTGTTGGAGGAGAACAGAAAGTTCTGTCTGTCTTCAGCAAAGACATTTCAAGTACTATCTTAAAACCAAGAGGAAGGGTGTGAAATCTGATGACATCATGGTTTGGATTTAGGACTTTGACACATGGACAAATATCAGTTTGCTAGGATTCCATTTAATTAGTTCAATGAATGTTTTCTGAGCATTACCAGTATACCAGATGCTTCATTAGGTAGTTTTAGTTAGGTTTTCTGGTTACAAGTTCCTGATAACTTAAATGTGTCAGCTCATATACTTCAAAAACCTGGTGTAGGACCGGCTAAATAATAGTTTAAGAAGTTGTCATTAGGATTTGACCTCTTCACTGTTGATTTTTTTAAAAAACTACAATTTCCTCTGCATCTGCTTCACTATGACACAGGCTCTCTCTCCACTCTCTACATGGTGGCTCCAGATATTATATTATCCTATTCACATCAAAAGGAAAACTATTCCCTCTGCCCCACTCACCCTCCTCCTCCCAGTCCAACCCTCCAACAGCACCAACTCTTTTCTCTTGTTTATTCTAGTGAACACCCAGGAATTATCCTCGATGGGCTGTGATTGTTCATGCACCCATTCCTATGTCAGTCACTGAGTTGGGAGGAGGTTGGGTCTGACTTGCCAAAGTTGGGTCCCATGGACACTCTTCCTGGTCATTCACCTTTCTTCTTCATCTCCTTTCAGACCTAGAAGCAAACAGCACCCTGACCTATACTGTTTTAGCTCACAAGGACTGCTCTAAAAAAGGTGGTATCGACTGGGTATCTTAAAAACAATGGAAATGTATTGTTCACAGTTCTGGGGGCTGGGATGTGCAAGATCAAGGTGCCCGCAGATGGTGAGGGCATCCTGGTTCTTAGATGACCTCCTTTTCGAGGTGTCCTCACATGGCAGAAGAGGCAAAGAATAGCTCCGAAACATTTTTCATAAACTCTGCCTTCATGACTAACCACCTTCTATAGGATCTACCTCAAAGTACTATCATATTGGCCATTAAGGTGTCAACTCATGAATGTTTGGGGAGCCAAACATTGAACCTGTAGCACTAGCCCCAGGATGTAGCATAATCTCTGTGGTATCTCTGCACTCTGTTCAGACCTTTGTTAATTACTCTTTATTAATCTCTTCTCAAGTCACCTGATTTGATCATGTTATTGTTTTCCCTACTGAGACCTTGACTATCACTGGTGTCAAGGATAAACTTGATGCCATCATTACTCTATTATGAGCATCCTTATAAAACCAGCAGAGATAAATTGCTACTTCTGTAGTGGGGAAGGGCAAGGGAGGGTTAAATCCCTAGCTTAGTGGAGTCATCTTGTTTTAGTAGCTGAAGTTGAAGGAAGACCTGCTCTTCCTTCTGAGGCCTGGTGGTGCTTCATTCATTGGGATTCCACTGAGTTTAAAGGTCTGGTGTTGAGCTTGATATAAGAAACAACAAAAAAGTGTTGCTTCCTGGGTTGGGTAGGGGGGATGCAAAGTGGGATAACACCTAAGTCCCATTTATTGACTGTGGTAATGGGGTTTTGATCATTTTGGGTCTTAAATTTCTCCATGGAGAAGGCTAGCTATTTTCAAAAGCTGAAAAACTCTTCTCTTTAAATACTGAGACCAAATCTTGTAAGAACAACTCTGTTAGGCCTGCGAAGTGTAAACTGGTTCAAAGTAACAAAGTGGGAAATAGATTTTAAGGAGTCAGGTATTCATGGTGTGCTTTTGAATTAGATCACATTTATACCACCCCAAACCAGTCAATCACAAACGATCTACTAAGTTGAATCATAGGTAATTGCTACCATTTTCTGACCTACAAAAATGGCAATTTTCTATGACTTGACTAACAGATTAATCTTGCTGTTCCTGAAGAGAGTATGGCCATGCTTGCTTCCCTATTCCTTGGAAGTATCCTCCCCTTTCTTTAGTGGTGAAAACCAGATTTTTGTCTTTTTGTTCCTCTGATAAGATACCTGTTAGATAAACATACAGACTTTAACACAATATTTAACTTTTATTAGTGAATTAATTATATAAATTTCAGTGACTTTATTACCCATATTTACTATATATGGACATCTGATAAACACACACAAATTAATATACAATTCCAAAAGGTAAAAATCCATTGTAACTAGATCCTAGTTCTTAAAAATATATGATCTACTAATGATTACAAAGTCCTTTAGATCAATACCTTGTTGGCTCTTTTGCTCTGCCATCTACTTTAAATAATTGTACTTTCTTATAAAACTATGAAGTACTGTACTAACTTTCAACCAACACTAACCATCCTTTCCCATGCTTTTTAAGATTTAAGCTTAAAAAGAGATGTTTTCTTTAAGATCAAAAATACCCACCGGGGCCTCCCTGGTGGCACAGTGGATTAAGCAATGCACTATGAAGCAAACCATAGCCACTGCAGCACGAGTTTGATCCCTGCTGCCAGCCAGGGAGGGGACCCACATGGCATAGCAGACCTCTCCTGCTGTGCCCGCTGCTCCCCTCAGCAGTGTACTTCAGTTGATCTGCCTGTTGTGCTCCCTGCTCTCTGTGGTGAATCCTCTCACCCTCCCCCATACCTCTGGCCTGTACCCCAGTGCTTGTATGCATAAATAAATAAATCTTTAAAAAAAATACCCACAACTTACATAACAACCAAGATTATGGAATGGATAAATGCAAGAAGAGACATTTGCTATGGGGGTGCATTTGTGGGTTGCAGTTCCCCGTAATGGAATATGTCTAACTTATGAACACATACTGAAAAAATTTGTATAAATGATCCTCTGAAAGTAAAAGCAATAAAATCAACATCAAGAAATTATTCTCTGAAATAATTACACCCCAATGATAAACTATGTATATAGTGTGACTCCTAAAAATAGCTAAAGAAAAATCTTATCAGCGGGGCCTCCCTGGTGGCACAAGGGGTTAAGTAACAGCACTACGAAGCTTTCCCCAAGCACTGCAGCACAAGCTAGATCCCCAGCCCAGGAGCTGACCCACATGGTGCTTCAGGCCTCTTCTGTCTCATCTGCTGCTCCCCTCAGCAGTGTATTTCAGTCAATCTGCCTGTTCTGTTCCCCACCCTATTTCTAGTGAATCCTCTCACCTCCCACACCTCTGGCCTGCACCCCAGCTCTTGTATGCATAAATAATCTTTAAAAAGAAAGAAAAATCTTATCAGCAAGAATTTTTTCTAAATATAGGTAAGTTAAAAACAACAACAACAGAACAACCCAAAACACTAAAGTCCAGTTAAGGCTAAGATAATATGTCAGAAAAGATGATTATGGACAACTCACCAACTGGGAGAAAATCTTTGCACACAACATTACTGACAAGGGACTTATCACACAGATCCACAAAGAACTAACCAGACTAAACAAAAACA
>JAGFMF010011397.1:2689454-2827813 GCA_019455555.1 Galemys pyrenaicus | reverse complement strand
CGAAGTAAGTCAGAAGGCAAAAGAAAAATACCAGATGGTTCCTCCCCTAGGAGGAATATAAGGAAACCAAGTAAGGATCAAGGAAAGGAATAAGAACAACAATAATAATAACAACAATAAAGACACAAAAACCAAAAATGAAAAGGACAAATTGGGGACACTTGGTGGGGAGGGAAGAGGGGGAGGGTTGAGGGCAGACAGGAGCACAGGGGACTGAGGTGATGATGCACTGTTGATATGGTGAAGGGGAATACACAGGGATTATAATTGATGTCAAATATATATAAATAAAAAAATGAAAAGATGTGTGAAATTTCCAGGGCAGCCTATGTATGGAATATATTTTCCTGTGGTCAGATCATGTACAAACAATTTTTAAAATATGGATTTCTGTTTTTATATGTACATTATTTTCCTATAGCCTCTGTAACAAATGATCACAAACTTATTGGTCTAAGACAGCAGAAATGTATCATCTTATAGTTCTGGAGACCCCAAGTTCTAAATCAGTATCACTGGGCAAAAATCAGGTATTGTAGGATCTTGTTTGCTCAAAGGCTCTAGAGGAGAATCCCTTCTTTGCCTCTTCTAGCTCTTGCTACTTGCCAACATTCTTTGATTTGTAGCCATATTACCACAATCTCCAAAGTCAGCATTTTCCATTTCCCTTTGCTTTTTCTTCACTTCATCTTTTCTTCTGTATGTTTCTGATCTCCCCTGGTCTTATTCTTATAAGGCTACATGTGGTACCATTTAGATGACCCTCACTCCCCCTGGGAAAATCTTCCCCTCTCTTCTTAACTCTCACTCTCATCTTGCATCTCAACATTTGGATAAGGTTAGGATGAGATAATGTTTGGGAGCCTCTTTTCAAACTACCACAAAAGGTTAAATATAAGGATGAAGCTGAATACTGAAATATAATTTAGGACATCAGGGTCAGGCCTTGATTTGTTACAATCTATTAATGTAGTACCTACGGTTATTTAGTCATCTAGAAAATAGGTGCTGGGTTTAGGGAGGATGTCTCTAAGCGTCCTTTGGGAGTCAAAATTGCATTAGATATAGATAGGACAAGTCTGCAGTATTTATTGTTCATTCGGGAGGAGGGAGGTTATCTGTGTGTGTGTGTGTGTGTGTGTGAGAGAGAGAGAGAGAGAGAGAGAGAGAGAGAAAGACAGAGAGACAGAGACAGAGAGATAGACAGAGACAGAGAGATAGACAGAGACAGAGACAGAGACAGAGAGAGAGAGAGACGGAGAGAGAAAGCTTGTATTTTCTACCACCAGAAAGATATCAGAATGGTGGAATCATGGCAAATCCTGACCTTTAGGGAAAAAAATCTATTTTTCATTGTAAATTGGTAAATTACAATTCTATCTGAGAAACCAAATTTTAGTGATTTCCATACACTTGACTACTACAAATTGAACAGATAAAATGTAGTACCTTAGCATTACCCACTTCAAGTTACCTTGAAGTTACCTGAAAGAGCTCAACACTTGCCATTTTATTTAGCAGACATTTATCTAATGCTAATAAAAACGATGATGATGATAATGATGATGATGTGATGGTATCTCAGATGACTGAAGACTCGCTGTGCAGGCACAAAGCTAAACATTCTACGTGAATTGTTTCATGTGCTTGCCATAATTTTCCAATGGAGTGGGCTTATTTAACAAATAATCATTGAATGCCTGCTGTGTACCTGGAATGTGATTTATGTTGGAGAGAGAAGGATGAGCTAGACTTTCAAAGGAACTTAATGTCTAGAAAAGGAGACAATTAATTAAGCAAAGAACCACAGAAATCATGTAACACAACTGCATCAAATGCTATCTACCACGTGGTATTACATAGTGTTATTATCACATGATTTGTCCAGGATCACTACCTAAGTGAGAAGAAGAACCAGCTTTTGATCCAAAATTGCTGATTTGAGAACTCTATTAGAAACCACTCTGCAATGCCTTGCCCCTTACTTAGCAGCCTTAAGTGATAACTTTCCCACCTTGATGGCTTGGATCCCAAGTTGAGTTTTATTGACTCTTTTGAACATTCCTAGTGTGGAAATTCTGAAAAGTGCCCTCAAGTCATTTCTGGAGTCTATGACACAGACTTGCTATCTTATTCTACTAAGAGTTTGATTCCAGGCCCACTTCTAAAAAGTGAAAGTGTGTACTCAGTAAATTCCTGAAACTGACAAGAACCCTTTGGCTATTATTCAGAAATGTCTAATACCATGAACTAAAGTAGTGAGTTATTTCCGCACTCCACATACTCCCTCCCTCTACCCCCAATCCTTCAAAGCAGAGTGCTAAACTATGTTTACCACTGGGTGCAAAGCCATTTCCCCTAGAAGATAATGTGAAATAATTTGATAACAATGGTGGATTAGAAAGTGATATTGACACAAACCTGCTTAAATCTGCTATGCTTTAAGAAATTGTTTTAACTGATCACATTTGTATGCAATAAACTATTCACATAGGACTTTAAAAATAAACTGCACACACTGTTAACTGGATATAGCATTACAATATAAACACAACATTTTTATATTAACATTAACTACAAGTGCAACTCACTTTATTTTCCCCCCAAAGTATAATCACTTTTTCATATATGATCAATGCATTTTGTTATTTATCACATGCTCAGAGCTAGATAAAGCCAGTATCGATCATGTACTTTATAGTTCCTGAAGGTAAATAAGAGTAGAAATGTTAGCTTTCTATTCAGTTTAATTAAAAAAAAAGCAACTAGGCTTTGAATCTTGGTATACAAGATCACAGTATAATACAAATAAGTCATATATTGACTTTCTTGTAATTTGAGTTAATAGCAAAAATAACTTAAGGGAGGTATTCCCTTTGGAATAAATTTTCCTTTTGAAGCGCTTCCTTCTGAGCTGAGAATATTAAGGCATCACCTCACTGGACCTGCATTATCACTATTTTATGACTAAGTAAATAGCACAATTCAAATTGAAGCACCAGTTATGTAACTGGTCTCATTTACAGTGGAGACAAATGCCAATCCCAAGGAATTGCTCTTCCATTCCTAGCTCTTCCCAATTATCTTTAAAATCTGTTGCAGCAGCAGATTCCTGAGAAATCATTTTCATTCAGCCTAGCACTGGTCTTCCCTATTTCAGAAATCCTAAAGTAAATACTTATAATCCCTGTCCCCTTTAAGTGATCAGTCAAAAGGGACATGACATGTTCTTTTAAGTTCCAAACAGCTGTTTCTTTTCCCAATTAGGGGACAGCACTATAAATGATAGTTCTAAATAAATATATAAGTAATCTACTGATAAGGACAATGTAAATATTTATGGCAATTAGAGAAACAAATGTACACATATTTGAATATTCCCCAGAGGCTGAAATCTATCTATCATAAACTTTTGCCAGAAAAAGTCTCTTTGGTGGGGTTCTGTTGAGGAAATGGGGTCATGTTTTGCTATTGAGCTTGCTCAGGCTTTAGAAGATTGCAAACAGGAGGGAAATTCTGAGGGAAGAAGCTACTTCCAGTAAATTCCTTTCTGGAACAGAAGCTTGATGCCCTGTCCTCTTGGTTTCAAATCTTGGTGGGGTGAGATTAGTCCCCTTGGCAAGTCTTGCTGAGGGACAGAAGATAGAGTCTGGGAACTGTCTTTCTAATGGGAAGCCTCCTTTAATTTTTAAATATATGTGGTAACCACAAAGATTCAAATATCATTGTGATATGAAAAAAATTTTCCCGATAAGATATACTTCATATAAAGCACATTATAAAGGGGGGAAAAAGCCTAGAAGCCGATACTATACAACATTGCCACCAATTCTGTGTAGACCTTTAGTTTAGGGCCACATTATCTGGGCCTTACTGTTCTCAATAAACAGGGATTCTCTCTCCTAGCCTTCTTGTTTTTTACTTCTGTATGTTATTCTTTACTTCTTCTCATTCTTTACATGCAAGTACTGTACATCAACTTCAAAAATAATTGACTATTTTCTTATTATAAAAATAAAAATTGATCATTGTAATGCAGTGGAATAAAAAGACAAAAATCACTTCTTTTCCATCATCAAAGTTTTCTCAGTGTGTATATATATTTGTACACACACACTCGCCACACACATGCATGGATAGGCTAAGCTGAATATATGTATTTGAATCCTGTTTTTTTGACTTTGCTATTGTGAACATTTCCTCATATCACTAAATAGCTTGTGAAAATAGGAATTTTTAATGTTACACAACACCCCATTTTATTTTTGAATTATGATCTATTTAATAATTTTTACATATCATATATTGTTTTATAACAAAACAATTGTGATATATTTACTGTGATATATCCAAGTAGTTTTTAACATAAACTTTGATTTTGATCTCTTACAGAAATGTCTGTGCATGTTATTTTGTAGTCTCTTGTGCTCTATTTTCTCTCTGCTGGTTGTCTCTGATACTAAGAGTGCAAAGACAGGAAGAAACAGCTTTGAATCCCTGCCCAGCACTTGCTAGTTATGTGGACTCTATAGATGTTTAACTTCTTGGGGATCTCAGTTTCTGGATCTGCCATTTGGAGATTACCTGTCCCATCTTTTGGGGTGTGTTGGTACACATGTCAATTTTCTGCCATGCAGAAGACTCCTAGGGAAAATCTGACTTTCTTTTTGGCTTTCTCTTCTTCTTAATCTGGAAATCCAAGTTGCCCAAGACAATGTTGCCCATGATTTGGATTCAGGGTCTCGATGCGAACCACTGGAATGTATGCCAAACTTGGTAAGAATGTTCATATATTTTTTTCAGGGGAAAAAGCTTCCACAAGTATAAGAAGCATTGTGAATTTTCTTCCTCCCCCGTGGCTTTCCATTTTGCCATGCAATGATAGGACTGACACTTGTCTGATCTCTGAAGGCTGACTTATGGACTCTGATTTCTTGTAATACCTCCGTGTCCATTGGTGAACTAGCTGTTCAATATGAACCCAGCCTGGCTCAGTCTCTATGCTGAAATTCCAGTCCACTTCCTGGCACACAATAAGCACTCACTCAATGTTACTTGTTGATGTTATTATATGTATGAGAACATTTTTAGAAGAGGTACTTGCATCTTAAATAAAATGACTATCTTGATTGGTGGAATAGACGATACATATGAATGGATAGCACCCACTTTATTTTTTCTCAAGACAGAAACCTGTCTGGATTTAGTCAAATCCTGAAATACTTTCAAGATTTATTTATCTTATGTATGTTTATAAATCGATCAAGTGAACTAGAGATGACAATTTCTTTTATATCATAAAAAAGGATGTGTGTTTGGAGAGGAATTTGGCAAGAGCAAACATTACTATAAGATGTTAAAATAGGATGATGGCCCATCTGTCTTGAATAATTTAGACCACAAGTTGAATAGCAAGGGGGAAACTTCTGAAATTCTTTCCAACTTTGTGATTCTCTGATCTTACAGATGGTTCATTTGACATATTTCTCAAAGACAAGTACATTTTAGAATGTCCAGTACCTAGCTGAATGGCTCAGATTAGTGAGCATACCAAGGCATTTCCCCTATCTCTAAGTCCCAGGAATAAATTACTGGTGCTACTCCATGATTTTACATGATTGAATCCTAAACCTTGGACTTATATCCTTCTGCTTCTATCAACAGCACTCCATGACCTTGCTCAAGGGAAAAAAGTTTGTATTTTTGTTTTCTTTTATGATGTGTAACAGGTGCTTTTAGAACGATTTGGAAATTAATCCAGACCAACAGAAATGAGGAATTAAGGAAAAGAGAGTTACTCTGTCCTCTGTTGCCTTAGGGAAGTGAATGTCTTGGAAAGACCCAACTTATTTTGAGCAAGTTAGTCTTCAGCAGCAGGGCTCAGGTCCTCATGGTGTATGGAAATAATGTGTTATCTTCCCTGTATTTTCAGAAGCCAAACCAGAGGCAATATTCCAAATCTTGAGTCTGCTTCCTTTGTTCCTTTAAACATGCTATGGTAGTTAGTTAGAGAAAATGCGTCTTTCACTGCTACTTACCCTTACCTAATGTGGTGGGTTATTAAAGTATGACCCCCAGGGAATCATGATTTCCTGCATCCAGCTCTTATGCAGTTCCCTTCCCATGCTGGCCAGGCTCGAAGATTTGATTAGTTTTGCCACAGGGACAGCAGAACATGCAATGCAAGCAGAGTGTGAAAAGTCTTTGCATTGAGGCTTATTTCTTGGAATACTGCTACAACAGGATGAAGTCTGGGCTAGAGCCAGCACTAATACCGCTCTTTTGAGTGGGATTCCAGTACAGTGGCTGGATGATTACAGTTTCACCCATGATGCCAGACAAGGCCTATATAAGAGGGCCTCCTTGGTGGCCTAGGGGTTAAGTCTCATTGCTATCACTGCGACAGACTGAATTCAATCAGGGAGCTGACCCACGTATGGCACAGCAGCCCTCTCCTGTCTAGTCCGCTGCTCCCCTCAGCAGTGTGTTTCAGTTGATCTGCCTGTTCTGCTCCCCACTCTGTCTCTGGTGAATCCTCTCACCACCATCCCCCTCCCACCCTGCACTGCTGGCCCGCACCCCAGCTCCTCTATGCTTAAATCTTTTTTTTTTTTTAAGACCTATATAAGAACCCAAAGGGCTGGTCCCAAATCATGAGCAAATCAAAATAGTTGTTCTAAGTTAGCAAACACTGGAGACTGTGATAGATAAGCATCTATGTTATGTTTTGAATGTAGAGGTTGACACATCCGTCCATGACTGCTGGCTGCTCACTTAATATTCTCACAGTTGACTTTCCTCTACAGTTCACGGGCACTGAGAGATGAGAAGATGGGGAAAATGGACGAATGCAGAAAGAGACAAAATAGTTTGAAAGAGAGATGGCTTTCCCTTTCTCAGACCTTACTCTTACCCATTTAGCTCTTTGGGTGGTGATGCTGAGTTGTTTCATGGGCAAATAAAATTTGCTCCTCTGTTTTGGATACCATTTTTTTAGTAGACTTCTAGGAGGAACCAAACCTTTTGTCTTACACATTTGAACATCGAAGGAATGCCTTGTAATAAAATGCCGCTGGCTTCTGTGGCATTAAACATTTCACCAGACTAACCTCTCTGGTTACTATCCCTGGCACAAATGTTAATATGTGGGTTATCAAAGCAAGTTTTTGTGGGTTTCTCTCTCATTTCAGCTAAAATATAGTTATTTAGTAAATGATGCAAATTCATTTCCTTTACCCAGCGAATTTAACATTAATTGAAATGCTGTAACTTTAAAAATCTTTTCATCAACAAAAATATAAACTAACTATAAATATGCAATAAAATAAAAGAAATAAAAAACATCCTCAAGGTCTTTAAATTTTAATGGCTCCCTACTATAGTTAAATGAAAGGTATCCAGAATATTCATGTAAAAATGAATTTTTTTTAGCATTTCCTGCTTTATATGTCAATTGCCTCTATATTTCTTAAAACTGTTCTGAAAAGATGTAAAAATATAACTAGAAGAATCCCCACTATCCACTATCTAACTGTGATGTGATGGAGGGTAGTCTGGAATTAGAAAGTATTATTTGTTAGGATTAGTGGCTGTTGGATTCTTCAAAAGAACAGTTCTAAATTACATGGGTGGACAAACAACCTGAATAAAGAATGAGCAAACTTTCTCAACAGCTGGCTGAGTCACTACATGGCAGCTGACGAGCTTTTCAATAACGCCAACTCAGCTGCTCTGTAGTGCTGTGTGCCTCAAATATAATGAATAGTGGTAACAATTTTGTAGTTTTTGTCAGACTATCCTCTCCCCAGATACCTTCAGTGACCTGGACATAACTACTAGAGACAAATATCTTCCTTATTTTAATTTATATAGTAGGTTCACTGTACCCTAGATGACTTCCTGATGTATCATCATCTCCAAGTCGAAGAGACCCCAAAATCTACCCAGAAGGGATAGGGATCACATGGGGTAACTCCAGCAGCATTCCTTCCCTTTCTTGGGTTGACAGCAATGATGAGGCCTCTTGGATGCTTATGGAGGTGGGAAATACATATGGTTTCGATCTTTTTCTATCAATTACATTTAAGCCCATCCACACATTAGTGAAGTGAGCTGGGTTCCCTCACAGAACTGAGTTGGAAAAGATTTGAGAAATCATCAAAATGTTCCCAATATTTTGGAAAATGAAGATTCTAAGTGTAAAATGACTTCCTAGACTCAGAGACTTCTGCTAGTGCATTCTTCTTATAATACATGACAGAAATGTGGGTGTTTGTAGCTGGGATAACTATGATGACTATATCGGTCAAATCCCAGCTTCAGCTGTTGCACCCCGTTTCTGTCTCCTCTTTTGCAGTCTGTATTGTCCAATGTGCAAGGCATGCTCCAGTTTTCTCCAAAACCATGGGATTCTCTGGGTGTAGTATCCCTCTATTTAACTTGTTAAATGATTCTCTTGGGAGTGAAACAAGGCACCTCCTTTGTTACCAATTTGGTCCTACTAGATGCTTTCACACATATTTGTAGTGAGAAACAAAAAAAGACAAAGCTAAGCCAAACAAACCCAAGAGATCTGACTGTAGAGCTGTGACGACCAGAGGAGGAGAATAGAGTGGCAGGCACAGTGGGAAGGGAACCCAATGGACTGAGGTAGAAGATTATGGGGATTCTGGCAGTGGATGTGGTGTGTTCACATACATCTGAAGAGGTGTGAACCAGGCCCTCTAAATCACATACAGTAAATCAACCTTACTTCAATAAAAAGCAATACAATAAAAAAAGAGAAGAAATAAAGGTAGTCATATTGATCAAGATTAAACCATGCCGCTTTACTTAAAAGACGAGAATAAATGAATATTAAGCATCTACCTAACGTCTGGCATGTATCTGATAGTAAAATGCAGTGACTATTTTCTCTGCCCCGTATATCATGATAGACAAGTGGGTGATAGTATTATTATCTCTCTTTCTGCGCTGCTTCTCAGAAATGAAACTGCAGCCATTTTATTCTGTTCCAGATTGGACATGACGATTGGGTCACTCATGCTCTCCTACCGATCCACACTGCAGCCTGAGAATGTGTCTGAATCCAAGCCTTCCCACAGTCACTGTCAGATTCCAAATGAAACTTACTGTGCTTGAAGACCAAATCTGTGTCCTGTTCACCTTGGAGTCCTGTCACCAGGATCCTCATGGTGCTTTGAGCATCATGGGTACTCAGTCAATGTACCAAAAACATACAATCAACTTAACACCAATAGCATAATTACAAGGGCACAAAGGGGAGAATTAGAGGTTGAGGATTGCTGTTTATTCTGAAAACCCCAGGGATTCCTAAAACGTCTTGCAGGGTTGCTGAGGGGAGTATCTCAAATGACCAGGTTGACACTAGGTCAGAGAGACATCTGGGCTCCTCGCAGCTCCCTTCAGAACTAACACAAGAGTGTTGGGTAGAGGGTCAGGGGCCCCTGGCTCTGAGCTATAGTCATGTGTTTCTACTTGGAGTTTCCAAGTCAGTGGCGCCAGTGGTGTTTCCTCAATTATTTCAGGCCAGCGTCTCCCCCTTGGCCTTGGTTCTGCATCTTTGTGGCTGGGCACTCACACACCCTGACTCCACATGAATAATCCAGGCGGGTGGCCCAAAGCCAGAAGTTTCTCTAGTGCCCCAGATTTCATTCTGAGCTCTCAGATGGGTTTACTTAATGGGACCGAATCAGAGAGAACAGGGCTCTTTGGGATGACTCATCATCACATCCCTTAAGGGGAGGAAAAAGCCCAGGGGAAGAGATGAGCATGTGTCTCCTATGAAGTGAAGAAGAAGTAAAATAATCATCAAAATATGCTCATTGGTAATACAATTAGAGATGAATCAAATCTAATTAGACATGTTAAGTCTGGTGAGATGTTTAATTAATCTTAATTGGATACCTCTGTATGTAGTTTTGTATCCATTGCTCAAGCAAAACAGAAACATCACAGCTCAAGTCATAGCTGTATGTTGACCTACACTGATGAGTAAGTACTAATGGAACTGAGGTGCTGTTTTATGTCTTTAAAACAGGGGTTTTAACTGGGATGCCTTCAGGGGACAAGTTGAGATTTCAAATGTATAATTGAGCTGTAGGACAAGACAGAAGGGAAAAGGGAAGCTGTGATATACTTGGTGTTTTTTTTTTTTTGGCTTAGTATTTGATTTTACTATTTTACACAATTTAATTCAATTAAAAAGACCATCTGCAGGCCAAATTTGACCTATCTACAGGAGTTTGCAACCCTTGCTTTAGAAACTTTCTAGAAATGAATTTTAACCCTTTAAAAGAAAGATTACTAAATCAAAGAAGAGATGATTCATCCAGTAGAACCAAGTTATTTTCTCATGTTTCACACCTGTCTATAATCACTATTCCATAAATATTAACACAGACAACTGTGATCTCAGTAATGAAGGCAGTTCTTTAGCTACAGGATGACAGTCTGGCAGAGACAATACTAGAAAAATTTCACAGCAGGTAGAGACTGCCAACTCAACAACTAGAGCCCCATTTGAAGCTAGACATTTAGTTCCTGAAATATGGGGAGATTAGAAGGGACCAAGGGAGGGGCCAGTGGAGCTAATTTGGTAGAGGGAACATTTGAAGGGTTTACCCACCACTACAGAAATACTTAATGTCTTGATAACCACTCTGGCTGCTCTGGTGATATTAACCGAATATGCCAGGATGAAAGAAATTCTGAATTTCATTCAAGAATCTCTCTCTTCACAAGTCCTAACAATTGGAGCAGTTCCAGTTCTGGCTGGACACTCTTGCACTGAGCTCCCTTAAGACCTTAGTAGAACATAGAAAACTTCATTCCCATGGCTGACAGGAGATAAACTCACAATGATAGCCTCAGAACTAGAGTTCTTAGCAGATGACATTATACCTTCCACTTTCCCTCAGTACTTTAGGGAAGAAATACGACTGGATCATTTCGGCTATCTTCACTAGTCCTTTATAGGGGGGATTCAGAAAGAGTCATGGGAATATGTTGAGGGATGAGCTTAGAGAAGGCTGAATCTAAAATCTGCTAAAGATTCTGGTCACATTTGTCATAACTTAAGTGGCTTAACGTGGACAGGCATTACAGTACAATGGTTAAGAACGTGGGTTTTAAGATAAGCAGACATTATGAATTCTAATGCTTTTTACTTACTGTAGGATCCTTGAGCACGGTAGTCAATTTTAAAATGGGCATAATCACATGAGTTGTGTAGAGCATTGTGAATATTAAATAGGATAATGGATGTAACACTGCTCCCAGCACAAAGAAAATACAGATTTATCGGTTCTGTAATATGAGGTAGGTCATTTGCTACTGTAAGAGGGATCTGTAATGAAGAAGACTTATTGTACCATCTGTGATCTTGTTTCGCTGGACAGAGGCAACTGGATTAGCTGGAGTTCAAGCTTCAGCAAGAAAAGAAAATGCATTGAACTTAGCCTGCTTTATTGGCAGTGGAGATCTTTAAGTTGCTTTTTAAAGAAGATTTTAACAAAAGTGCCCACAACTGGGGCTCCTCCAGGGATAGGCATCCCTGGCCTTCCTCCAGTTAAGGCACTGCCAACCTTTCCACTTTATCTGTGCATGTGTGCATGTGTGTGTGTGTGTGTGTGTGTGTGTGTGTGAGCGTGCAGTTTTTAAAATCCACTGTGGGGGCCTCCATGGAGCCTGCCTCAGCTGGTCAAGTGATTTCCCCTGGGGACCGGTTGTTTTTGTTAGTGTGTAGGTTTTGAATGATCTTCCTCTAACTTTATTTGCTCCATAATCTTGGTTATTTTCAGTACATACTTTTACCCAACAGGGAATTTTTAGGAATGCATATATCACACGAAGCAATGCATCTGTGGGCCATAGGGGAAGGGAGGTTCTGACATGAATACTGTTTCTGTAGAGTAGAATGGTGCTCTTTTCTCGCAGTGCCCAAAAATGGTATCACATTTCCTAACTAGGCTTTCCCCCAGGCAGTGGAATGCTGTAGAACCTTTTGACTTATTCCTCAGGCATCAGCAAAACAGCTAGTTATTGGTAAGAATCAGACTGATTTCATCATTAGCACAATAAATACCATTTTTTCAGCATCACTTCCTGTATTCTATTGCCTGCCCCTCCCCCCACACTCTTTTATATTGACAACAATTGTATGTTATACACTTTATAATTCTTGCAGATGAGAAAAATGAATTTGTCAGAGGTTCTGGGATTGCCTAAGCTTTCTTGGGCAGTCAGTCAGGGGCAGAGCTGGAACTCAAACCCTAACATCTTTTGACTCTAAAGGATGATCTCTCAGACACTATAAGTGTTACCTACAGAAGAGCATGTTGTCTGTCCCCTGCTGTAAGCTCTAGAGCAGCTCTACCCAAAAAGAAAATATACAATATGAGCCACACACTATTTTTTTTAAATTGTAGTTGAACAGACATAATTTCAATTTCCCATTTTAATTACATAAATTAGTGGAATTAAATATACTAATCATTTTGTGCTACCATCCGCACTCATAATTTCCAGAACTTTTCACCTTCCTAAAGAGAAACATTGTGCCCATTAAACACTAATTCTCTACTCCCCACCTCTGTTGCCAGTCCTTGGTCACCTCTAGTCTACTTTCCTTTTTATGAATTGACCTGTTCCAGGTAACTCATATGAGTGAAATTATACAATATTTTCCTATTTGTGTCTGACTTATTTTACTTAGAATGGTTCAAGGCTCATCGATGTTGTAGCACGTATACAAATTGTCTCCCTTGTTAAGGTGGAATATTCCATTATTCTGTATTCCATTCCATTCCATATCTAAACCACATTGTGTTTATTTACTTACATGTTAATGGACATTTGGACTATCTCAGGTGAATTTTTAAATAGTCTAATAGTTAAAAGAACAGGTGAAGTTAATTTTCATAATATATTCTATCTAGCCCAATATACTTAAATCATTACCATTACAGTGCAATGACTATAAATTAATACTTTACATCTTTTATTTATGGCTCCTTGAAGTCCAGTGTACATTCTAATCTGGCATTGCATCTGAACTTGGCTGACTATATATCAAATGCTCAATATCCCTGTGAGCCTAGAGGCCACCATATTGGAAGTGCTACTCCAGAGATTTAGCTAGGGGCCCGTTCCTCAAGCATGTCCCCAAAACATACATATATTTCCCATTAAGCTTCTATCACACTGAAAATCCTTTCTTAGTTATCCAGAATTAATATATTTCACTGTAATACTGGATATTATAAAAGTCATAGAGAAATATAAAACACATCAAAGGCAAAAATACAGTTCTAAGACTAAAGAATTTTTTTCTGATTTGTCAATTTTTTATGTGAAGTTTATTGAAGGTTAAAATTCATTTTGTTTAAGTAGTCAATAAATTGCTTTAATGGAAAAAAATAATGACATGAGATCTGACATCTTACTGAAACCTGGGGTAATAGTGGAAAGATGAATGTTCTTGATGAAAATGTGGATTTTAAGAAGAGGCCTTGAAGACTGTCTACAGTTTACATAGGCATAAAGGAAGTTTTGGTTCTTACTATGGGGTGGAGTCAGGCAGAAAAAAAGAGTAAATATTATAATAATAATAGTAACAAAGTCAATAGTAGCCAGTGTTTCTTGAGCATTTATAATGTAACAGACCCTGCTAAGCATTTTATATAGGCAACCTCATTTAGCCTTTAATGTTAGCACTTATTCCCATTTGGAGAACAAGATGATGAGGCTCAAAGATATAAAGAAACTAACTAAAAGCACTGAGTTATTTCTCACTCCACAGCACCCACCAATCATCTAAGTTTGCTAGGGACTGAGAGGTTGCTAGAATGTAGATTTTTTAATTTAAAAACAAAGGTAGTCTGGGTAAATGGTACAAGTTAGTCACCCTAATGTCAGAGCTCTTGCTACCCTTTGCCCACCCTTTGAAAGGAGCTGTCTTACTAAGATGAAAATCATATGGCAGCTACTGATACTTTTCCAACTATTCAAGTTTTCTAATTGTTGGTACTAGCCAAAAAAGCCTTTACTTCTTCTTCTTTTTTTTTTTTAGTGGACTGGGTAACAGTTAAGACAAATATCAGGGAGCATATGCATCTCATGGTAAATCTGGGTCCAGACTGCCTTGTGGGGATGCTTCACAGATTCTTCCACTTTAATCTCTATGCCAGGAATAAACCTGGGGTAGAAGTTTGGGACATCCATAATGTAAACATCATTGTTTTTACT
Source organism: Galemys pyrenaicus (assembly GCA_019455555.1). NCBI lineage: Eukaryota > Metazoa > Chordata > Mammalia > Eulipotyphla > Talpidae > Galemys > Galemys pyrenaicus. Next base: position 2,813,545 of record JAGFMF010011397.1, on the reverse strand, counting down.
AACATTTAACTAAAATTTAGCACTTCCTTCAATTACGAATGTAGGCAATAAATTACAGTATTAATAGCTACCTGTGACTGTACCACTTACATAAATTACATTTTCATAAAATTGTTGAGCTAGTTCAAATTACCATTAAAACTTTTCCACTTTGAAATTACAATAATTATCAGACCTACTGCTAACCCTTGATATTTAATATGTTAATAAATATATGTATCACTGAACTACCTTTGGAAAAAGTATCCTGACAAGTAATTTCAATATAATATTAATTTCAATATAATTAGAGGTGTTCCTCAATTTACAATGGAGCTATATCCTGATAAATGCATAAGAAGCTGAAAATGCTTAAACATCATCGTGTAATATAGCCTACTTTATACATGTTCAGAACATGTACATTAGCCCGCAGTTGGGAAAACCTTTTAACCAAAGCTTATCTCATAATAAATCTCATGTAATTTATTGATTATTATACTGAAAGTCAAAACAGAGCAGTTGTATGGATTAAAATCCAAAATATGAAGTATAGCTTCTATGGAATAATTTTTGTGCCATTGTAAAGTCAAAAAATCCTAAATTGGAGACCATCTATAGTTTGTTTAGCAATCTTATGCTATTTATTTGACACATTAGAAAACATAATTCTGAGAAGAGGTACATGGCTCACAAGAGGTTAAGATGCCCCTGCTTCACACCAAGGGTAACAGACAAACTCTCAGAGGTACATCAACTCTCTTTCTCTACCTCCAACACCACTCCACTAACCTGCTCATCTTTATAGGAACTAACTATCATGCTTGGCTTTCAAGACCGAATCTAAGGCTTTCTCTAAGGTTCTAATCAAATCCAGTTCAGTGGGAAGACACTGGACCACAACTGATGAAATTTTGAAAATAAACATACTCACCAATTTAGAAGTGAGGGACAGAGCTTTCAGCCCTAGCCAGAAGCCCCTTCTAACTCAACCCAGCCAGTACGTTCCTTCACAGGCATTTTCCCCCTTGACCAATTGTGAGAGTCCCTTTGTGAATAACATGTCTGGATTAGTTTGCTGAACAATTGCCTCCTCTTACTTAGCCTCTGATTGTCCTTGCTTTTGTGAGTCAAAAATCCTTAATCTTATTTGAATGCAATTTAATTCCCTAGAGAGCTGAGACTTTAGTCTCAGTTTTATAAAGTGAGCGCTTAGAGACAATGCATGAGAGCTGACATGCTACTCCTTTAAAGCTAGGTCAATCTACCAAGAAAATAATTAGATAAATGTGTACTCCAATCAGGGGTTGGGGGAGGAAAGGAATTTCTCCACAAATTACTTTTAGGACATTTAAGTGGAATTGAATTAGAATGTCAAGGACCAGTCAGATCTCAGGAGGTCATTTGATCTAGTCCCCTGTTGCTGCGCAAGAGCACAGATGTGAAAATTTAGCCCTTACTTAAGAGGCTTGAGGCGGGAGCAAACATTTTACCTGAGTAGGTCCTGCAAGGTAGGTGGGAGGATGTGGATTTAAAAAAAAATATTTATAACTAACCAAATAGCATGTAGCTCACCAATTGATTAATTAATTAACTACATATTTAATGTCCTGGTCACTTGAGATACACTAGTGTGCTCACCTTCCAGTGGGGGGAGCAGATAAACTACAAACTTGATAATAAAATTATAAGTTAATTAGGAAGAGATAAGTACATTGAAAAACAAAACAAAACCAAAAGAACATAGAGGGGCCTCCCTGGTGACACAGGAGTTAAGTCTCAGCACGATCACCACTGTGGCCTGAGTTCGATCCCCAGCCAGGGAGGTGACGCATATGGTACAGCAGACCTCTCCTGTCTCGCCAGCCGCTCCCCGCAGCGTTGTATTTTGGTAGATCCATCTGTTCTGCTCCCCACTCTGTCTTTGGTGAATTCTCTCACCCACTCACCCAGCACTTCTGGATTACACCCTAGATCTTGTATGCATGCATGAGTAAATAAAAATAAATCTAAAAAATAAAGGAAAACCAAAAAAATATAGAGGAGGGTATAGAAATGCTAAAGTACGGAAATGCTAAAGTATGAACATACATGAGTTATTACATGCTCAGACTTTGGAATAATGCCTAGCATGGTAAATTCCCAGGAAATAACATACATATTGATATAAGTATATAGATTTTGTGATATACATATGCTATATATGTATATGTGACATTTTGGGTACCTTTTATTGGATGGGCTTGTTTCTGTAGCGAAATAGGAATTTCCCTAGAAGGGTGCTCTAAAGGAGTCAGTCAAGAACCTGATACGTGCAAGAACCTTTCAGCCTTACCTGCCCATGCCTAGGCAGGATGAAGGAGAAATTCATCTCAGAAAGGAAACTGGTGAAAAGATGATGTAACAGATCCAAAAGGTACTTTAATCCCAGTTAATATTCTCATCTAGGTCTGTAAGATAAATATGGTTTACTAAGAAAGGTACTGGAGGAAGGTATTACTTACCCCAGATACGATCTGTTAAATATGATACCAAACTTAACTGAAAGGGATTTAATTTAATAACATATAAGGTTTACTATAATTGTCCTACCTAAAAAGTTACCAACTTTTGTTAGGAAATCATAATAAAGTCACTCTTGGACATCTTTAAATGTGTGTGGAGCACTAGGTAGCTGCGATGAGGGAAATTGCTCTCCTAAAGCAATTCAGCTGGTTCGTAGATGTGAAACTGAATCCCACATGATCTGTTGACTTTGGATCATCTCCTTCAAATCAAACAAAACTAATGTTGGATAAAACAATTTTCCCTGTACTTGGCTTCACTCCATGTCACCCCTTTTTGCTCCCTTCCTGTGGATTTGTGCATCTGCTTACAGTTCTGTCACAAAAAAATTGTCTATTACCCAGAGCAAAACCTGACCACAATGAAGCTGAAAGGTATGTGGTCCATTAAAATTTGCTGCAGTGTGTCTGAGAGTGTAATTACCAGTTTACTATGATTTTCAAAAACTTTCTCATCTGAGACACAATAATTAAACACAATACTTTTACTTGAATAACTGAAACACTTGATTTCCCTCTTAATTTTCTCCCAACACACACAGAGGCTGGGATCCATTTGCAGAAACAACCTCCATTAGCACACTTGACTTTCAATCTCTGTCACAGAGCTCCCCATAGCCTCATGGAGCTTCTTTTTGAACAGAACTCTCCTCTTTTTCAATGAATCATCTTATTTTGGATGTCAATCTAATGCAGGTGTTTAAAGATTTAGAGGAAGAATTTAAATCTGAGATATAAATGATTTGAGGTTCAGATAGGATAGGCCAGAGAAACTTTATTTTTTTTTTATGACCAAATGGAATAGTAATATATTTGGACATATGGAATTCGTGTTAGGTCTAATTTTCTTCCATGTTGCTGGCAGGAAATCCATTGCAAGAGCAATAGTTTTCTTTCCTCTGGTGGTTTTGCTTAAGCAGTAGAGAGTCACAACCAGCTCAGGCTAAAGAGTCACAAGCTGCCAGTTAACAGTAGGATCTTGTGCTGTCAAGTGTTGAGGGAGTTAAAACTATTCAAACACAGACTCATTATGCATTCTATGCCTTACCATACTGAGGAAGTACAGAGGGAGACGGTACTATAATCATTTTTTAGGAGAAAAAACTAAGCCAGAGATGCCAAGTGTCTACTCCAAGAATAGAGAGTTAGGACCCAGGTGGACTCTCTCAACTTCTTAAAGACTTGAGCACCACCATGAAATATAGAGCTGAAGAAAGTGTGACACAATTGCCTATGTCATCTCCTACATGCTGTAGCTTCAAAGCACTTTATACATATTAACTCATCTTAAAAATCATACAGTAACAGGGCCTCCCTGGTGGCGCAGTGGGTTAAGCAACGCATTATGAAGCAAACCGCAGCCACTGCAGCAGGAGTTCGATCCCTGCTGCCGGCCAGGGAGGGGACCCACATGGCGTAGCATATCTCTCCTGCTGTGCCCACTGCTCCCCTCAGCAGTGTACTTCCGTTTATCTGCCTGTTCTGCTCCCCGTTCTGTCTGTGGTGAATCATCTCACCCCCCACACCTCTGGCCTATACCCCAGTTCTTGTATGCATAAATAAATAAATCTTTAAAAAAATCATACAGTAACACTCTGAAGCAGACACTCATATTCCTAGCTTTACACATGAGCAAACTCAGGCATAGGTGTTAGATGGCTGGTACCTTATTCCAAAGCTAGATAGTAGCAGAGCTGAGTTCTAATCCCAGGTTGTCCAATTCCAGGGTCTGCTCTCAGCTACTCCATTGTACCTACAGGCTTCATACGTATCTGTGTTAATGAATATTTGAAATAAAAAGATAACTAGCTACTCCTTCTCTGGATAAGCCTAAGCAAGGGATGAGGGTGATCTTTCTGAAACAGCCATGTTGTCCAAACATGCTTAAGAATGGCTCAACCCTCCAGTGTCAGTACCTTCTACAACAGCACATTGGGAGGATGGGTAGTAGGCCATTTTCTGCTATTAATGAAAGCCAACACACCTATATTAAATTACAGGTTTATTTTAAATTTACAGATTTACACACATATATTGGACATTTATATGTATATTCTTTCCAAGGCTATTTTGCACAGGTATGCACCCCCCCCATAGCAAAAAAAAATTAATGTTATGCATGAATAAATTTGGGGAACAATGATTCTAACCCAAATTATTTGTTTTACAAATGAGGAATTTAAAGTTTGGGTTGATAAAGCAACCTTCTAAAAGTTATACATTTCACTAGTGTTAGTAATGGTTAAATTATTCCCCAAGGCACCCTTTTAACTATTGTTAGGAAGCTTATAAGATTTAAAACTAAACACAATTTATAAACAGCACATTATTATTTCCATTTCACACATAAGGAAACTTAGGCTAAGTGACACTAAGTAATTTGTCCCAAGGTCATATCAGTATAAGGGCAGGAATTTGAACTTCAGTCTCTCCAGTTCCAGAGACTGAGGTATCATCTGTGCAACTATATTTCCACCTGTGTATTAGCAGTTAATTACAGCACAATACAACACCCTATCTATGTTCCTTTCAACATCCCACGGTCTCCCACTTCTCTGTTTACTGAGATTAGCTGCTATGGAAATACATCTTTAGAAGGAGAAGATAGGAAATGTTATATGAATGTGTATCCTGTTCTCCAAATAACTCCAAAAGTTTCAAAATAATTGCACTTCAAAGCAGAAAGCTATTAACATATCTATCACAGTAGCAAATGTTCTTCATTTTAATGTGATGAAATAATGCCATGGAATTAAAAAAAATTTAATGGTATACTTACAAACGTTTTGTAATATTGTGATGTTTTCACAACAATATGATGTAACTCGTTAAAGAGGAGCCAAATATAATTTAACTTCTCTAAGAATTCTCCCTCTCAAACCTCTGTTGCTTCACCCTTCATCTTGTTTTGTATTTTAAAATTTTACCAGGCACTGATATTACTTCAATAACAAACAGTAGCCTTTAGGTAAGTCTTTCATCAGAAGGGGAATCTCAAGGTTTTTTTTTTTTTTTTTTACAAATAGAACCTTGATTAACTGCCACCCTTTGGTGATGATAAAATGAAACCAAGTTAATAAAACTGTGCTCATTTCCAGTTAAAGAGGGTGGGTGCAGAAGAAATATAAATTTTTTTATTTGGGGACAGTCAAACCCAATATTCTTTTGAAGACACAGAACTCAGTGGAGCAGAGCTGCCCTATAAATGTGAGAAAGTTCTATTCTATGGAGAGCCAGATTACCATTCCTGAGTGTTCTCTCATCGTAGTCGATGAGCCAAAGGTTATTATCTCCATTTTACAGACATGGGAAACTGAGGCCACACTACTAGTAAGGAGTGGAACCCAGGTGAGCACCCACATCGCCCTGCTTGTAAACAAACTCTCGCCATCATTCCTTGCTGGGGCAATACACAGGGTGGCAGTGCCCCAGGGAGGGGGGTGGTGGAACACACACATTTCTAATGACCACCTCCGCATTACTTCAGTTTTCTAAACACTTCTCCTGTGATTAAGGGACTGAATTAATTATTGACAAGGCAGCTGGCCAGCACATAGCAAACATCCCACATCCCACTTGAATTGATCAGGTTCCCTCTAATTGGAGGGAAGAGCATGGAGTGTTGTTTTGCACTTCCTTCAAGAAGTGACCTGGACAACTGGTTAGTGCCCAGCAGCCTGGTCAGTGGCTGCTATAATTAAGGGCTGTTTCTTTTTTTATTTTAAGATTTATTTATTTATGCATACAAGAGCTGGGGTACAGTCCAGAGTCACAGGAGGCGAGAGGATCCACCAGGGACAGAGTGGGGGAAAGAACAGGCAGATTGACTGAAACACACTGCTAGGGAAGCATCAGGTGAAGCAGGAGAGGTCTGCTGCGCCCTGTGGGTCCCCTCCCTGGCTGGGGATCGAACTAGCGCTGCTGTGCTGCGGATGCTTCACAGTGCAGAACTCAACCCGCTGTACCACGAGGGAAGCCCAATTAAGGGCTGTTTCTCAGACAATGAGTCTGTTCTCCCTACAAAGTGCATTGCACTGAAAGGTTGATCATCTCAAGGTGGGAAGTAGAAATCTCTTAATAAAACAATTTCATCACTAAATACTGCAATGTACCACACTTCAGAGAAAGGCCATTTATTCTAATCATTGGAATGGATATACAAACTGTCTTATAATAAAAGGGATCTCTCCAAGATCAAAACCACTCTCAGAATAGTACCCATATGCCTTACCATGGCCCAAAAGATCTCCCAAGATAAATCTTCTCCAGCTCTCTACTTTCCCCAAAGGTCACAGTCATTCCTACCAAATCTTTGTTCTCTTGGACTGGAATGCCATCTCCACTAATGTTCTCTAGGTTGGCTCTTCTTTGTTCCATTCTCAGCTGATATGTTGCCTTCTTAGGGAGCCCTCCCTTTCCAACCATATGGCTCTTTATAGCACCTAACCAATTTTCATCTTCACAGTATCGATTGCTGTCTGAATAAATGTGCTTACATTTCTTGTTATGATCTGTTTCCAATCACTAAAATGTAAGCTCCCTGAAAACAGGAATGGTCTTTTGTCTGCAGATGTTTCCTTAGCACCCAAAGTGTGCAAGGCATGTAGTAGATGCTCAGTAAACACTTGCACTTTTTAAATTAATGAAACCAAGGCCATAAATGTTGATTGTGTTTATGTGTGTATGTATATATACATATATACTTATTACATATATACACAGAAGTGTGTGTATATATACATACATATACTTGCAATAAGAAGTACTCTGAATTAAAAGGAAGAGGCAGATAAAATGGAAAAGTTATCAGTGAATTTACTATCACCTAGCTCTTTTTATTCTTAACTAAACTCTCTTATGTCTATTAAACGTCATCTGTAAGGTTTTTCTTTCTGTTCTTGAGCCCACTGAAGTAGGCCACATTTGCTATCTTCCTTGCCCAACCTCCTCACCTCCTCCCCATCTGTTTCTCTCTCCTCCTGTTGTTTTTGCCAAACTGGCCATTACATTCCCCCGCTTAAAGCCATTTTATCATGTGCCACTGTCATTAGTACAAAGTCAAACTCTCTAGCCTGACTTCGAAAAACTTTTATTATCCTTCCAGCACTCAGCTCTCTAGCTTCCCTGCTTGTTCCTCGCTCCCATTCCTCTAGACTCTAGCCATTTTTCTTGCCCCAGAGTCTTTCCCATTTCATGTCTCTCTGTCTATAATATCCTTTCCTTCCAGTTCACCAAATTAACACCTATTCATTTTTTAGCTTTGATACAGGGGTCATTTCCTTCAAGAAGCTTCCACAAACACACACCTCTGCAGTACTTTGTTCTCTGCCCAATTCAGTACCCATCAGATGGTGCTGTTTTCCACCTTGCTATTTCACCTCCCACATCAGATTGTATTTCTCTTGCAAACTCTTATACTGCTAGAGTCGAACACGAGGCTGGGTCCTGCTTTGTTATTCAGTTATTTAAAATAAAACAAAGGTTTGCTATTACATGGTAAAAGGAGATCTCTAAGTTGCCACTTGGGGACTTGTCTTCAACTGTCAAAGTGTCTGATAAACCCATGTGCCCAGAAATCACTGTGGCCATCTCCCCTTTGCAATGATTACTAGAGATATTGTAACCCCCGGGGGAGTCCTAGCCATTTAGAGTGTAATGTAAGAAATCCATTTCTGGAAGCAACATTCTACATGGTGGTACCGTTCAGCAGAGTGAAAACTCGAAAAATAGGGTGGTCTCAGCCAAGGGTCAGATTGCAAATACAATGCCTTATGTATTTGGCAGTGCTCTAGAGACAAATACATAATCACGGAGGTATGCAATCTGGTCGGAAAATTCAGGCCAGATAGAGTGACATGGGCAGAAATGCACACACACAAATACACATAACAATGAGCGCTCTTATTTGTGAAAACCACATTAATGGATGGCAGCTCCCTACCTCTGAAGTGATTTATAAATTAAAATAATTGCCTCTTTGAACTGTTCAGATATTAATTGACCTATCACTAATGTATGTATAGTCTCTAGACCATCCAAACATTACCTAAACATTTTTATTCCCTTTATTCTGGAAATCCCAAAAACCACAAAAACAGGCTCTTTGTTCTTGTGCCAAGGGTCATAAAGGAAAAGCCATCATCTTTGATGACTTTGCAATTCTTATTCTATTTCTTCATCAAATTAATTCTAAGTGAAATAGTGAGTTCTCTGAACTTAAAAAAGTCTTCCCACTACCCTCCCCTTTTAACAATCTCATCTTCAAGCACATGGATCCAGTTCTGGCTCAGATTTCTGGTAATGAGAGCAAGGCAATTCATTATTATTTTTATTAATTTTAGCTTTGGGTCTGTATCCCAAATCACCCCAAGATTGTGGGCGCCAGCATTTCCTTCCCAGGTAAAATGAGGGAAAAGTTAAATTGGCCAAGACACAGATGTGCAGAGACTGTGAAAGTTTGTTGGGGGCCCATTCTGTAAGGGAGATCTTGACCTGAACTGAAAGACAGATGGAAGAGCATGGTGTCTAAGACGAGTTCTAAGGCAATGATTCCAGACCAGGAGGACGTTTGTCAGTATCTAGAGACGTCTTTTTTTTTTTTAAAGATTTATTTATTTATGCATACAAGAGCTGGGGTACAGGCCAGAGTCCAGGGCGGTGAGAGGATTCACCAGAGACAGAGCGGGGAGCAGAACAGGCAGACTGACTGAAACACACTGCTGAGGGGAGCAGCGGGTGAGGCAGGAGAGGTCTGCTGTGCCATGTGGGTCCCCTCCCTGGCCGGCAGCAGGAATTGAACTCGTGCTGCAGAGGCTGTAGTTTGCTTCATAGTGCGTTAGTTAACCTACTACGCCACCAAGGAGGCCCTAGAGACATCTTTATTACAACTTGGGAAGGAGTAAAAAGTTACTGATAAGTAATGAGTAGAGGTCAAGGATGCTACTAAACCTCCTACAATGCCCAGCACAGCCTCTCACAACAAAGGCTTATCAGACCCAAGTAGCAGTAGTGGCGAGGTGGACAAATGGCCCTAGAATCTCATATTGAATTCACATTTCAGCTGTGCTCTTTTATGGCTGTGTGACCTTAGGCAACTATCTTGATCTCTCTGTGCCTCAGGGGTCTCCTCTCTCAAATGGAGATAATGATACTTACATTGTTGGTATTTTCTCAAGCCTATACTTGTAAGGGCATGACAAAATATTCTGTAAAATAGGATTGGCGACAACTGACTTATTTGATGTGACTAACTAATATTAATTTCAAAATGTCAAAGCCCTGTCAGTTTTAATTTAATAACAGGAAAGCATCACTTGTGAATAGATATGTCTTCCAGCATCTAAACAGATCCATGAAATATAGTAACACGTGCAACAAGCAAAAAGCCCTTAGGTTTCTAGTAGACAAAGATGCAGCATCTAAAAAATGCCTATGGGCCTCCCTGGTGGCGCAGTGGGTTGGGCAGCACACTGTGAAGCAGACTGTAGCCACTGCAGCACGAGTTCGATCCCTGCCACCGGCCAGGGGGGGGACCCACATGGCACAGCAGACCTCTCCTGCTGTGCCCGCTGCTCCCCTCAGCAGTGTACTTACGTTGATTTGCCTGTTCTGCTCCCCACTCTCTGTGGTGAACCTCTCACCACCCCCCCACACACCTCTGGCCTGTACCCCAGTGCTTGTATGCATAAATAAATAAATCTTTAAAAATAAATAAATAAATAAAAAATGCTTATGTAGTGGAAGAAAATAGAAATACAAATCATAATCTGGTATTTTCCTATATTTTTGACAATAGTAGCTAAGATTTGGGAATATTAGATTAGGCAAACATGATCTATATAAAATTTAACATTTATATGTATATAAATAAACCAACATGGACTTATGACATGCTTATACAAAAAGGTTTTCTGAAGTTTTTATTTAAAATAGGCATTTTAGTAGTGCAAAAAACTAGTCTGCTACTATTTTATATCAACTGAAAATACTGTGCCAAATAATATGATATGTGAAAATTGGCATCTCTCAATATTTTTTTAAAAAATTAAAGTGTCATAGCTTTACATCCTTGTTAGTGTTTTGACAGTATAGATTTTCCTTCAGGTGTAGTCTCCTTACCTCTCCCAACATCAAACCCCCATGGTCCTGCACCCTAGTCCCTTGTGCTCTTACACTCTGTTCTCATTACCTGCTCCTGCTGCTGGATGCCTACGAGCTACGATCATCTTCCAAGGGTTGGTTTTAAAGTATGTCTTTGTCTGACATTTTGTTTGGCTTTTCTATATCCCACACATAAGTGACACCATCTAGTATTTTATCATTCTCCCAGCTTATTTCACTTCACACAATATCTTCTGGCCCCATCCATGTTCCTGCAAATGGCATGAATCTTTTTTGATTGCTGAGCAGTATTCTACTGTGTTTGTATACCACATCCTCTCTCATCTGTTTGGGGACATTTTGGCTGTTTCCATATCTTGGCCATTGTAAAAAGTGCTGGAATAAACATAGGAGTGCAGTTTTTATTTTTTTTACTTAACATTAGTGTTTTTGTAGTATTTGGATAGATACATAGGGAAGGAATTACTAGATAAATGGAAGATCCATTTTCAGGGTTTTGAAAACCCTCCACACTGCTTTCCATTGGGGCTGGACCAGTCTACACTCCCACGAACAGTATAAGAGGGTTCCTTTTTCTCCAAATTCTTGCCAGCACTTATTGTTTCTGGTATTTTGATGTTGTCCATTCCAACAGACATGAGTGGTATCTCACTGTAGCTCTGATTTGCATTTCCCTGATGAGAAGTGATGATGAACATTTTTTTCATGTTCCTATTGGCCATATGTATGTCTTCTTAGGAAAAATTCCTATTTAGTTCCTCTGTCCACTCTTCTACCATTTTTATTTCTTTTTGTTGAGTTGTATAAGCTCTTTATGGATATTTCATATCAATTCCTTGTCAGATATATAGTTTACAAATATTTTCTTCTGTTTATAGGGTGTCTTATCATTAGTTTCAGCCTCCCTTACTGTGCAGAAGTTTATTTTTATGTAGTCTCAATTGTTTTGTTTTCTCTTCAGTTTCCCTTGCTGCTGGGGAGAAATCTGCAAAGCTATCTGAAGCTTATGGAATGGAGTGTTTTGTCTATCTTTCCTTCTATGTATTTTATAGTTTTAGGTCTTAAAATCCAAGACTTACATCCATTTGGAGTTGATTTTTGTGTATGGCATGAGCTAATGGTGAAAATACTTGTCTTTATTCAACGAGCTAAGAGCAGAGTGACTTTTATATTTCTGTGGGTATCTATTAAATGCCACTTATATGTTCCCAAGATGGGTGCTGGGATGTATGATGGCTTGGAACTCGCACATGGTCACAACACGGCACAGCTTAGTGAACAAGGTCTGGGCAGTCTGAAGTCAGAGAGAACCAACCTGACTTCTACCTAAGCCTCCTGTTAGCTGGTGACGCTTTGGCCACCTACTCAACTTGCCCAAGGCTTGTTTCCTCATCTGAAAAAGCAAGCTGAGAGTATTTCTCATGTGTTTGTTTTGAGGATGCTGGCAATAAGCACAGTGCTTGCTATTTGTTAAGAAAATGGTAGCTATGTTATCGTGACCATAATGATATTTTGTTATAGTCCAGGATTCGTTCAGTTTTGGAAAATGGTGGCTGTTTTTCTACAGTGATGGGAGAATTTAAGAACCATTACAAACCAGAGGCTGAACAAACCCTATTTTTTAGTGCAACACGTAGAAGCTTACCAAATGGAGCCAGCTGTCACAAGATCAACTCAGGGTGGTGGTGGATGTTTTTTCAAACTTGTGATGGCCAACTAAATGCTTAATCCACTAGCTGGACAAACTTCTCCACATTGTGTTGTTTACATATTTTCTTTAGACATGGGTAGTATTATGAAACAACCATGCAGTGTGCATACACTCTAAGCTGCTTTCTAACTGAATTTTGGAGAAATAGCTTTATTTTTTATTGACAGCCAGCTAGTGACAAAATTCTCAATGGGTTTGAAGAAACATTATGCAAACTGCATGGTAAACAGCATCGATTAGTTTCTTATAAAAACAAAATGTGTGTTTCTTGTGTAAAATACAAAAATTAAAGAGAAGAAAAATACACAAATTTACTGCTCATCTCATTCTTCAGAAATAGCGTTTCTTGTATGTGTGGACAGGCAGAGTGATAGTTTCCTTCAACAAAACTTGCTTATTTTATTTGATACCAGGTTGGGATCTCTAAATGTTGTAATACTAAAGTAATTGTCAGCAAATACTTTCTGGGAAGGGCCAAACTGTAAATGGGCTGGACTTTGCAGGTCATGAGTCTTTGTCAGAACCATCTAACTTTGCCCTTACAGCATGAAGGGAAGCGTAGACAATATGTAAGTGGATAGATGTGGGTGGGATTTATTCCCCAGTTTACACTTTACAGACTCCTATACAAAAAACACATCGACAGTTACAATAGATTTTAAATGTCATTATCACAGAGTGCCTTCAATGGTTAGTTTGCCACAACAGCTATAAGGGAAAGGGTATGACTTTCTAATCTTCTAGTTCTTGAAGATTTCTCAAAGGCTTATCTTGTGAGTGCATTTCTGGGAACTTAGATATAAACAAACAACAACCAGGAATGAAAGATAAGTAGTTTTCTGGAGGTCAATTAAAGATGCAAGACTCTGACACTGCCCAAAATTAAATGCATGCTTATTCTACCACCACAATTCCTAAATTTCTAATGTTGTTTTGGGAACATTCATTCCCACGTAATGTCAGAAAATACATTTTACCCTGGGCTATAAAAGTCTGTTGTATTATATGAAAAGTGTGAATCCAATTCTGTGCTGTAGCCACTACCAAGCCCTGGCCATTTTCTCAAATAATAATGTCATTTGTTAATAGGTTGTTCCAATGGAGGAATTTTGAATTGATTCCTTAATTGTTTAATTATTTGAAACATAGAGGCATAGGCTATTGATTGTGACCATGGAAAACTTACTCTGGGACAAATACTAGTATTTAGATTTACTAGAAAGTGTTCTTGGAATCTATTCCCAAAGCACTTTGTGTATGTGTTACATGGTTAAATGGTAATAGCACTAGAGATGATATAGCAATTCTTGGTCCTAAAAACCATGGTTCACCCAACCCAAATGCATGTGAACAGGAGTGGTACAGAAGTAAGGTGGGGTAAGCAGAGAAGTTGGGCTGTGTTGGATTTATAACAGAGACTTAGGCTGACCCCATGGGACTCTCTGGAGCTGGTGGTGGCCTTTCAGCTGAGTTGGGAAAAAGGAGCCTGGCCATTCTGCACTGATATTGCCCACCTATTGGCTTCTGTACCAAGAAGGGAAAGGCAGCTCTTTTTCCATAGGCAGCTGACAACCCAGCATTGCCTTCTGAAAGTATTCCTAGAAATTGGGAGAGAATGTCCTTTAATGTTGAAGGTGTTTCTGGGTGGCATTAAAGCATCTACATCTCCTGGCTTAAATCCAGGTGAGAAGCTTAGCCAAGTCAAAGTTCTGTTTTTAGTTTGAAAAATGAGCATAGTGATATTTTGAGGGGCAGTGTGATTTTAAGTCTGGTTTAATTAAGTCAATTGGCTTAGCAATTTCATTCAATTATCGCATAAATATAAGTCCTGTAGGCTGAAGGCACTGTCAAGTTCATGTAAGTTAGGTATAAAAGCAAATGCAAGCTATGGGTCTTGTTCTTGTGGAGCTAACAGCCTTTCTAGAGAGTGCAGGAATATGAGTTCTGTGGTTCAATGGTAATAGAATAGGAGACAATATAGCAGTTCTTGGTCCTAGTAAGCCAGGGTTAAGCCAAAGCAATGCAGAAGGATATCCATTTTATTTTTTAAGCCCCCATCTTTTTAAGTTTCCAATAAATAATATTGGTAATAATCACGGTCTTATTTCCGCTGCAGGGGAGCCTAGGGTTATAAACAGGATGGAGATATGCGGCAAAACTTGGAACTTGGCATCATGACCCAGATTTACTATTTCCAATAGACACTTAGTTATTTAAAGTCCCCTATGTGAGTTAATCCATCTCTACAACCTTCTTTACAATGCCATTTTTTTCCTCCCCTGATGATTGTACATATTTTAGTAGCATATTATAATACATTGCAGATATTACTCAGAGGCACTATTGAATAAAAATACTATATTAAAAATGAACTTCAATTCACAAATGAAATGCAGGTTCAACTCTTTTTCACCTGAAAATCTAAAATGAGATCCCTGTGCAATTAAAATGCTGAACTGGGACTTCATATTGGGACCTAGAGGACTGCGCACCTGGTTCAAGATTATGAAAAGAAGATATAGAATTCAAATAAGAGTGAAAGAGATCTCACTCAGAACATACACAATGCCAAAATAACTGTTTCCATATTACATATGTGCAAGGCATATATAAGCATCTGAGATATCATAGTTGATAGAGAATATTGACATCAAATAAGTTTTTTCCAGTTCTGTACCAGTGGTGTCATTTACTGATCCATCATTCATTTATTCATTCGTTCATTCAAAACAGATCTGCTGTGATAGACATCTTCAAGCAATGCTGTCAACATTATTATCTATGAGAATGGTGCTCCTGGAATCAGATGAACTCAGAGTATGAAACCATATTTGGTGGCCCCAATTCAACAATACATACTAGGTGAGTGTGTGCCAGGCACTGTGCTAGACACTGAGAACACAGCAGTAACAGACTTGAATTTTATCCTCCATGAAGCTTTGTTTGAGATGAAGTGAGACCAAAATAAATGAGTAGCTACAAAAAACAAACTGAGATAAGTCCCATGAAGTATAGGACCAGGATAATATACAGACATTTAACAGAAAGAATTATGACTCTGTCATGAAAGACAAGAAATTCTGAGAAAGCAACATTTAAGCTGAAGGCTGAAGTATAACTGTGTTTTTGGATGTCAAAAATGTGATATGGGAGAAAGTTTCAAGAAAAGGGGTAAGTAGGTCAAGAAGGAGTTTGAGATAGTTGAGGAATTAAACCAAATCAGGTGGCAGGGAGATAGAGGAGATGGAGTGGGAGAGGCTGTCAGTGGCCAGATCTTACAGAGTTTTGAACCATGTATTGAGAATTTTTGTTCTCATTCTAGAAAAAATTAGAGACATTAGATGCCCTATCTAGAAGAGTAAACTTTAATTTGGTCTTGCTGTCTGCATTATGGAGAAGATATTTGGCATGGACAAGGAGATGTATAGTTGACAATATAGGGGCTATTTTGGTAGCACACATAAGCGATGATGGTAGCTTGTCTAGGGCAAAGCCAAAATAGATGTGAAGAAGTAGACTAATTAAAGGGTATTTAAGATGAAATGTCTTAACCTTATCTTATTTGGCTATTTGCTGCTCAGTAGCAGTTATTTTGACCTGTAAGTGATCTCAGACATCACTGAATATCAGCTATTGAGACAATGGACTGTTAACATCAAAGACCAAAATGTTGAGTTCGCCTATGAATATGTCCTGTAGCTAATAAAATAGTCATTACCCTTTTAACTTATCAGAAGCCTATTTGACTTAAATTTAGTACACCTTTCCTCTTCCATAATATGTAATACTTATCCATTTGGGGCCGTGTTGATGAGTCGAGGATATAATACATATCTAAAGCACTTAGCAAAATGCCTGCTATATCATAATTATTATGAATTGCTACTGCTACTATTCATACCTCTATTATATTGGAGATTTAGGATGAATTTTAATCACATCCTTCTCCCTCTAAGGTAGAAACCAAAACTTGAGAAAAGGAATAGAGCAGTCACAACTAGAGAGATGAAAATATTACCTTTCTTACTGATATCGATGAATTCAGGATCATGGACTGATTATCCTTCCAACCTCCACCAAATCTAACAATTAGTACATCTAGCCCAAGAGAGCCTGCATATTTGCCCATCAAAATTACTCTGTGCCTCCATTAGGGACAAAAAGCGTATAAACAAAACCTAAATGCTGTCCCTTCCCCAACTATGCTCATATCATGGAAGAACTGAGCAGAACACTGATTCTTCAGGTGAATCATAGAGCAGAGAAGTTGAAACATAGATCCTGGAGTTAAATTGCACCAACCTGGCTCTGCCATTCATCAGCAAAGCAATAAAGCAACTCTCTCCGTGGTTCTGTGACTCCATCTCTTTATCTTTAAATGGTACTAGTAATGGTATGACCTCATAGGATGGTTATGTGGATTGAATAGATGAACATGTTGGTGTCTGTCACAGAGAACTTCTATTTTTTTTGTGACTATCACTATCTAAGAAGATGGAATACACAAAGCACTGAACCCCATGTTTCTCCAATCACATCTATCAGAGAGGTTGCTATTTCTCCTAAGGGGAAAAGCAAATGAGAATCAAATATCTCTGAAAGAGAAGTATTGCTTCCAATGCATACTTTTCCTGGGACATAGGGTGTAAAATTCATCCTCTGTGCTGAACACTGAGAAGAAGGGAGCAAGCCTTTGCCTCTTCTATAGTCTGTCACTTACACAGTGGGTCTTGAATCTGTGCTGTCCCTGCAGGTCCCTGTATTCACCTGGAGACATATTCACCATCTGTCATTACTACAACACAGGGAGCATGCACTGTGCCTTCAGTCAGCCCTCAAGCAGTGACTGAGGGGTTTGAACATGAGCATCTTTCTCTGAGTGCTTTTGTCTCTAATGGACCAACTCATGAGAGGATGTTGCCTGCCAGCAGAACACAGGTCCTGATCAGGAAATGTGAGATTCAACTTGACTGCTCCCTTTCCTTGGAAACATCTACCCTCTTAATTCTCATGACTACCTGGAAATCGTAGAATCCTAAAATCTATCAACAGTTTTCCTAGCACAAAGCAAACACTTTTTACATTTACTTTCCTCATTTGTGCCATTTTCCTGATCTATAATTGCTGTAATTCTCTGTCCAAAGGAGAAACAAAGTATTTGGAAAAAATTTATTAGAGGACAAACATCTTGATTAATTTACCCCCTTCATTTGTGTGCTCATTAATTAGGTTTAACTAAATGGACAACATAGAGAAAGGATTGAGTAAAATATGGCCTTGCAACTAGGAAGGATATTATGAGGCCAGAAATACTAGTAAATATAAAGATTGAACAACTGCATAGCAAACATTCACAAAAATGAGTAAAAAAGAACATCTAGCTGAAGGTACACCATGTATCTATTATGAGAAATACGTTTCCCTCACTGTAGTACACTGAAATGTTTGATAATTAAAAAAATACAATTACAAATTACACAATGGATGTTCCTTGGGACTTTGCTTTGTTTCTATAGTCCCATGACCTTGCAGCAGGATTTAGCAAACTGTGACGGGCTGACCAAATCAGCCCTACTGTCTATTTTGTAAATAAAGTTTTATTGAAATACTGCCAGACCTATTTGTTTACATATTTTCTAAGCTCTTACCCAACAACAGCAGATCTGAAAAGTTGTGACAGAAACCATGTGGCCCGCAAAACCTTAATCTTCAACTGAGTGACACTGTTTTGGGATTCTTGACCCAGTGCCAATGTGGGTATGTGTGGAGTCTCCCCCATTCTAACAAGCAATTCAAGATACCATAAGTGTGACCAAAAAGTAAAAGCAATTCTGCCCAGAAATAGTATCAAATTCTACATGTTAAGGGCTATTTCCCCCTCAAAACATCCTCTTCTTTAAAGAGACCAGCGCAGGATGGTATCTCGGCTTCTGACATACCAGCTACAATCTATAGACTCCCATGACTTTCTCCTCAGACTTGAGGTGACAGCTGCAAATTCAGATTGTTTTCTGTGCTTCTGATTGATTGCCTATGAATCAGATATTCCCACAGTCTCCACCTCACATTTGATTAACTTGCTAGAGCAATGTATAGAACTTAGGAAATCACTTCCCCGCTATATGACAAATTTAATATATAGGATACTAAAGGGTATGAATAAACAATTAGAGGAGGAGCTATATAGGGCCATTATGGGGAAAGGCACAGAGCATCCATGCCTTCTCCATTCTCCCCAAATTTCCGCATATTTACCAACTGGGAAACTCTCCAACCCCTTTCCTCCCACCTTTTGAGTTTTTATGGAAGCTCCATGACAAGGCATGATGATTAAAATCATTGGCCATTAGCATTTGAACTTAACCTCCAGCCCCCTCTCTTTCTCTCTCCTGAGGTCTTGGGAGTAGGACTGAAATTCCAACCTTCAAATCACAAGCTTGGTTCTCCTGCCAACCAACTCCCATCCTTCTGTGTCCCTATAAGTCACCTCATTAACAAAATAAGAGACAATTTTATCATTCTCAATACCTAGGAAATCCCAAGACTTTTAGCAGCTCTGAACTAGGAACCGTGATGAAGAACAATATATATAAGAAATTTATGTTGGTCATATAAATATGTATAAGTCATATATTTCTTTTAAGTGACAGTATCACAGGTTCATTACAGATTACAGTTTATTGATCTCTTTCCTAAATTAGTAACTGACACATATTAAGTGCTTAACATATACTGGAAGGCTGAATAAGTAAATACATGAATACATGTGAATAAAGAGTAGAAGAAAATTAACGTCAGTCACTGGAAATGGTATGTTAAAGGGATAGGACAATGCTTTACTTTTTTTTTTTTTCATTTTATAGTCTGTAATATTTGTTTAACAATGCCTTTTTTTTAAAAAAAAAGCAACATTTAGAAAGTAACAATATCACCTTTGCAAATTGTTTTGAGATTGCGTAGTTCAAGAGTTCTTATGATTCTAGATTATTGAGCCGTTTGCTCATATTTTCATTTTTAGTTCAAAAGCAAAGCATCCTCATTATCCTTCTGATTGGAAGTTAACAGTGGGGAAAGCTGGCCTGTAAGGAATACTTGAGAAGCTACTCCATAGCAGACTATGTGGGTTGTCAAAGCAAGAAAGGAATAGAACTGACTTGCATAGTAATGTAAATAATATTTATCAAATTGGTCATTTATCAAAATGAAATTGACCCAAGGCCCCAGGAGGCCTGGTTATCTTAGCGTCTACTTCAGACATAACACTGACCTGATAACTCCTAGTCTTAAGTCCTCCCTTTTTAGCATGACTCTTCTTACTCTGGCCTTCAAAAGGGATCTTCTTTGTTCAACTCAATCTGTTAACCAAGAAAAGAGCAACCAGTGAGCCTTTACATTCTGAAAAGATCAGGAAAAGAAAATAGGAGAAGAGACATTTTCACACCAGGATGAACATTGGTCCTGCTCAGTAGCTTTTTCTTTTTTTTTTTTTTTTATTAGTTATATTTGACATCATTTGTAGTCCCCAGGGAGTACCCACCACCATTTCACCCGTGCACCATCACCTCCCACTTCCCTTGCCCCCCCCCCCCCCATGGTCCCTTTGGTTTATCCCAGCTTTTTGGTCTTATTAAGTTTTTTTGTTGTTGTTGTTGTTTACTTTTGGTTACAATTGCTCAATTCCTTGAGCTTATTCTTTATTGTTGTTGTTGTTCTTTCATAGTCCTCCTAATAGTGAAACCATCCGATATTTTTCTCTTGCCTTCTGACTTGTTTCACTGAGTATAATTCCTTCTAGTTCCATCCATGTTTCTTAAATGCCCCTAGTTTCTCATTTCTGATTGCTGAATAATATTCCATTGTGTATATGTACCACATTTTCTTGATCCAGTCATCTACTTTTGGGCTTTTGGGTTGTTTCCAGGTCTTACCAATTACAAATAGTGCTGCGATAAACATAGGAGTACAGGTGCTCTTTTGGATCAGTGTTTTTGTGTCTTTTGGCTAGATCCCTAGGAGTGGGATTGCCGGATCACATGGTAGTTCCATTTCTAGTAGACTGAGGAACCTCCATACGGCCTTCCATAATGGTTGGATTAGCTTGCATTCCCACCAGCAGTGTACCAGGGTTCCTTTTTCTCCACATCCTCACCAGCATTTGACATTGTTGGTTTTTTCAATGTGTCAGTGGCTTTTTCTATTGCCAAGCGTCAGTGAAGCTGAAGCTAGGTGGTTCTTCCGTAACTATTTGCCTGATGCTCCTTTAGGGGACTTTCCAACTAGTAGCTCAAGCTAAAAGGGTAGATGTGATCTATTTTCTAAAAGGTCACATTTTTTTAAAAGACCTTTTTTGCATACTCCATTTGACAAAGAAACAATGGTGGTAAGTGCTCGGGGCCATTCATTTTCACAGGCAAAATATTCATCTTTAATGCACATGGCAGTAGGTTCAAAAAGTAATGTTAAACTTGTGTATGTTGGCCAGAGTAACGCTATTCAACACTTCCTCCTAGTTCCCTGCTGTAAAGGAGTTTTACCCTACTGTGTTCTTTGTTTTCCTTTGCATTTCAAAGCACTGGAATCAAAAGTAATTGAGGTTGCATGTCAGATTTGGGGCAAGGAAGGGACATGTTTCTCTGTGAATTTACATGTATTTATGTTCTTAATGAACAGAAAATTAATTTCTTTAAGTAACTCAGCAATAAGGTGCAGACTACTTGATACTTTTTGGTCAAAAAGTAAAAGATGCCGTGGAATGATGTCTGTTCACCTAGTGACTGCATTAAATATGACTGCTTCATCGCTTCCATTTGTAATTTATCACTAAAATGGCTTAAAATTTTAAATAAATTAAACAGAATCCAATAGGATGAGATTACAGTTTACCGCTTTGGGAGAAAACATGGAAATGATTGTTAAACTTAGGGAAACACAGCTCTTCCTAAAAGTTAACTTCACAGTAGACTGTCCTGAGTGAGAGGTGAAATGTCCTATACTGCACAAAATAGGGCCAGAGCCCAGTAAAACAGCACTAATGTATATAAACACAAGAGAACGAAGAGATCAAGTGGAACAGGATGCCAATAGGCGCTCAAAGACTCATGCCAGCAGAAATGGAGTAGGGGGAGTATTTGTGAATCTACTTCATAAAAGACATTTTTTTTTAGGCCAATAACATAGCTTTCCACACAATTTCAAATGTAGGATATCATTTAAGCCTCTCTTTGCTCCATATCTAAAGCCACAGGAAGTCCAGCAGCCGTGTTCTGTGCTTTTATTAGTTTGAATATATCCAGATGATTTTAATAAAGTTTTAAAAGGACATCAGTTTCCTGCTATTTCAATGAAAACCACTTGCAAGATGAATTTAAAGCAATAGATCTATTACTTTTTAACACATGCCCTTTCTATACAAACACTCTTTAGTAAAAACCAACAAAACAATACACAAACACAATCATTAAGTGCATGTGATACGGGAGAAAGGTGTCATCATTCTAAATGCTTAAGGATGGAGAAATGGCTGGGATGGAAGTCATTGTATACTTCCTAGATTCCTCTTTTAGGACTGAGGTTCTCCTTATTACAACTGTTGGCAGCTCAGTCTTGGTTACTGAAGTCTCTTTCGGAGAACTGAGAGTCAAACAGTACCCTGTTCCAGGTCATGTCCATTATCTAAGGATTGATTAATATGAATATGTGGAGGGAAGTGGGGAGAGATTCCCTGAACGTGGGTGACCTGAAGAACCAGGGCAAGTTGACACAACTGAGACCTTCCCATGACGACTTGGTAATTTAGAATCTCTCTGGACCCAGTTCTACCACCTGCAGTCCCCCAAAGGGTCTAATCTCAGAACACTGCATGAAAATCCCCACCTCACAGTCAAATTTTCAAGGGCACCTAACCTAAGACAGTGAAGACTATTCCTTCCCAATTTCCCTCACAGGGATTTATTTTTAACTTAACCATGGAAATTAGCAAACATGCAAAAGTCAAGAAAATAATACAACACATCAGTCTTATCAATATGTTGCTGGTCTTTCATTTAACCTTTCCTTAAAACTGCAATTGCATTCTTTTAAAATAAATGATTTAACCCATAAATACTTTAGTATATATCTAACATATAAAGTTTTTTTAAATGCTATTGTAACATATAAATCATAATTTTCTTTAACAAATTTATACATTTTTTAAATCCATTATTTTTATTGATGTAACCTTGGCTTATAACACTGTATATAATTTAAGTTACAGATTCACACCTTTTCTCATGTAGTAATTTACACCACCACACCCCCCCACTAATGCACCCATAATCCATTTAGTTCCCTTTGTTCCCCATCCCCACTTTCTCCCCTGGTTACCTCAAGTCACAGTCATATTTCCAGGGTTTGTTTTGGTTTAATTTTGCATGTTCCTTTTAAAAAAATATTCCACATACAAATGAAATCATCAGTATTTGTCTTTCTCCTTGACTTATTTTACTTAGCATTGTTCCCTCGAGTTCCATCCATGTTGTTGTAAATGGCAAGATTTCATCTTTTCTATATTTACACATTATTCCATTTTATATATATACCATGTCTCCTTATCTACTCAATCATTGGGCATGTTGATTGACAATTGTAAGTAGTGTTATAGTGAACATACATCACATATATCCCTTCAAATTCATGTTTATGCATTTTGTGGGTAGACACCCAGAAGTAACATTGCTGGATCTTATGAGAGGCCTTTTTATTTATTTTTTTATTATTTTTTAGAAACTGCCATACCGTTTTCTGTAAGAGCAGGATCAGTCTATATTCTCAGCCATATGTATAGCGTATAAATATCTTTTTTGTTCCATACCCTTGCCAACACTTGTTCCTATGTCCAGTCTTTATCGATTTCAAAAACAATTTTTACAGTGTACATTGATTTTTGAAATGTTATTTATCTCTATGATCATTATTAGGTAATCGTGACCCCTCACCAAGATCTTCTTTTTGTGGTCTTCTTATCTCCACCCACCTCCCTCTTAAGACTTTCCCATTGTTGTCAGGTCAGTTTTGCTAGGGTTCAACCTCACTGTTAATATTGCCCACCACGAATTGTTTCTTAAAGTCTGATATATCAGAAACTGGTCAGTTGGCTGCTTTATAAGAAAGGAATAATAATAAGATAGTCTGTAGTCAAATACAGTTAGGTACTCACAAATGCTGTGAGTTTTGCTCCCTTCTCGGATGTCTATAATATACAGCAGCCCATTCAAGGTTTTGAGTTGTTTTACAGTAAAGAACCTATAGAATTTTTTTAATCTAGTATATTTCAAACCTGTTGGTCATATAAAAGTGTGTTGAATCACCATTAAATCTTATAGAAACTGTGCTCTGTGGAACATTCTTTTGGAATTTCTATCTTTCTGTAAAGATATTCAAGGTTCTGTGTTGTCTGGTGCAGGCATATCCTCCAAAGTGTAGAATTTTCTTCTTTGGTCATTTGGTGCCCTCTTCCTTACATAGTCTTTTGCTGAATCCCTTTTTGTTGAAATCCAATACATGCTTCAAATCCCAGATTCTCTAAGCAGTCTTACACAAACCTTCCAACCAAATTAATCTTTTCTCTCTGAATTCTCAAAGTACTGTGTACTGTACAGCAGTGATAGAGATACCAGGCTCTGAATAATTGTTTGAAGAACATCAGTAAAATGACTTTCTCATCAAAGGAAAGGGGATAATGTGGCATTTACCCTCATCAAATTGTTTTCTGGATTAATCAAAAGAATGACTATGAGCATTACTAATCTAAAGTCTTGAATTCAAGGACTGTGTAGAATTTATCTTTGTAGTTTCTGATGAATCTGGTACAATTTAGAGTATACTAGATCTTGATTTATATTTGCTGGACAGTCATAAGTGATTACTGACAGGTTCTAGATCATATATTACCTTTATAACGTATTGATAAGATACATTATCTGTGCCATTGGAGGGAAGTTCTGTGTTTTAGGCTATGATAATCCATTCTATTTTCACCCTTATGTACTCCATGGACTTTAAAAAGGTCACTTTCCCTCAATGGAGCTTAGTTTTCAGATTTATAAATTTAAGCAACTGAAGTAAATCAATGATTTTTGTAATTTTTAAACCGGGAATCTTTAAAAAGTAATTCACCCCACAATTTGAGATCTTGATTTAAAATGCAAAGAGCACTAGAAGAAGCAATTATTTTTCTATGTTTTCTAATCAAAATTATACATGAGAGTTGGTTTATTTATGTTTCTTCAGTCTTATCACAAAGTAGACAATTTTTCTCTGGATTTTAATAATATTGAAGCACAGTATTACACCCTCATGACCATCACTGATCCCTGATGGATGTGCAACTAAATTGGCAGTCACTATTCTTAATAATTTTTAGGATGATTTTTCACTTAAAGAGTTTTGCAAAGCTTTGAGATCAATCAAATCACTCAAGATTCTGACATGGTTTACTCACTTATTCTCTATTTGCTCATGTAGGACCAAAGACATGGGACTCATGTCGAGGGGCAGACGTCTCATCCTGAGTGATAAGTGGGTCCAGAAACAGTGATCTGGGTAGAAGGAAACAGTATGTCTGCTCAAAAATGAGAGTTCAGGGAATGCTTGTTATTGTGGGAAACTCGTGTGTGTACATAGAAGAACACGTGCAAGTACACACACACCTGCACTAGGTAACTAGGTAAAATGTACTTCTATTTTTGAGTTGAGGTCCAAAAAGTGTGCTTGACATGATTCCAAACTTCAGGAAGGCTTCTTGCAAATGGCTGCTACAAGTCACCATGGAGACCAAGGTGGTGGGCATCAATGGTGGCAGCCCAAAGCCATCTCTCCCGCTAAAACCTCAAGCTCAAGATAACAGTTCCCATTACAAAACTCAACCTTAAAGAAAGACTTGCCCCAGAAGACCTAGAAATGGAGTGTTTCAGATGGAAGCATCAGTTTAATGTATTTTGTGTTTGTCAGTGGCAGTTCTGGGCCATTTCTGCAGTGTAAGATATTTGTGGTCTCTTCAGCTTCCTGTGGTGCAGTCCATCTTTGCTTAGCATTTACCATGGGAGAGCTGGGACCTGCCATCTGTGCTAGGAACTTCAAAGATGTGTTTTGGTTTACATTCTGTTACAATGAAGTCAATGCAAATTGTTTTTATGTTGTTTAATTTTTTTTAACTTGTTTTTGGAAGGGGGAAGGAAGGGGGAGGGAACAAGCACTGTCTGTGGTTTATAATATGGTGTTGGCCTGGCTTACAAAGAAAAAAAAAAAAAAAAAAAAAAACCCAACAGATGTTGGTTTTGATTCATTGTTTTCTGTGGGAATCTACTTTTCACTGTTTTTCAAATTCTATTTGGATCCAGATTTGTCTTATTAGAGGAAAATGCTAAATTTCCACTTAGATATATTTGCTTTCACAAAGGCAACTTGCCAATTTCTCTTCCTTTCTGTCCTTATTTTTCTTTTAATAATAACACACACACTTCCTTGAGCTTGAGGCTGACCTGAACTTTATTGAACACTCCTTTAAAGGTCAACTGGAAGGCCTTATTTCTCATGGAGGAGAAGACTCTCAATCAAAGATTAGAGTGAACCAGAAGAGACCTCAGATTGAACTTTTTCCAGTTCCAACTGCTTTTGCAGATGAGGCACTGAGGCTCCACAGAAGAGATGTGAATTACCTGAGCACTGAGCTTAAGAGGGCCAGACATGGTTCTCTAAATTCAGCATCACTGATTCTTAAAACACTTGGCAATAGACCCTCAATTTGGCAGTGTCATGGAAAACACTGAACCTGCAAATCAGATAAAGACACTATTTTGTTATGAATAAGAGAAAATCCCTAAAATAACTGACATTGTAGAAACTGGACATTACATTCATTAGTTGAGTTTATTATCATAGTAGGGGACGCCAAAGAATATTGATAGTTTACTAAGGGTATTTACTGTGATAAATATTAATATGCAAGGAAAAGTTTCCTAAGGAGAGTTAATGTTTCTTATCTGATATATAGAATGAGTCCTCTGTCCCAAAATGTGATTATTGAAAGTATATTTATTATAACCAGAGAAATTATCCAAATTGCACTGGAGAGTTGGAATTAAAGAAGGAAAACGCCTGGTAATTTTGACCAGAGTTTCTCAACCTTGGCACTATTAACATATCCTGTACCAGATAATACTTTGTTATGAGAGATCTTTCTAAGATTATAAGATGTTTATTGGCATCCCTGGTCTCTACCCAATAAATGCCAGTAAAACACCCTCTGTTGTGATCACCAAAACGTCTCCAGACCTTGCCTTGCTCAAAGAGATGAAATTGGCCCTGATTGAGAGTAACTAATTCAGACAATTCTGGATGTTTAAGGGAATAGTTCTTTTATCAAGAAAGAAGGAAACTGAGGAAGAGAGAGTAAGAGAGAGGGTTGTCGGGGGGTTATACTATTTCTGTTTATAAATGTAATAAATACATATATTAAAACACGACAATGTTACTTAAATTCCAAATCAGCCTCAGCATGATGTCAAATTTAACAGTCACAAGTCTGATAACTCAAAGTCAATGAAAATAAATTTCTCTCTCTGTAAAAATCTCCCAAAGATGGGGGGGGGGTAGGAAATGTAGTTCATGACCTTAAATCCTTCTTCAGCCACCTATTAGTTTTATTGCTATAGATGCTCTTTCAGTCTTTTTTTCTTCTCTCTCAAACGCAACTCAAATTTATTCCTGTTGCCTCTGTGTCTCCTCACCCTGTCCATGCTTTAGAATCCATCCACTCAGTTCTTCCACATGGGGTCTTGGCCTTTCTGCGTGACCTCTTACCACGTGACTGCTTAGATACAACAAATACTAATCCTAATACCAAAACCAATACTAATATTAATACCAGCAAACATTAAATCTTTGTTGGAACATCCTAAATGAAGGTTTTGAACCTTTTCATAAAACTATTCTTATTCCCATCATATTAGGAAGAAAAAAAATAAGATCTGCAACAATTTCACTACTCACAAACCAAAGTTAGGAATACAGTAGATGTTTTAAGTAAGTCGTTTTGACACCTGGAGCTGTAAGAAGTAAGTCAAGGAGAAAATACCTAGTGTACATTTCCTTGTCATGGAGAGAAAGATGATTTGACCTTTGCTTCCACATTCTGTTTTTCACTGAAGCGAACTGCAGGATATTTCTATTTGACATGAGATCTCATCATTATCATCTGTTAAGTATTTACTGTGTGAGCAATTTAAAAGGATGTCACATGTAACTTTCAATACAACTACTAACACAGGTGCTAAAAATATTCCTGACAGGCAAGGAAAGTGAGTCACACAGTGGTAATATAAGCTATCCAGGATCATAAAATTATTTTCACTTGTAAGTGCAAGAAAAATTCCCATGCTCATGAATCCCTGCTCTTGAGTCTTTGCTATGTGTGTCTGAGCACTTGTTATCGTATGTGGCCAGGTGAGGGACACTTGTAGCCATTTCTACTCATCTTCCAGTGTCCATGGGTGACCAGATGAAGGACCTGTCAGGTGAGTCATAGGAGACATGATTTCTACCATAAGACCCTATACAAATATTGCTGCCCATGCACAGCAGTCATGCCTATTCTAACATTTTGGGAGGTAGCTTATGGCTTTGCTACTCAAATATACTTCCTAGATCTGCTACGTTAATGCCATCTGAGAACTCGTGAGAAATACAGAATTTCTGGCCATGCTCCAGAGCTGCTGAATAGTTCTCATGTGATTTGAACACAGTGCCCTCAGAATGTTAGAAGGCAGTTCCAGTACAAGGCTTCTATGGTTTCACACTTGAACATTCCTCAAGTTCATTTAAAGGGCTTGAGAAAACAGACTGCTGAGACTCCCCTCTGCTCTAGGGCTTTAGATTCAGTAGATTTGGGGTAAGAACCAAGAATGTGGATTTCCAACAGTTTCTCAGGTGGTCTGGGTAACACAGTTTGTGAACCATTGCTGCCATCAAGTAAGTTGTAAAAATGCTAAAAGTTAAACTAAATTAAACCAACTGATTTTCAAACAATACGCTAAGCTTTTAATATGCTAATACTTGGTTTCTTAAACTCTTGACACACTGAAACCATTCTTACGTGGAGACTTCATAGATCAGTGTTCAACAAAATGAACTTTGGGAATTAGTGACCTACAAACAATAAAGCCCGGCACTTTTGATTTAAAAAAAAGCAGTGTAGTAAATGACCACCTAGGTTGGGTGAGCAGTAGTCTTGGTTTTGGTGGAGTATCAGCACAGCTGTGAATAGCACATTTCTCCAAGGAACTTGTGCAGATTGAAGATAAATAATAAATGGTTGAAATTCACATAACATAGACCAGGAATTAAGAAGGGTCAAAAATATATCTGCAAAAACATTTGAATTACTATTTCATTCCACCCCCCTTACTGAAATATAAGCCAAGAATAAAACATTGATTAAATAGAGAGCATTGACATTTTCCTCCTGTGGTGCTGGATAACAGCCTAGACAAAGAGTCAGTTAAATTCAAAAGACAAAGAGTCCTTTTGTGAAGCAGTAAGTTCATCTGGGAGAAATATTAAGTCTCAAAGGAGAGCATTCTCTACTTCTTTACCTACAACAGTCACTGAGCTGTAATTGGCAAAATCACGTTCAAATATATGGGAAGCAGGATAAAGGGATACATAAAAAGCTGAAATTGGGATAACCATAAAACTCAACTTTTGCCTCCAGTGAAGAAAATTTATGTTAGGAAATAAAAATCAAAATGAATAATAAGCCATGAGCGAGAAGATGCTTTTTTTCCCAAGCAGACAATAGATGTCAATTTTACCATATTGTCTATGGTCAGGAGATGTAACTGTGAACAAAATGGACGTATGCTCTACTTTCAGAGATCATACACTGCAATAAGGGCTTAAAAATATGAAACAGAAAATAAAAAAAAAAGTATTATGTTTGAAGATGGGGTAGCGATTAGGACTATCAGGGTTTAGGCAGATTTGCTTTAGAAAGTGTGCTCAGGGAAAGCATTCCTCAAGATTTATTTGAGCTAAGAAAGAAGAGAACAGAAGAAATGACCCATGTAAGTGTTTGGGTAAAAAGCATTCTAGAAATCCTGAGTAGTGTGAGAAATTGTGATTGGGAAAGAAATTGGGTTATTTATGGAAGTGAAAGGAGACCACATTAGTTGAATATTTGCTTCATACGTGACCACGCTGAGTCACGTGTACGAGATGAGCGTGTATGACTGTAATATGTGACGTCGGAGTGGGAGGTGATGGTGTAATTGGCCTCCTGATTTTGGCCATGACATTTTATGTGATTCATTCACTCAGTCCCTGTATATTTTAAACTGGTTTCTTCATGTTAACAGAAAACAAATCATTTGATTGTCTCCAATTCTACATGTATAGTGTTAGTAACTGATATTCTTGCTAAAGGATTATTTTATATGCTATGCCCGTGATTAAGATTATCATGGCATTCACACTTCAGTTTTGGGCACACAACTTTATCAATTTAAAATCGCTCTGCAACTTAAAGCATTTTTCTTTATCTTTTATATTACATTTAAATAATTATACTAATAATCTATCTAGGTAAGATTAATAATTTTATTTTATTGCATTCATTTTTTTATGCTTGTTATATTTGTTTTCTCCCCTCTCCTACCACTACCCATGAGTCATGCTAGGCTTGTAAGTGAACATGTGTGCTCTGACTCTCTTACTTTTCTGGCTTCAACTTGTATCCTCGTACTGCCAGAAAAGACACAAAGGGGGAGATACATGGAGGAGAGACACTTGAGAAAAGAGACTTGTGGGTGAGAAACATGGGGAGGCTGTCCCTGGTCATTGGCAGAGAAAATGACGGCCATTATTGTGACCTCATACTGGATAATGGTATATTTTGAATTTTGAGTCTTTGTTTCTGTCCCTGCTCTCTGGGACATGCCTAACTCTGTTCCTGTGGTTCCCTGTCAGTTTTCAGACCTCAGTGACTCCACTTTGTGTCAACCCTGTTTGGTTGGGCATTTGCCCATAAGAGGATGGATAATTTTGGGAGTTTTATTGGGAAACTAAAATGCTTTTTTCTCTCTCTCTGTCTCTTTCCCTCCCTTTTTCCTTCTCTCCCTCCCACCTTCCCAATTCTATTACAAACCTATAACATTAAAAATATGCTTCCTTTGCCTTTGTGCACAAGGATGAACAAAACCCTTTTTAGAGTAAGCACCCCTTCACTGTTTGAGGTTTTGGTTGTTTGGTAAAAAAAAAAAAGAGAGAGAGAGAGAGAATAAAGAAAAAATGCATGCAGAAAGAACCTAAAAAGTTGGATTAATTAGCAAATCATTCTACTCAAGTCTCACAGGGTACTCATTCCTGGAAGACAGAGCGTTGGCAAGCAAATTCAAGGAAAGCTCTACTATAGAAAGGACACATTTGTCTTCCCTCCTGTGATTTCCACTCTTATAAATCTGAGCATTTGTCTTCTTAGAAACTCAGACTCTTGAAATAGAAGCTCTCCCACTGTCATTTTACAGTATAGGCCATGTGATTACCTCCTCACCCAAGAGAAACCCAAAATATTATATTTTCTATATGCTTTCAAGTGGCATCAAGTTAATCAAGGCCGGCTGAAATCATTCGAGGAGGCAAAAATCTGCTTTTCTTTTTCTTTCTGCAAGATGGCCTGATTGTGTAATCATACCCCAGCAGAATCTGGCTTGTGTTGTTAGAGGAATTATCTCCTCATTAAAAACAAATCTTAATAGGCCTAATTTGAAGACTGCTTTTGTCTGTAACATGATCAAGAGGGTAATGACTGTGAGCCATGCGAAATGGAGGGGGAGTCAGAGAAAGGCAGAAACATTAAATAGTGCAGATTATAGTCACATTAGAGTGCTTTTGAAATGCAAATAAAGTACAAAAAATACCAGTGGGCTTATTTCTATTTCATTTCTTGATACTCTGCTTAGGGCATGCAGGAAAACCTAAGTCCTAAAGAAATTATTCCCTCTGAGAGATAAAATTGCTCTTTACAGAGCCTTAATCTCCTCAGGTGTAAAACGGGGGTAACACTGTCTATAATTATCATAATAGGGTGATTGCAAGGGTGAAATTAATTAATATATGTGAAATATTTAGAGTAATGTCTGGGTTTCTTGTCCACCCAGCACATGACAATACTTACTAAGCTTTAGCTACTATTACCATTAGTTCTGTTACTATCACTGGCATTTGCCCTCTATGCTACATGAACAAGAATACCAGTCATAGACTCAAAGAATTTTGGAAGTGGAAACATTTAGGGTAATGTTTCCAGAACTGTGTTCCGTGAATATCTACTGTTACTTAAGATACTAATTTTATAAAAACTGGTGTCACTGATTAGTGACTTTTGGGAAAGGCATTTATTTATTTATTTAAAAGATTTATTTATTTATGCATACAAGCACTGGGGTACAGGCCAGAGGTGTGGGGGATGGTGAGAAGATTCACCACAGAGAGTGGGGAGCAGAACAGGCAGATCAACGTAATTACACTGCTGAGGGGAGCAGCGGGCACAGCAGGAGAGGTCTGCTGCACCATGTGGGTCCCCTCCCTGGCTGGCAGCAGGGATCAAACTCGTGCTGCAGTGGCTGCGGTTTGCTTCATAGTGCGTTGCTTAACCCACTGTGCCACCAGGGAGGCCCCCCGGCATTGATTTAAATAAAACCAAAAGGTTTTTATCATAGGGCCTTTCAGAACCTTTACTATGTCAGCAATGTGAATCTCAGAGAGGACAATGGTCTTCAGTCTTTCCTAAATTGATATTAAATGCATTTTTTATAGAAGATCTTATAACCCTTGAGGAATATTAATTCTTGAAAAAATTATGAAGAAAACTCAGTGATATACAAAAAGCAAAATGACTTCTCTACGCCCTCAGGTAATTAGGGACAGACTTTTGTTCTGATACCTTCTCGGGGGTACTTTGCAGAAAGCTGGTGGCTTGCTCTGTTCCACCATTTCTGCAGAAAAAGATACTGGGAAGAATGAGGAGTAAAACCTACTCATTGAGCAATTGCTCACATAAGTGTCCACTTCCCACGACTTGAGCTCATCCAAGTTATTAAGTTATGTCACTCTCCTGAACTTTTTTTTTTTTCTCTAAGAATGGAGATAACTTGCTTTTGGGTTCCACAGAAATTAAATGACACAATGCACATAAAATACATACATTAATTATAAACACTTTATCACTGCTGCTTGGATAGTGCTCAAAATATGTAGCCAGTTATTGATAAAAACTGGTTTTAGAAGGTGCCAATGTCATAGTAGGGAAGGAGATCTGATAATATTCCCTTGTTTGTTATCAACTTTTTAAAGAGTTTGTCAGGAGTTGCTCTGGAATGCTTTATTGTGAGCAATCTAGGAAGCTCTCTATAACACTGAACCGGCCATGAAAAAATCACATCATCCTCCTTTATATGGGTAAGGATAAAAGGACTGTTAACTATTATCAGCAGGGCAGAAATCCTGACCTAAGTTTGGTAGTCTTTGGATGGCTACTCCAAGAATTTCTCAGCCAAGAAGGATGGAAAGGGTCTCTAGACCATTGTCAGGGTAAGTGATGAAGTGGCCTATGGATCAGGTTTGATTGTGAAGTTCTCTTAACCAATCACTAATAAAGTAAGTACAGACAGACTCACCATTTGGAAACTTTTACAACAAATTGTGGAATAATTTTATGTCTCTGTAACTGCTGCATCCAAAGAATAATTATTGAAAGAGGGTATACATTTGTGTACCTTATTATCATTTCATTTTCCCAGAATTTATTTATATTTTACAAAAGCAACAGGACAGTTGAAAACTAAAATGAAAAAAAAAAATGGTGTTCTCTACCTTAGCTAGTTTGAGATTTAGACTAGAACAGTGGTTATTAAAACCATGGTCCTAGATCAGCAGTCTCAGCATCACTTAGGAACTTGTCAGAAATGCAAATTTTCTATCCCCCCCCCACCCCCCAGCCCAGTCCTACTGTACTGGAAAATCTGGGGAAGGACCCATCAATCTTTACTTGAATAAACCCTTTAGGTGATTCATATGCATACCAAAGTTTTAGAGCATGAAGAACATCTCCAAGATAGCTGTACTGTTTTTGAAGTTTGGTAGAGCACAATAGATATTATTTTCCAAACTCTGCTGTGCAAAAGTAATAGGACATTTCTCTAGTGAACTTCCATTCACTCAGGTTGGAAGTAATTTCAATTTCAGCTAGGATTAAGTTTGATCATGGGTAATATACACCCAAAAGGACAGTGATATAATCAATTAAAAGTCTTTAAAAGTCAACCAGCAAGGCTCTTTGGAGGTCAAGTCTGCTTTTTGCCTTACTATCTAAATCCTCTGTACAAGGGGACAGAGCCCTACCCACTACCTTTAATGGAAAAACTCAGGATTCCAGTAACTGTCTTGCCATATCAGCAATCGTATTTAACCATCCTGCCTGGTGGCCCTGGACTGACACCTAGAAGGTCTGAGGCCCACCCAGCCTTACTCTCTTGGGTTTGTTTATTCTTCAGGTAGACAGTGGTTAAATGTTGCCTGCTGAGTCTTTAAAACTCCCTTTACAGATCTGGGGACCCAAATTATTTCCTTATATTCCTCAGTAGTCTGTCTAGGATTCTCTCACTTGTATTACTTTTTTTTTTCTTCTTGGTGCATTTCTTTGTAACTCGAACTCTCGAGCAATAAATGGGAGAGGGGTGGAAGCACATTTTATAAATTCATTCTCATGCCCCCAGCACCGAAGTCAAACTAATTGAAAAATTAGTCTCTGGGGGGAACTAATTAGAACTTGAGATTGATGCTTTGTACAAAATTTAGTTCCTTTCTAGGTCTGGCATATTTCTCAACGTTCCTTTTGTCATTGTTTCCAGTTTGTAGCTAAGGGATTCCATACACCACTGGACTACCAGTAATAAAGTTTGCATGGTGATATTTTTTTTTTGAATGTAAGTAAAAATACTGGAAACTTTAGAATGAATTGTGGTATATTTTCCAATTTACCATGTCCAATAAAGTAATGAATTATATAATTCTATCTGTTTTCTTCTCTAAGGAAGAATTCCAGAAAATAGTAGGAAAAAGGGATATGTTATCAAACCAAATATTAGATCATATACATTAACTTGTCAGGAATAACTTCATTTGTGATTTTCTTAACTTCCTCTTACTTTCAAATCTAAGATCCTCTTTCCCTCATTTCTCTTAACTTGACTTAAGGAGGAATAAAATGATCTGCAACCCCACTCAAAGGCATCCACTTTTAGATATTTTGGTTCTCCTTCTAATCTTAACAAAAGATATTTTAGAGACACTGTCTTTTCAAATATCTACATGTATTTTACTTCTAGCCTAGAAATAATACATGAAGTGATACATACTTATAATTGGAAGTTGAAACCAAATAAAGTGTATAAAGGAAAAAGCCTTCTGCATTTTGTGGCCAGGCTTTGGTTCTGTTTGCCTAGGAATCAGGCACATTGCCACGGTTTCAGTAACTGTTGGCTGGTTGATAGTAAAGCTATTCTGCCAAGTGACGAGCAGGACAGGCAATCCTCTGGGGTCCCTAGTCTGGTTTGGATGGACCCATTCTGAATTTCAAAATGACATTTAAAATATGTTATTTTCCAACATTTTCTCAGTAGTTAGTCTCAAATTTATTCCTGACTGATAGAACAAATTGCAACAGGAAAACCTGGTTACTTGAGTGTAAGATTTAAATCTTTATGTTTTAATGTTTTCCATTTTAGCAAGATGCATTGGACAGTTATTTTTTAAAGTCCTTAAGTGTGAAATCAAGAAGAGAAGTACAAATAACTGTTGTTATTGTTTTCCCATAGAAAGAGCAGAAAAAACATGACTTGACCATATTGTACTGATGTATGCCTACAGGTAAAGATAGGTGAACTTTGTGTGTCCAAATGAAATCAAGAAAATATAAACCCTGCATGTCTCAGTATTTTGAAGTTTGCATTTAGCCAAGTCTTTTGTTTTGTACCAATAAGGCAGTGGCTGTGAGGTAGAATTTCCTGAGTGTTTTCTTTCATGCTCTCAAACCAGAATCTATTAGCTCTTCTCTTCTGAATGAAAGGAGATGAATTCAGAAGAGATGAGGAGCATGAGTGCAGAAGATTTATATTTCTGATTAAACCCTGACAACCATTCTGCTTGTTTCAGAAAGTGAGGCAAAAGAAGGCTTACAGGTAAAAATAGGGGAGGTAGGCTGAAAGGGAGGGACTGTGGCACACTTGATTTCACCTCTTTGCTGCTTGATAGACATTACTAATCAATCAGTTTACATTTCCCACTGAGCTTAGATATAGCCTCAGAATCTTAGTATATATATAGCCCCCCCCCCCCCCCGGGCAGCTGTTACTAATCTTAGTATATATATAGCCCCCCCCCCCCCCGGGGCAGCTGTTACTAATCTATCTGGGTTGGCTTACAAGATTGATTTACCACATGTATTATTTATTCATTTATTCAACATTTATTGAACATCTAAACTGTGCCAAGCATGCTAAAAACATTCAGGAGCAAGACATGAAGTTTATATTTTAATGAAATGAAACTCTTTTTATTGCTTTTTTTGGCCGTGCACATTTGCTTGGCATGCAGTAGGTGCTCAATAAATTTCTTATGCCACATTACACTGAACTGGCTTGTGCAGAGCATTCTGGCATCAGTGCCCCAGCTGGGGAGTGAAGTGTGGCCATGGTTCTCCCTCAAATGAGAACATTTGTTCCACCTTGGTTAGTTCCTGCCCAAGGTCTAATAAAAATTCACCATCAAGTTTAGTTTACAACTGGACATGTTTTGGCAGAACTAGATAGCCAAGAGAAGAATCGAACATGGAAACTCATCTCATCCCGTAAATTTGACCTCTGCATGTCTTTTAGATATGCTGATTGGATTCTTGCTAGAACACAATCTCAGACTCTGTCCTCGAAGGAAATAAATTAAACTGCACCACTAGAGGACAAATGGTTGACATTGTGCTCTTGCTAGCATCTTGTGTGCAGCTGTGAACAGCTGTGTTAGTGCCAGTTAAGCTGCGATAGCGTCATTGGGGAGCGAGATAAAGGGCGATTCTTTCACAAAGCACTATTCAAAGGGCCTCACAGGTGTGTTCGAAGGATTGGTTTTCTGCTATCTCCTTTCTATCTAAAATTTATATTGAGTTAAGGTGACTGGGTGATATAGTTCTGCCAAAAGTACTGGTCTTCTCCCTCCAGGAATGATTTAGGAATGCATGCTGTGGCATTCTTAAACAAAAATAAAACAGAGAAAATATTCCCCACTTTATAAACAGGATTAGCTTCTGATTCTCTGGAGTGATTCTTTGATCATTTATTCATTCCTTTATGAATAAGCCTCAGTTTTCATCCCTCTGGTAAAAGAAAGTAAAAAACGTGCCAAAGAGAGTAGTTCTTTTAAAAAATAACAACACTTTATTATCATCCTTATTTGTAGTTTTTCTCCTTAAAAGAACCCATCAGTTGCTCACCCTTTGATCACAAATGGTCAACACTTGGTGAACAAGGATGGGGTCAGACACTAACTGCTGATGAAGGGGACAACATGAGCAAAAGGAGGTGGAAAAAGGCCACCTTGAAAAAAGAGACTGAAGGAGCATTTGAATGTTTTAAACAGAATTCACATGGCTTTGTGAAGGGGAATGCTGTGTATGAGATAACCCTTTTGAGAAAGAGATAAAAGACTAAGTAGTAAAAATGTAAAATGGGTAGAAAGTCTAGGCTAGTTTTTCTAGTGCTGACATAGTACACAGGCTACCTTCTTGGAATCAAATGCCTTGAAAATTTGATAAGGCTGCGTTTCACTTATGGGTATAGAATCACGGAGAGCAGTGTGGGGCATGGCTCAGTGGTAGAACATTTGATTGCAGAATCATTGGGAGTATGGCCTGGATTTAGCTAATTGCCTTCTTCAATGAGTCCAGATTTGGGAATTACTGGTAGATCCCAGGACACGGACACACACACACACACACACACACACACACACGATGAGATGCAAACAGAGACAGAAAAACGAGATGGCAGGACTGCCCTTCTGTCTGTAGTCAAAACCATAAATAATATGTTGTCATCAATAAATAACAATTGAAGACTTACTATGTATTCAGCATTACTCTAAATGTTTTCTAGCCCTTAATTTTTTTTTCTTTATATTGAAAGGACCCATAATGCTCCTTCCACACAGGAGATCTGAGCACTTCATGCACTCAGGGCTGATCGCACAGATGGCAGGTCCCAAGTGGGCTTCAAACTCAGGAAGTCTGGCTCCAAAGCCTCAACTCTAAGCCTCCACCAGATAGACCAGGAAACACAGAAGACCATAATGTAATGTTCAAAGCACAGTGTAGAGTGTTAAGAAACTCAGAGATCTTTGCAGGATTACAAAGGAGACCTGATCCAGACCAGAGAGAGAACTCTCTAAAGGTAGAGACACCTGAGCTTAACTCTTAAAGGTTAAGTAAGAGTGAGCCACAGGGAGATTGGAGGGAGGGAAGGGTGTTCCAAGAGACAGTATGAGCAAAACCTCAGACAAAAGATACAGGATTCTGGCTTCTCAGAGTGTTGTTACCAGAAGATGGTGAATGGATATTGGTGGCAAGAATGGCAGCCATCTATTTAGTTAATGCAAATGACTACTATTTAATTGGCACGGATAATAATAATCATCTCAGTGGTTTTTAGTAAAGCTGCATATGTGGTAATGGTGGCATTGTATGACCTGTTGCTATTTTGAAGAACAACTCTTCTATTTTGCTCTTAGAGTCACGAGTTCTGACACAGCACCAATGGGACTACTTGAGTTGGTGTCCCCATGTCTGGGGTCTCAGCAGCAGTGATTTGGGACAATGAACACCTGGGTTTGGAAGACCCACTTCCAGGATGACTGGAAGGTGGGACTTACATGAGAGAGTGAGCCAAAGTCTGAGACTCAAATAAGGACTCTGGGGCAACATCATGATTGGCAACCATTATATTCTCCTGGCCTAGGCAGAAGTGAAGTTCATCAGGAGCCAAAGCTGCATGAACCTTAGGCCCAACATTGGCATTTCTCATGTAACTACTCAGACAATTCTTCCCCTCATGTCCTCATTTCCACACACCTTGCCTGGATCCTGAAATTAAAGAAACAGGGGATAGCTACACTTTCAAAAGTGCTTCTGAATCAAATTTCTCACAGACCCAGGAAGAAATATCACAAATTGGGAATGTTTGTTCTCAAGAATATGAACAAGTATCTCCCAACTATTCTTTATAATTTACAGGATCAAAAGAGTAATCAGTGTATTTAAACTTGAATTTTGTTTTCATGTATCCAGTCATCCAACAAGAACCTATTTTACACCTACTATGTGCTAGACATGATATTGTATTGTGAAGACACAGCGGTGAGTAAGACAAAGGTGGTCTCTTCCCTCACAGAGCATGCAGTCCTGTGAGAGAGAGACAGAGAAACCAGGTAACTCTACAAACATAAAACTAATTCTCAAATGCGCTGTGAAGGAATTAATAGGTGCTAAGCTAAATATAAGACATAAACCTAAGATGGAAAATACAGTTTATATATGTGGTAGTTGGGTTAGGCTTCTCTAAAGTTGTGATATTTGATTTGAAAACTAAAGAAAGAGAGAAAAAACAAGGTTTGATCCTGTTTATTTTTATCCTGACTTATTATTTCATCCTTATCTCTTTTCCTTTGAGTTCAGATGCTATTTCAAAGGGAATGAAACTAAAAGGCTTAGAGCATTGATAGAAGAAGAATCTAACTGGCCCTTACTCCTTTATCAGGTCTGTGTACCTAAACTCTACAGACAAGTATAAGCCCTAAGATTGAAGGGCTGACCTGATTCCCCAGCAGCACAGAAATCTGAGTGTAGCCCCAGCTTGCAGCTTCAACATGCCCAGTCATCAGTGAGCCCACCAAGTCTTGAGGTGTCTTATGCAGCCTCCCGGTGGGCCAACTGTATGTACCTTCAAACTGCAGAAGGGGGCAAGGTCTTCAGGCTAGAAGTCATTGAAATATGTGCTTCCAGAAAGTGTGCATAAGTTTTATTTTTCTTCATTAAAAGTTATTTATTAACACTGTGGTATTGATATTTAAGGAAACCTGGCCTTGGTGAATGTGAGGGTTGAGGGGGGGGACCCAGTAATAATTACTCTTAATTTAGTTGCTAATGTTTAGATATTAAACTGATCTTGTGAAAGGAGTTTCTTATATTTGAGCTTCCAATATCTGTGGCAGTTGCTAGAAGTGACACACATTTAGCAGGTTGGTGCAATTTATAGTTTGTGGAATATCTACACATGTAGCTGTTACTTGAGACTATTTTCTAGGAATTGCTTCATTCATGTATGCATCTATACATACTATTTATGCAAATACTTAACATATAAAAACCATGTGTATATGAATTTTAGTACCAATTCCTAAAATAATAGTTAATAATTAAGTGCACACTTACCTCACTTAACTCATACATTCATATGAACTTGTTATTCTATTCTATTCTTTAGGCAAAGAAACAGTAGGATAGTAGGAGCCAGGAAGAGCTACACTGTCCAGTAGAATAACCTGTAGTAGGTATAATTGACTTTTTAAATATATGTCTCTTAAAACTAAATGAATTTAAAAATGGTCTTTAAGTCACACTAGCCGCATTTCAAGGCTTGATAGACTTATTCAGTCTTCACAGAAAGTTCAGTTGGACTGCTCTGGAGACGAGCTTAGTTCCTCAACTTTGACAATTTTGATACGTGGGGTCTGGTAATGGTTGTGGGGAGTGTCCTCAACATTCCAAGATGACTACCCACCAGTCACTGGAAGCATCCTCACCCACTCTGTTATGGAATCCAAAAATGCTCCAGATGGTATTCCTATCCCCCAGGGAGAGAGGAATAAAATCATTCATGATTGAGAACCACCATTCTAGATGAAGCCTTGGGGTTAGAGGCATGGCAGGAAATTCCATAAACTGCTTTCACTTTCTTGTGCTTATTTTCTCACTGGTTAACAGGCTGACAAAATAGAACTCATTTTCACAAGGTTCTATGAGTGTTAATGCCATAGATACAGTATTTGGTAGAAGATAAAAGCATGTTCAATGGTTTTGGAGAGTGTCATCCCCCATTCACTCCTACCTGACAGATAGCTAGATTAGCTCATGTGGTATTCCGAAGCCTGGAAGTCAAGCTTTCTGATGGTGGTTGCATTTTCTCTATCCATGAAGTTGGACTTTCAAGTCTTAGATAATTCAGAGGCACATTAGTTTGATTTGTTTAGGTTACAAAGCCTATGTATATGGACACCTGAAACAAACAGAACTTTGACTTAACACAGAAAACCATCCTCCTGCCTCATTGCCTGAGTTTTGTCAGGATGAACCTAAGACTGTGAAACAATGAGACAATCGTTTAATAAGGGAAGTTTCTTATTTTCTATAAAATCAAACATTTATATCAGTTATAATGATATATAGATACATTTAGATAAAGGTCCCTATCAGGTTCAGACTACCATGTTTGTAGATGAAAAGATGACTGGGTGATTATATTGGAAGTTTGGGCCTATCCTGACCATGAAAAATCAAATACAGGATTTTAAAAAAAAATTTAGAGGGAAAATTAACATCCCTTTATCACTGAATTTTTCCTATGATTTATAAATTTAAGAGGGATATAATTTCCTGAATATAAGATTATCATTAGATTGGATCAGTTGAACCAAGATTTTTTTTTTTGACTTATCAGAAGATTTACAACTAATATATTAAAGATCGGAAGATAGGAGTTGATTTCTTCAGTCTGTACTTCAATCACTGACAGTTGATGGGCCATCTCCCTGTGAAACAGGTTCAGGTTTACCATGCACATTCATCAGATTTGCAGTGTGCCAGGCTGTGGGTTAGGAATTAAACATTACCTGATAAACCCCACAAACACATCACAGCAGCATAAAAAGGGTATTATATTTTCTATTTTGAAGGTGAGAAAACAGGTCTGCAAAATGCCAACATTCAGTGGAAGAAGAAATGTATAGAAACGTTTTGGAAGAAGAAAGGTATAGAAAACTTCGGGAAATAGAAGGAAATGAAAAGAATCAAGAACATTAGAAGGATTTGGAGGGGAATAGAAATTGGAAGAATTGAAAGGAAAAGAAGAATTAGAGTTAGGATGAACAAAAGAATTGAAGAAGGAAAAAGGCATTCCTGGTTTTTAATTCCTGATCCGTAGGTTGACCCCTTTAAGAACAGGGGAGAGGCAGTGAATGTTTTTTGTTTTGCTAGCCATGAGTTCATCATCCACCTCCTTCCTAAAAAAGTTCAAGTGACTGAGAAAACAAAGGAGCACCTACATTCTTACTTTGAGAGGGAAAATGTATAGATTTCAAAGAAACTTCCTGTTCTTTCTCCCAGTCTTAGGCAGTGGCCCAGGGAAAGTGAACTAGAAAGTCGATAGAAAAAAGTGACGAGCACATTCAGGATTCTCCCTCATCCTTCACAGTAGTGGCAATCCCTTTTGGTATTTATGTGATTCTATGAATTCTTTTCAGTAATTGATGTGGATGTGCCAAATTCTGGAAACCGACCAGGAATGTTGTTTGACATGAGGCTGAGGATAAGGAGGTTATTGGTACACACTTTAGTTCATGGGCAGAATATATTTTTAGTCTGTCAAAAGCATGAAGTTTGGCTTCCAGAACTGAAATCCACTGGATGTCAAACTTGTAGTTGGGCTTGTAAAAGTTCCACTGCTGCTGGCATCTGCAGTTAGAGCAGAGAGACAGCTGTACAACACATCTTCTTGCCAAAACGTGATTTGGGAAAGATTATTTTATTACAAGATTTATTTATATTGTTTCTCCACAGTACAAAGTGTTCTGGTGTGTACACAGAGCACAGAGGCAAGAGAAATACTGAAAGAAATCCTTGAGGCCCACAATTCACAAGCATCGTGTAGGCAAAGGACATGTGTGGTGTAGATTCTTGGCTAAGACATTCGATTCAGTGTAGTTTTTCTGCATCCATCAAATTAAAAAGAAATTTCTAACATGGTAAGGTCGATTTTCTCCCTAATTCTCTGAGGTTCCATCAGTAAGAAACATGATTAGAAGTAGATCTGGCTTTGCTAGACACCAAGAACAATCAAAATATCCTTCCCTTTCAAAAAAAGAAACATAAGTCTGCTTAATCGATTGTTTTCTGATAGTTTATCTTCTTTACACATTGTGTTGTCATTTTAAAGAGCTTAGATGTTCTTTTCTGGATTTCTTTTCCAGAAGCATGAATTTGTTACATTCTAAAGCGATCTACGGTGCTTGACATGGAAAATTGAATATATTTTAAAAAGAAAACAGATGGGCAGTTTTATTTATCTCCACTTGGTTATCATGGTGTCCTAAACCCATGGGTGGGATTTTTTAATACCAAGTTTATAACAAAGACAAGTAGGATTTATTGGATTAATACTTCTCTGACTATATATTTTATTTAATCTCCTCCTGATGTTGTATCCAAGCTAAATGTTTCTGGCTTTTTTTTTCTGTTTAATCATTTTCCCTCTTCATTTATTGCCAAATGTGTCATCATTGGGGTCAAGTATTTGCAAATGAGGACCAATTGAGCTCCCCCCACACCCACCCCTGCCTTCACAGGAGAGCTAGTGCTGTGATTTTGTTGCATCTCTTGCTTCAGTTGCTGAAAAGTATATTATTGATTGTGAGGATACGACTTGGCTTACAAAAGTTCCCCTCAACTCAACCAGTCCTAAGCCTCTTCTTGGTTTTTTGTTTGTTTGATTTTACAACTACTTACATATCCTTCA
This sequence comes from Galemys pyrenaicus, assembly GCA_019455555.1. NCBI lineage: Eukaryota > Metazoa > Chordata > Mammalia > Eulipotyphla > Talpidae > Galemys > Galemys pyrenaicus. The sequence goes on along the minus strand of JAGFMF010011397.1, from coordinate 2,770,244 downwards.
GCCAACTGTAAGTTCTTTTATAGAGCAGACTTTATCACCATAACTTCAAAAGTGGCTCACTGGGGAATGCCTACATTAAGGATCAGATTCTCTGTAGATATTTTTTTTGACTGATTCACCTCTTAGATGAGAAGTCAGATGCCTCCATGGAATTCAATCTGACAGATATTTTAAAATTAAACTTCATGAATATTCAGTAAGGCCAAGTGACATCCATGTTCTCTGCATTTTCCCTTTAAAAAGGTATTGTTTATACTAGGAAAGGAATTTTTGATAGAAAAAAAATTTAAGTTATATAGCAAATCTGTATGGAACAATTCTTTGAACTACTGAATTTTAAAGCTCTTCAAAATAATTTCACCCTAGCAAGGTCACTTTCAAAGGACAAGGTGATTTCTTAATGGCATCTCTCTGCTTGAGGCTCACTGTATTGAGTTTCCAAGAACACAGAATTGATCAACATTAAGTCCATTTTACTCTTCTTTTGCACTATCTGAAAACAGAATTCCAAATCATAAAAGTTCCCATTCAAAATTAGAAAAATGACTGCAATGGTTAGGATAGAAAAAAATAATATAAGGAGATTAAGATATTAAAAAAAATTACTTAGACTTGATGTAAGGCCAAAAGATTACTTGAACCACTCCCAAATCATACTAGCCCAGTTAAACAAATTAAGCAATGTAAGAGACTATCTTAGAGACTAATAAGGAAATTATTTAGATAATATTTGGGAATTTTGTTAAAACAAGTAACAAAATTAAAACTGGGGCCAGCAAAAGGCACTGTGAGTTGACCTTTTCATTAGCTAAACTACCTCAAATCAAACTTCCCATGGGAAATCGATACCCAATCCACTGGAATCAAGTCCAAAGTCAGGAGCTCTTAGGCCAGTTTTTTACCTGTGGTGGATGGTAAATTTTGCACTTTTGGTATATCAATTAATTAGAATCCAACTAAATGAGAAGTCACCAAGAAACATATAATAATAACAACAATAATAAAAGCTGTATTATGAGATTTTTCTCACAAGTCTCCAACCTTGGAAGGGAGATATCTTTTACTCTCATTTTGAAAATAAGAGTATCACTGCCTGGAGAGTTCAAGTACTAGGGTATAAAATCCAGAGATACGAATAGAAGTCAAGACTTTTGTGAGTTGTAAGCTAGACTGTAAAACTAAATACACCTAGATTTTTGTCATGCTTCCAGTACTGACTAGTTGAAGAACCTTGAGTAAGTCACTTAATGTTTCTGAGCCTCAGTTTCTTCATTTTTACTTAGTGAAAAACTATTACTAACTCAATATTGTGAGCATTAAAAGAGGTCATTCATTTAAAGTTTTCAGCATAGTAGCTGGCTCATAAGCACCCAATAAACCTCCGCTGTATGGAAAAAGAATATGAGATGGCAACACAAAATTGAGTTCCAGACTCCCCCCAATGTGTTCAAGGAAACACACTCAAAATACTGAGTGTTCTATTCAGTTTCCATTCTCCAGAAAGATAGATTATAGTAAGAACTCAAGTAGAAAATGATGTTTCAGGCAGAGTTTGGAGTATGATATAAAAAGAAGTAAGATTCATGTTTACTGTGATTACTAAGGCAGGAAGGTGAAAACACAGTTCAGAAAGCTTTTGAAGATCAGCAGTGAGACAATAAACCCATTTCTAGTTAGCCTTCACGTAGCTTTAAAAATCAATGGGCAGTCTGGTTTATATGTTCTATGTTTAAATAAGCCTCTTCTAAAAACAACTAGCTTAACAATAATTAAAAGAGTGAAAGCAAACAGGATTCTCTTTTTATCTTTCCTTTTTTGGACCTTCTGGTGATTTATAGCAAAGTGTACTTGACCTTCCCATAAAAGCTCCAGTAATTTTGGGAATAAGAAAAATGGGAGGATTAAAGAAATCGGAGAGTCCCCAAAGCTGCCAGAGCTGACAAAGTGATTCCAAAACTGAACCCTTGAGCTTCAAAGTCCCTTTCACTGGCATGTTACTGGCATGTTACACAGCAGAACGCCTAGCTGCTGGCAGGCCAAGGTTCAATACAAAGCAAGACAAACTTCACCGCCTGGATCCTACTGCTGAGAACTAAAAGGGAGGCATATCTGATGAGCTGATGAGTGGGGCATCGACTTCATTTATGGATTGTTAAAATCCTTTGGAGTCAGGTGCTTTTTATTTAAGGAAGTTTAAAAATACCCTCAAACAGCCAAAAACATATATGTAATAAAACTTTCTAAGCTATAATCAACTTGCCTGTCCCCTTCTGGCTAAGGTCTGTCAAGAACCAGTAGAGGCTTCTCTCTCTCTCCTTTGAAACTCCAATCACTTCACAAATACCTCTTCTAAAATAACGAAAGATCCCTCTTGCATCCTCCTTGTGGTAGATGCATCACATTTGCTTATCTCTATGGTTGCATGATTCTATTACCTTTTGAGAGATTGCTTTGGGAACTTTACTGATAACAAAGTAAAATCCAGTAACCTATTTACTCTTGAATCTTCTTACCAGAAAAGTCTTTCCCAACCACCGGGAATATAAAAAGTTCAACATTTAAGAACAGTTCATTCTGGACCGTCTGGATGGAGAAAGGGGATGAGAACTATTTTCAATGGCTTTTCTCGTGACATTTACTCCTTGACTCCTTAGGAAAACACATCGGTTCCCTCCGTCTGCAGCTGAGTGTACGTCCCTGCTGACTGCAGTGCCCGGGATTGCGTCCTCAGTCCTCAAAGGGGCCATCACTCAGAGCTGAGGGCTGGACGGGAGCCACAAGTGGGCAACAACAGTCTTTAAACAAATTGGTTGCTTCCTTGTCCTCACAGCAAAGAAAGAAAGAAAAAACTCAAGGTTGATGGGAGTGTGGGAGACAAAAGAATTAAGAAAAATGACTGCAAACTTGGAAATAAGGCGAAAAGATTGTTGTGAGCCCTTTCTAGAGCAAACTAACTATGCGCCTTGTGTAGTTAACCCACTAATGGTCAATGCATGTTTAAGGGATGCATTGTCCCACACAGTAGCCACCAGCTGTATATGGTGATTTAAATTTATTTATCTTTAAATATTTATTTATTTATGCATACAAGCACTGGGGTACAGGCCAGAGTCGTTGTGGGGGGGTGACAGGATCCACCACAGAGAGCAGGGAGCAGAACAGGCAGATCAACGGAAGTACACTGCTGAGGGGAGCAGCGGGCACAGCAGGAGAGGTCTGCGGCGCCATGTGGGTCCCCTGCCTGGCCAGCAGCAGGGATCGAACTCGTGCTGCAGTGGCTGCGGTTTGCTTCATAGTGCGTTGCCCAACCCACTGCGCCACCAGGGAGGCCCGGTGATTTAAGTTTAAATCAGAATTAAAATTAAATAGAAAAATCAGTTCTTTATGAACTCTAGTCACATTTCAAGTGTTCAATGGCTACAGAAAGCTGGTAGCTACTGTATATCATACAGCACAAATGGAGATTTCTATCAATGTAGAAAGTCCTATTGGACAGCTGCTCAAGGGATGGTAACTTTATCTTAAAATTTACCATTAATTAGAGCAGACTATAAAGTTAGATGTTTACTTCCAGAGACTGATAAACTTCAAATGATTTCTGTTCCCTAAAGAGACAAATGAATTCTGTCCATAAGGAAAGGCATCTCCAAAGACTATGGTTTTAACTGCTCTGAAGGAAACTGATCAGTTTTGTATCTAAATATGCAATCTTGTTCCAGCATTTTTAACTGACTAAATATATGTCAGTTTCTTCTATTATACTCTGAAAACAGCTTGACATCTTGCGGAGTCCCTTGTTACTGAGCTAGAGAAATTCTTCATATGGATTTACTATATATTTGAGAATATTATATTTCTAACTTTTAATGAATTATACTCTGACAAAGTGATTAAACAGACACATTCAGTAAAAATTTGATTTTAAAAGGTTCTAAATTAAATATTGGGGAGATTGTTCTCTTGGTACAATTTATTTAAGTGCTTCCCAGCTTTCCTAAGAATACAGCAATACAGAACAGAGATTAAAAGTCTAGACTTTGAAGATATTGGTTAAGGTCCACAGAGGCTAGATCCAGGATAAAACACAAAAAGGAAGCAGGAACAAATTAGAAAAGTTGGGGAAGGTAGAAACTTTTCCCTTTTCCTTTAGATAATACTATATCGTTTGATTTTTTAAAAACACTAATGAGCACATAGAGCCACATAATAAAAGCTAAAACTAAAGTTGTATTTATAGGAAGTATTAAGTCAGCATTCCACCGCTTACTGTATGACCATGGGCAAGTTATACAAGCCCTCTGAGCTTCAATTTCCACATATGTAAAATGGATATCATAACAACTAGATTATAGGGTTGTTGCTATGATTAAATGAATGTGTTGCCCATAGTAAGCCCTCCTTGATACATGTTAGCTGTTATTGTGCTAGTCCAGGAGACTAGAAGCATTTCATACAGTTATTCATTGAAAGCAGTATTTAATGACTCCCATTGATTCTGAAATTTCATATGGATTCTGCATTCTCATCTATGATTTATTTTATGTTAATTTGAACATGATTTCCTCTCACATTCTTCCAGGAAAGATGTCACATTTGTCAAATTTATCTTTGTCTATTCCCGGTAAGTTCAGCATATCATCAAAAGCACACCTACTTCGAATGGAAAAGCATGGTATCTGTCATAGACACTGGGTATGAGTTCAGCTCTTTAACCTAATTTTAGTTGACGTTGAGGAATCAAGAGTATCAAACAAAATATACATTCACACAAGCACACATACACCACTAATACCACACCAACCCAATACTATCCGAACAGTGCCCAAACACCACCCAAAAACCTACCAGAAATTGTAACTTAGTCAATTATTTTTTGGTAAAGGCAAGAAAGAAGAAAGATTCAATGTATGACATAGTCATTCCTGAGGTCCCCTAACCCTGCCCCAACCCTGTCCTAACTGATCAATGTTCTCTCCTTTCTAGCAGAAAGCAATTCATCTGTTAGACTATAGAGACTCCCACAGAGGAGAAACTCATAATAAGCAAATGCATCAGTTCCAGAGAACCAATCTTAAGAGGATTAAGACCCAAAATAGCCTGCAGAGTCTCCCTGGGAACATGGAAATCCTTTCCTACATTCTACTTCCCAGGGGACATATAGGTTCTACTGCCCTGCCCACGCTTATAGTGGTGTGGAGAGGTCAATAAGTGTCTGTGGCTGCCTCAGGGAGAAGTTAGGAGAGATGACAGATGTTAAGTCTTTTTATCTCATCGCAGTGAATGGTAAAGACATTGATAGTAAGTGTAAAGCAGATTTTTTGCTAAAGTAGGTCCCTTTTCCAGACTTATCTGTGCCCTTAAAGGATCATTTAATATTTTTATTAGGTTCTCCCTGGTGGCACAGGGGCTAAGTCTCAGTGCTATCAAGTTATCACCAGCTACTGCAGCTATCCCCAGCCAAGGAGCTAAACCACATGGCACAGCAGACCTCTCCTGTCTCGCCTGTTGCTCTCCTCAGCAGTGTATTTCAACAGATCTGCCTGTTCTGCTCCCCACTCTGTCTGGTGAAACCTCTCACTCCCTGCACCTCTGACTTATAAGCCAGTTCTTATGTGTATAAATTAATGAAAAAAATAAAAATAAAAATAACATTGATTTTACTGAGTATTAATAAAAGAAATATTTAATAGTATTACTTAAAAAAATCACTTCCAGCATTGGCTACAAGTGCCCTATAAATGGTCTCCACCCCAGCACCTTATTATTTTGAGTAACCTGTTTAGTCTTTGATTCTTGTACAGTGCTCAACATAGTATACCAGACCTTGGAAAGCACTCAATAAGTGTTAACTACCATTATTATTATTACTGATCCAATTGGGGTTATCACAAGGAAGCCAACTCCTTGTACTCTTTAGACTTACTGAGGAAAAGTCAGCTGTGAGACTTATCAGAACCTCACCCTTTATAAAGGGGATAAAACACCATCTTCAAGATGGTTAACAGGATAAGGTGGTAACGAAGGGAACTGTGGGTGTGGTAAACTGGAAATGGTGAGGCACCCAGAGACTAGCCAACCCAAGTAGACATGACCATGATCCAAAAGTTGTGTACCCCCAACTTGTGTGCTGAAATCGTAACCACCAGAAATGAAATCCTACAACACTTGTGTGTTGAAATCCTACCACCTTGTGGAGGTAATTAATTAGGTTCTGAGGTGGGGACCCCATGAATGGGATCATGCCTTTTGAAGAGGAAACAGGAGCGCCTCTTTCTCTCTCTGCTCTTTGTCAGGTGAAAAGATAAGGGGTACGTATCATCACAACCAGGAAGGGTGCCCTCCCAGACACTAGATCATTCCAGCCTCCAGAACTGTTAGATAATAGCTTTCTGTTGCTTACAGGCTGAAGAGGTAAGTGACAGCTTTAGTCACTTGCAGAGAGGAGGTGATACAAGTGTAAGGGAAGAGAGCAGAAATCTAGTGGAGCCCCACTTAAGCTAGCAGGCCAAGGAGTCCCAGTCGCAGCCTGCAAAATCAGCCTCCTATGCCGCAAATATGAGGACATATTAACTCTGGAGGAAGAGACATAGAATAACCACAATTTAAGAAAGTGGAGTCAAATATATGGATAATTTGCCAATTCACTGCTGCTGATGAAATTCATTCTCTATAGGCATCCCAGCCTGGCCTTCTGACCCTAGTTCTGGCAACCCCCTTCCCCTTGTTAGCACATGCTGGCCATTAAAGCCAAACCTAAGCAAGTCAGAGAAAATGCAAAGGCAATTTGTGCTACTTAATTTCAAAGCCCCAGTCCTTTGAACAGCATTAAAATCTGTTTTTCATAGAAGGCAAATTAGTTAATTTCAAATGTGCTCTGTGAATATCACAGACCACCCAAATGTTTACTTATTTTAGTCTTCCTAGTAGGTTAAAAGAACCCATTTGCTTTGAGAGAAAGAAGGGGTGGGCAATCATGCATATAAAATTATCTAAATTAAGGACCACTTCCATATTAAAACAACATTAATTATTCATTTAGCAAAGGAGAAAAGTTTACCTATCATAGAAAACCCCTAGGGTGACATTCTTTTCTACAAACCTGCTTCTAAGTCAATTAACATCCCAAACATCCCTTTTATTCAACTACTCTTTTTGTAAGTATTTATTTATTTATGCAAACAAGAACTGGGGTGCAGGCCAGAGGTATGGGGGGTGAGAGGACTCACCAGAGACAGAGTGGGAAACAGAAAAGGCTGACTGACTGAAATACACTGCTGAGGGGAGCAGCAGGTGAGACAAGAGAGGTCTGCTGCACCATGTGGGTCCCCTCCCTGGCCAGGGATGGAACTTGTGCTGCCGTGGCTGTGGATGCTTCACAGTGCGGTGCTTAACCCCTTGCACCACCAGGGAGGCCCTTTATTCAACTACTTTTTCTGTAAATGAGAAAAGACTATGGAAAGAAAAACAACTGAACACTTTAGTCATACCAGGTCTTCAGGTTCAGTGGATTCAAGTTCTCTTGGGCCAGGAAGTCTGATCCAGAATTTCCAAGTTTAAGAACTCTGTGTGGAAAAACCCTTATCTCTGGCTTACAAAGGTCAATCTTTGGAAACCAGTCAGTGTGTTATGCCCCAGCCTGAGAGTTCAGCACATGGCAGAAGAGGACTGAGAAGGGGTTTAATATGTGACTGAATTTCCAAGCCCCCTTTCCCTCACAGCTCACCAGGAAATATCTAGAGTGAACCATTGCCCAAACTTAACTCACAGCTGCCTACTAAGAGTCTATTGTTCTGCCAACTAGAATAATGTAGAATATTAACAGCAGACTTCAGGCATGGTCCAGGGACCCAAAAAAGGATATTCAAAGAATAAATTTTTATTTGCAAGAAATAAGTACTTTGGGACCTCCCTGGTGACGTCAAACGATGAAGCATCTGCAGCCACTGCAGCATGAGTTGAATCCCTGGCCAGGGAGGGGACCCACATGGCTAAGAAGATCTCTCCTGTCTCACCCACTGCTCCCCTCAGCAGTGTATTTCAGTCAGTCTATCTGTTCTGTTGCCCACTCTGTCTGGTGAGTCCTCTCAACCCCCACACCTCTGGCCTGTACCCCAGTTCTTGTATGCATAAATAGATCTTAAAAAAAAATCTTATTCATTTAATCATAACAAAGCCAAGAATCTTTCTACTGTATTTGTCTGAATAAATTTGGGCTTACCATACCCTCTGAATACTGTGGAATCATAGCAATGTGTGTTGTTTTTCTAGTTTTCATAAAAAATTTTTTGATATACAGCCTACTTTGATAAATTCTATGTATGAACTGGACATTGACAAGGACTCAGGGTTATTAAAATTTTGAAAATAGCTGCCTACCCAAATTTGCCAAAGGAACATTGGGAGGTGGGGCCCAGATCTACAAAGACAGTCCCCTTTTCTTTGCCTGTAGTGTCTGAAACTTCTGAAGTTAATATATTTAGATGGTTCAACTCTCTTGCTTTCTAAGATAACTCTATTCAAGTACAAATACCACTAAGAAAAGATACTCTTAAAACTGTGGGGTTCCTGAACAGTTTGAGAAAGGTTAGTAAGGGTACTCAGGTGCTCCATAAGTTGAAAAGGTGAGAGAAATGTTAGCACCTGCTTCATAACTTTTCTGAAGGCTTATCACTGGGACATAAATTTCCATCAAATGAATATTAAGGTTTAAGTTTACAGCTAGCTGCTCCTTAGCTGTGTGGTCTTTGGCAAATCTTTTACATTTTCCAAAGCTCAGTTTTACTCTCAGTAAGATGGGGCAGTAATACTTCATTAAGGTTTTGTGAGGATTACATAAGATCTTTTATATAAAGTTACTAACATAGTGCTTAGACCATAGAAGGTGTTCAGTAAATGGCTATTATAACAATAATCCCATCTGCTCCCTACAATAAGATAAAGAACACTTAAATGTCAGATAGTAGGAAAAAACAAGGAAGAAGCAGATGGTTGGAACATTTCAATGGCAGCTGGCTCTCTGTTTGACTCTTGTACTACTCTGTCCCTTACAGGGCTAGGAATAAGGAGGCTTTATTTTTTTTTTTCTTGAAAATAATTAAATTTATTTTTAAAATTTTCCTTCATCGGTGGTTATTTTTATTTTTATTTGTTTTTTTTCTTTTTTTTTCTATTAAAATATTTTAAAATTTACATATACTTGCCATTAATTGTAATCCCCATGTATTCCCCATCACCATCTCACCAGTGCTTTAAAAAGGAACTGTCGCTGCTTTTCGTAGAGTAGATTCAACTCAGAAGAGAGAAGGAGACACAGGGGGAACCATAAATAGATGCAGCTGTCTGATCCTCAGGTTCATCCCTGAGAGAATATTTACTTAGCTCCATGGAAACAGGTGTTTTTCCTTTCAGAAGATTATGGTTTTACAATTTCTTGCATTTGAATGCTAACATTTCTTTTCTCTAGTTAACTGCTTTGTAGCTTTTGTAGTGTGGCCTAGATAACATTTTCTATGGCTACTAGTTTTCCTAAAGTTAACTGGTCTGATGCATGCCTACTTCACACTACATTGCTTCATGGAGTGAGGGAGCACTTCATGGTTGCTGAAAAATAGAAAGTGGTGTTTTGGGGGTCATACTGAGGCTTGCAGGTTTTAGTCTGGTGATAATCCTCATTTTCTTACTAACAGGGTTTGCAAAGGAAAATGGTGTAGATAAGAGTTTAGTCCTCCTGAGGGGGCTCAAAACCCTTCCACTACTTTTAAGTGATGAAAATCCTTTCAAGGGTACATTTTTCTTTGTATATTCATCTGATGGCTTGATTTCCTGGTGTTACATTTGGCATCTTAAAGTAGAATACCCACTTCATTAAACAAGTGATGCATATTTGCCATGAGTGTATATGAAATCATTTCAGGAGAAAGTAATATTCGAGGACAAATAACTATAGAGCTGAACTCTGACATTCACCATACTGCCAAAGTTACAGTTACCAATGGGACACTGGACTGCCCAGCTTTTCTGTCATTTTCATTTAGGCAAGATTGTGCTCTAGGAACAAGGCCCTTCTTTCTAGCTTGATATAGCACTTTGTCAACTGGGCCCTAACAACACATCTGGGGCCACCATGTCTCAGAGATCATTGGGAAAGAGCGCTAAAGACTTCAGATCCAACATGTGAAACTATCGCTTGTCCATTTACTTATCAATTTACTTATCCATCCATAGACAATTGCTTATCTATTTATTCAAATCTATTCAATCATGAATTGCTAGATCTACCATATAGTCTCCTTTCCACTGAAATCCAAATGTAGATGTTCTTGTCTCATCCGATCCATTAGATATCCCCAAATAGGCTGGGCTAGAAACCCTTTAGGTTTATCCAGGATTCCAATGTACATGAATCTCCAGGCCAAGTGCCACATCTTTATCTCCTGGGAATGGACATTTCATACACACTATATTACAAAGACCAGCAACTTTCCACTCAACAAACCTCATTTGGTTAGTTGAACTAATGTTAATACCATACTCCATCTTTGAAAGTGCAAGACCAAGTAAATGTCAAGTCTCTTCTCAGAAGAGACTTAAAAGTGCTTACAAATGGGGGAATAATTTTACCCAGATTTTCCTGAAATTATTAATAGCACCTACTTTATGCACAAAGTGTCACAATTTCAGTGATAAAATATGTTCTCACTATGTTTAGAAGTGTCATCATCATCATAGTGATTACCTGAGAAACTGTATCATCCCCTGTTATTTATTTGGGTAAAGATTATGTTGCTATAACAAAGAGGTTCCAAAATACAGTGACTTAAAGAATATAGAGATATAATTCTTTTCCATTTAACCATTTTGAGATGAAATCTCTGAGATGGCAAAGTCTTCCCTCCACAGAATAATTCAGGAACCAAATTTTTCTGTCCACATGGTTCCACCATCTTTTAAAGGATTGGCTTGTCTACATGTTTAGATCTATGTTGTCATTTGGTTTCTACCTCAAAGAAAAAGGAAGAGGGCGTATGGTGAAGAGAATTCCAAGGGTTGAAGACCCAGAAACAAAAGCAAAGCATATTATTTCTGCTCACATTTCTGACTGAAGGAACATAATTACATGTCTATGCTTCATGTCTTAGCTTAAGTTCACTTGAAAACAAATCCTGGAGCAAATATTTTGTTCTATTTTATGAGGAATTATAATGTCAGAAATGAAGGACACAAAGGAATGCAGCAAAGAGAAAGTGAACGTAAATATGAAGGTGTTAATACTGAGTTCACTAACTTTTGTTATAAAATATGACCAATTTTTCCTGTGGAACCATCTTTTGGAGCACCACATAGAGAGTTGGAGAATTAATTCATTAGTGTCCATTTTCTATTTGTTTGTTTCTAAGGTATATAAATGCTTTTTGATGTAGCCCCATTTGTTCATTTTTGTTTTTATTTCCCTTGGTGTTGGAGGCAAGTCTTCAAGGGCATCCATGATCTCAATGTCTCCCAATGCTTTGCCTGTGATTTAGTCTATATATATTTATGGATTCAGGTTTTCATGCAAGTCTTTAATTGCTTTGAATTATGGTGTTAGTGGTATAGTTTTATTCTTTTACATATGGTTGTCCATTTTCCCCAACATCTTTTATCTAAGAGACATTCCTTTCTCCATAGTATACTTTTCATTCATTTGTCATATTAACTGTTACTTATTTCTGAGCTTACAATCCTATTCTGTTGGTCTGTTTTTATTTTATTCTAACACCATACTGTTTTAATTACTATAGCTTTGCAGTATAGTTTGAAATCTGAGGGTGTGCTGCCTCTGTTCTTTTTGTCAGATTTATTTTGACTATGTAGAGTCTTTCCTGGTTCCATGTAAAATTTTACCAAGGCTTGCTCTATTTCCTTTAAGAATGTCATGGAAACAACCATGGGGATTACATTAAATTTATATATTGCTTTGAGTGAAATGACCATTTTAACGATGCTAATTCTTCTAACCCATGAGCAAATGATATATTTCCATTTTCTTTGTTCTTCTATCTTTTTGAACAATATCAGGTTTCCTTGTATAAATTGTTCACCTTATTAAGTTTATTCATATTTCATTTTTTTGACATGATTGTAAATGGGATTGTTTCCTTGATTTCCTTCTAGTCTATTGTTTGTACATGGAAAATCAACAGAATTTGTATATTAAGCTTGTAGTATGCCATTTTATTGTACTGGTTTATTATTGATAAGAGTTTTTTCATGGAATCTTTAGGGTGTTCTGCATATATTATGTCATCTACAAAAAGTGATATTACTTCATCTTTCCAAATGGGTAATTCTTTTATATCTTTCTCCTGTTTAATTCCTCTAAATAGGACCCCCGTTGATATGTTGGATAGTAGTGATAAAAGTGGACATCCTTGACTTATACCTGATCTCACAGGGAAAGTTTGCAATTTTTCACCACTAAGTATAATGTTAGCTGTAGGTTTTTTACATACAACCTTTGTCAGAGAGGTATTTTCCTTTATCTGTTTTTTTTTAATCTTTGTTTTTTTAAATATTTATTTATTTATGCATATAAGAGCAGGGGTACAGGCCAGAGTCACAGGAGGTGAGAGGATTCACCAGAGACAGAGTGGGAAGCAGAACTTCAGGCAGATTTCAGTCAAAATACACTGCTAAGGGGAGCAGCAGGAGAGGCCTGCTGTGCCATGTGGGTCCTCTCCCTAGCCAGGGATGAACTCACACTGCTGTGCCAGGGATGTTTCACAGTGTGGTGCTCAACCAGCTACACCACCAGAGAGGCCCTATCTCTGTCTGTTTGTTTTTTGAGAGGATTTAAATAGGTGTATCAAAATTCATTTCTAGGTGTGGTTTTTCCATTTTATTGGTGATTGAATTCTAGTTTGATACCACTGTGATGAAAGAAGATAAGCATTTCCATCTGCATGAATTTATTAACTCTTTATGACCAGTATTTTCTCTGTATCTATTATATGACCATATTATACTGTTTTTCATATGTTGAAAATGAAAACTATCTTTGCATCCCTGGAATAAATACCACACGGTAATGATGTATGATACTTTTAAAGTATTGTTGAATTTTATTGACTAAGACTTTATTAAGGATATTTGCACTTATGCAAATATTAACCTGTATTTGTCTTTTCTGTGTGATAGCCTTGTCTGCTTTTGATAGCATAGCAATTTGGTCTCATCATATGAGTCTGGAAGTATTAACTCTTCTTCAATTTTTGTAAGAATTTGTGAAGAATGGGTATTAGTTTATTTATAAAGACTTAGTAGAGCTCACCTGTACTATGTCCTGGGGTTTTGTTTTGGAGGGAGATATTTGATTACTGTTTCAATTTCCTTGCTTTTTATGGGTCTGTTCAAGTTTTCTATTTCTTTTCAATTTAGTCTTGGAGGGACGTATGCTTTTAAGTATTTCTCCATTTCTTCTAGGTTATCCAGCTTATAAACATAATAGTCACTTATGATTTTTCATTTCTGAGATGTCTATTGTAACTTCTCCACTTTCTCATTCTATTTATTAGTGTTTTCTCCATTTTTATCTTACTGAGTCTAGCTAGGGTTTGTTGAGTTTCCTCAAAATAGTATAATATTGGGTTTTGTTATATGATCCACTTCATGTCTTTTGACTGGTAAATTTAGTTGATTTACATTAAAGGTTATTGCTGCTACATGAGAGGACAACTGTTATAATTTTGTCTTCAGTTTTCTGGTTCTATTTCCATGTCCAATTATTCTGTGGACTATCTTCTGTTTGATTTAAAGAACAGCTCTCAACATTTCTTTTAGGGGAGGTCTAGTACTGTCAAACTCCTTCAGTTTTGTGTATCTGGGAAAGCCTTTATTTTGCCTTCATATATGAAATTAAGACTTGCAGGGTATAGTTTTCTTAGCTAGAAGCTTTTATCTTTTGAGTATTTTGAACAGGTTATTCCAATTTCTCCTTGCCTGAAGTATTTCTCTTGAGAAGTCTGATTGGAATACCTTTATCAGTTACCTGTTTTTTTTTTTTTTTCCCTAGTCTCTTTCATTATCAGTTCTTTGCCTTGAACTATTTATAGTTTCATTACTGCACATCTTATTATAGGTCTCATTTCATTTAGATAACCATGTGTTCTTTTATTTCATGGACTTTTACATTCAGTTCCTTCCCCAGGTTTTTGGTGTTCTACTGTATCATTTCTTTAAATATCTCTCTGTTCTTCCTCCTCTCTTCCTACTCTGGGATACCCATTGTCCTATGTTACCCTTCCTAATGGAGTCAGATGGTTCTTGAAGTGTTTCTTCCCTTTTTTTTTTCCTGTTGTTTTTCTCACTATTTCCACCTGTGTCCTTGATGCCTTAATGCCCTTGTTCTAAGATTCCATAGCTTTCTGTAGAATGTTTTATCTCCATTGAGCTCCTTACACCCTGAATCTGTTCTTGTCATGTAGAAATTCAATCTACCTTATTTTCAGTAATTTTATTTCTGAGGTCATTCCACTTATTGTTGTGATTTTTGTTGTATCTTTTTGATTAGCTGCTCTCACTTCTTTCATATCACTTTGACTTGCCTTTCTGTGTCTTCTTCTGTCTCCTTGATTCTTTATTATAGTAGCTTTGAACTCTCTCTCTCTGATGAGAAGATGAAATCTTCCATGATTATATTGATGAATTGTAGAGATTTCTTCTCTCCTTGGATGTTGTATTCCCATGAGGTCTCAGGTGCCAAGTACTAAATTTATTTTGTTTGCCCATTGTGCTGCTTTAGATTTCCCAATTTTAAAAATATCTGTAGCAGTACTTATAGAGTTGAACTATTTTTACTTTCACTACAGTTGGCATTGTGAATTTGTTTAATTTGATTTTTTGGTCTTTGCTCAGTCCCATAGGTACTGAAACCTGTTTTTGCAGTTGCTGAATCATCAGGGTTAGAGAAAGGCCTGCAGGGGTCTAGTTACTGATTCAGATGAGCTGGGAGATAAGGAAATAGGGTGATTGAGAAGTAGGAGGGGGGCTATTATAACCCTCTTTTTTTGGGTTTCCAGATCACAGACTATAGTAGGTCACTGTAGTTCATGAGATCAGGATGAATCTTCAGGGTGTGGGAGGAGCAGTGGAGTCCACAGTATTGTCTCTGATGTCCTTGCCACGGATTCAGAATCTGTGGAGCACCCCATCTCCTATACATGTACTTCCCCGGATCAATAGTTTGTGCCTGCACACCATTTAGCTCTCCCTTTCTCTAGGCCCCTGGCTGAATAATCAGCCCTGCTGTCTGAATCTTTTGTCTCAGACCGCAGCCTTCAGACATATCTCCCCACCCACCTCCTGTTTAATGAAGTGTGGCTCAGTCTCTGTCTCATGTTCTCTGTTGTCATATGTGTTGGTCTCATATATTCATGGGATGTTCCAATTTTGCCCCTAGGCACAGGACTTTCAGTGTGAAGTGTCCCTCTGGTTAACTGTTAGATTATCCTCTCAAGAATGAAGCAAGCAACCTTCTTGTTATCATTTTGGTTAGAAGCCTTTAGGATATATTATTTTTTATGGAGAAGAAAATAAAGTAAGCCTGGAAGTACACAGTCCTGGGTTATAAGCCCAGTTCAATCCTCACTGAGCATGTTTCATAATGCCAACTAGAATAATTTCACCACAGACCAACTCCACAGAGGCAGGAAGGATATGGGAACTGTGTCCTAATTTCCTAATGGGAGCTGACCTTGATTGTTTCAGGGCGTTACCCTTCACCTGCATACTCTGCTATTGGCACTGAGAATAATGAAAATGGGAAACAGTCAGATTCCCCTGACTTCTGCTGATTCAGCAAGCAGGGGATTCCGGGAGAGTTCTTGGTGGTTTGGCCAAGCAAGCTCTCAGGCTCCACTGACATTCACCACCTCCTGGGGGCCAGATGGGGGGTGGACTTGTTTACACTGTATCCCAGACCAAACAGCTAGGGAAATTTCCCCTGCTGCTTTAAGAAGAAATTCAATCATATCACATGAACAATGCCTTTTTCTCATTCTTTGTCCCCTCATTCTTTGTTTTCCCTCTGCTTGTTTCTTCTTTCCTCATTTTCTCCCTACTTTTACCCCCCTTCCCAATCCTTCCATCCTTCCCTTTTTCGTTCTCTCATCTTCCTTTCTTCCAGCATGCAGATTGTGGGAAGAAAATTGTAACAAAGAGATAAATCCCTTATTTTCAGAATCAGAAAGATTTTTGGGTTTTGGCCAAGACTTGTTCGCAATTAAAAAGAACTGGTGAAATAAATGGGGTAAAGGCCTCTTTCTTACTCAGGCAAAATGTCCATGACCTAAAAGAGCTGGAAGAGCTGCGCTTCATGGTGACATCAACAAAAATATTTTTGGAAAAAGAGGGTTGGAATTTGATATTTATCCATACCCAAACCTTCCTACTACTCTGTTCCAGCCCAACAAGTTGGACACTTCACTCCTGTAATCAGAGGAAAAGGAGTAAACTGAAGACTGACTAAATCCCCAGCTCTATATCATCTTTTATGACAACTATCAGTTCTGTATTCTCTTCTAAGTCATTGAACAATATATTATATAAGACAAAGACTCACAGCCTATAATAATTTCAATCAATCCCCATTAATTTATTAGGAGACAAACAGAGAATAATATTTAAAAACAAAAGTCCTAATTCTTCTATTTACATACTACGTGCCTTCAAGAATATGACAGTTTAATTTAAGACCCTGCTTCTCCATTTCTAAAAATGAATTAACAATGGCATCCTCTGACAAGTTTGTATATGCAAAGGCTTAGCACAATACCTTGCTTGGGCAGTCTGTAGCCATTGGCAGTTAATATGAATAATTCAGTTAGCTGTGAATCTAACTCATCAAATTATCATCTAGCCCATGCTTTCCATGTGGAAAAACACACATCTGTTTATCAAATGCTCCTGCTGGAACTGAAGTGCATGATGTCTGGAATATTTTACTGATCTATGAAAAATAAACTACTGAAAGAGGAAATAAAGTTAGACCAGCATGACTTAAACTTCTGCAAGCTCCCAGCCATCTCTGGCTGAGTTCTCTTTTCTAAATGCTCATAAAGAGTATGTTTAATAATTGGGTTCTGAATGCTAGATCCATTGCCTTCTAAATTTTAGAATACACATTTTTCTCATTTTTGAAAACTGGAATAACATATTTCTGTCTCCAATTCTCTGGCCTTCCTCCCAGTCTCTGATTTCTTTAAGATTGCTGACAGTGGTTTTGTAATCACATCTGCCAGTTCTTTCTATATTTTAGAATTTAATCCAACTTGAACTCATTAAGTGTCTAGTTCCTCTTTTATTATCTCTTATGCTATCTTGAGCTTCAATTCTTTCTTTAAAAGCATACTTTGTGTGTATGTGTTTATTGTTGAAATTTTAAAAATATGGTTAAGCAAAATGAGGAGGCCAGAAATCATCAGTAATCCCAGCATGCAGAGATAATAATGATGCTTACTGATTTGAGATAACACTTTCTAGTTTTTGGGTTTTTTTTTTTTTTATAGAAATAGACACACAAGCTGTTGGATAAATAAAACATGAAGACTTTTTTTTATATAATTATTTTTTTACAGACTTTAAAAAAATGTCAGCATAGGGCTTCCTTATAGAAACATAAATCCTCTTAAGGATTCTGGCTTTCTAGCTGTTTGCTACGTTATTAACATCCAGTCTCTACCTTGGTAAAAGATACTCAATAAATAATTGCTGACATTCTGAATTCAGGAGCCCCAGAGGCAAGGGAATGAACACTTCAGGTAGAGGGGCTATGGCCTGTCCTCATCCCTATACTAGACAACTAACCTCAGGCCATAACCTCATTATCAGAGACTCAGTTTTCCTTGTGAGAATTCTTCCCTGTTAAAATATGGGTCACAATGCAGGACTCTGGTATGGCTTCTGTGAATATAAAGCTTGTAACAAAGAGATTGGCTTCTAAAAAAGTATCCAAAAAAATGGATACTGTCCTTGTAATACATGTTTTTGTCATGAGATCCTGTATGGTTTAAGATCTTTGAATATGACTTTGAAAGTAAAAACATTGTTAGGGAGGGGAGTCAATGATTCCCTTAATTCAAGAATTTACCTTTTGAGCTCAGTGCAAAGTACGTGGACTCCAGTAGTGCACTGTCCACGTGATCAGCATGAGGACCCATGTGGAGGCCCTCATCTCAAGGTGTGGACAACTGCCAGGATACTGACGTTGCTAAAAATCTTCTTGCCATGCAAAGTAGGATAAAAAACACCAGAGAGCTTTGGGGAAATAGGATGATGTCAGGGGTGCTCAGCCACTCATAATAGCTCGTGTACCCTCACTCTTTGTTCTAGTAGACACTGGCAATATTCACATATTTTTGGTGGGCACATTGAGATAAAGGCGGTAAAGAGGAGGCACCGTGGCCTCCTTGATGGCCTACAGGTTAAGTCTTAGCACTGTCACCTCGACAGCCTGAGTTGAACCCCAGCCATGGGATTGACCCACATATGGTGCAGCAGATCTCTCTCCTGTCTCGTCTGCTGCTCCCCTTAGCAATGTATTTCAGTAAAATATCAGTAAATTTTGGTCCTAATCATACACTCTCTTTTTGGATACTGCCTACAGATACCTGTATGTGTGTGTGTGTTTGTTGCTATATCTGTGTGTGTCGGTGTGTATCTGTGTGTGTGTCAGTGTACACGTGCCTGTATATCTCTGTGTGTGTGTCTGTCTATCTGTTTGCATGTGTGTGACCTATCTAGGTAGGTTGCAAGTGACTAGTGAGCAACAGCATTGGCCACACTTGCTGTCCTACTCCCCACTCTGTCTCTGATGAATCCTCTTATCTCCCCACATCTGGCCTACACCCCAGTTCTTTGCAAAAAAAAAAAAAAAGATGAGGTGGTGCTACTGGCATGTAGTGAGCAGAGGCCTTGTTTAACTGCAAAGGACAGCCCATACACCATAGAATTATTCCAGCCCAAAATGTCAGTAATGCTAAGGTGAGAACCCCTGGGTTAGGGGCACAGCACTCAAAAACTTGTTAATGACACATTAAAAAAAGAGAGAAATTAAAAAAAATACACAGCTTTACCCATGTTAAATGGCTAAGAAATACATAAATTCTGCTATATATATTTTATTCTGAAAAAGGCCTGGCATTGCTGTGGAAGCAGATTTGTAGCTTGAAACAAGGTCTGGGACATTTGTAGCTTCTGAGTGACTGTGAAGTGGTAGAAGCAGGGCTATTTGAAATGAGACAGAATGTTCTAGCACCAGATAGAAATGGTGTGACTCCTAACATCCTTGGTGAACTGAAGCTGATGATAAGTATTTAAGAGGTATGTGCATGTGTGTTCATGTTTGTGTCTGCACACGTGTGTGAGCACACATGTGCATAAGTGTGTGGCTATGCATGTAAGTACACGTGAGCATGTGCTTTTCCACGAAACTCAGTTTCCTGCACTCATCAAGCATTTCTTGGAGATGAAATCACACATAAGCAAACACATATTTCAGTACTGCTCAAATTTTTCCCAAATAAATTAATGGCTTTAAAACAAATTCATGTGTTCAAAACATACCTTATCAGAGAACTGACTATTCCTACTAACTTGCATAGAACTGATGTAGCTAAAACTGTTAATTCACAGTAACATAATCCTTGCAAGTAAAAGACAACATTATCAAAGAGAGTTTTAACCCATAGGAATTGCTAAACAGACATGTTCCCGAGAAACAAGGGCCTTGTTTAAATAAAACTTTTCACATACTCTCATAGAGCACAAGACTTTTTCATGGCTTGGCAGATGGTTTCATACTATTGATTACAAAATCTATTTAAAATCCTGTGTGATCTTAAAATATTTAAGGGTGAAATTATATGATCTGTGAGATTTGCTTCAAAATAATTTGGGTGGGGACAGGGAGGGGTGGGGTAAAAAGAAATCAGATTGGTGGTGCGTCGATAAGGGATATGAGATGAGAGCATGGGGTTCAGTTAAGATCTTTCTGCTTTTGTATAATACAAAGAAGAGTTACTTTTGAAAAATTATGTACAAGTAGAGATGTGCAAACAGATTCATAGAAATATTGATTTGAAAGGGCCATTCTGCTGGTTTTGAACACAGGGTTCACGTGCAGCTCTTGTAATGATGTGTCATGTTACAAGATGTGCCGAAGGTATTTTAAGCATGCTTACTTTCCAGGTTGCAGAGAACTAGCTCTTAGGAGTATGATGATTAGTAAAATCAGGTGTCAAAAGAAGAAAATTAACACTTCAGACAAGGTCAGTGACCCGTGCCAACTACTTGAGTGGCGTTTTACAAAATGAGTTTATAAAAAGCCCTAATAGGGGAGGTGAGCAATTGAGCCGGGACGGGAGTTGATTCACTCTATGTGAGACTTGCCAGCACAGGGGATCTTGGAGGTTAAGAACGTGGGTGGGCCTGGAGTTTGACCTCAATGAGGAGTCCGGGTTCTACCAAGTGACCTTAGGCAAGTTTATCTAATAATCATTATGATTATTTTGTTTCCCTTCAAGTTTGTGAAAACTGGATTCTTTTTGTGAGAAAAACAAAAAAGAGCAAGATTTAAGAAACAAGTATGCCTGTGATTTTTTAAAAAACACAACAGAATGACTTGTAGAAGCTCCTGAGGTCTGGTGAAAACTAGGCATCCTCTTGCCTGAAAAATTCACATATTAGTTCACAAAGACACTTGCATGCAATGTCTGGAGGGTCACAGATACCCCCTTAACATATATCCAGAGCACTGGGATAAAAACCAGAATTAGAGGTGGCATCAATTTTCTGTCTAGAAGCCAAAGGTGGGAACACTGTCCCTGCACAGTGTTCCTCCCAATCTACTTATGGTAGGTCCCAGCCTGAATTGTTTCCTCCACTCTACAAATTCTGTCCAATTCTTCAAACTCCCCCATTTCCAAAGAGCCTTTCTCAGTCAGTACTAGCTCCAGAAGATTTCCTTCAGAACCTATGCTAACTTATCATTGCTACTATTTTGGTCCTAATCATACACTCTCTTTTTGGATACTGCCTACAGATACCTGTATGTGTGTGTGTGTGTGTGTTTGTTGCTATATCTGTGTGTGTCGGTGTGTATCTGTGTGTGTGTCAGTGTACACGTGCCTGTATATCTCTGTGTGTCTGTCTATCTGTTTGCATGTGTGTGACGTATCTAGGTAGGTTGCAAGTGACTAGTGAGCAACAGCATTGGCCACACTTGCTGGTTTATTCACCCAGAACCAAAGATGTAGAAAACTAGTGAATAAGCAGGTGGTTTGCAGGTAGCCTCGTGAAATTGAAAAAAAATGAATGAATGTGTATATTTTTTACTCCTTTCTTGTCACCTTTCCCTAGTACTTTAAGCGTTGTTTTCTCTGCTCCTGTCTGGAGCAACAGTTCCCTTCACATACACCCATTTATATTTCACATCTCAACTCAGAATCTTCGGGAAAGTCTTCTGTCTCCCCTTTTCTCTCTACTGTCCGTGCTTCTCTCTTCTCCTCCATGGTCCCATGGCACAGCCTCTGGACGCTCGGTCCTGTACCTACATAATGCTGGGAATATGTGGGGAACGGACCAGCCAATGGGGGAATGTCATCACCTAGCAAAAGGTAACCTCTGTACTTCCAACATCCAGTTTTCTCCAATAAACTTGTCACGTATAACAGACCCTCTCAACACTGTAGAAGAACATTTTGCTGTTGTTCTGGCAAAGTCTGAGTGTGGTTTGCCATGAGACCACACATTCCAAATTACTTTTTGTTGTTTCTGAATCAACCCATTTTGCTAGTGAAATAATTGCTTATTTGTCTGAGGTCAACATGTACGTGGATGGACAAGCTTGCCTGCTTATGCACTGTTTTCCATGTGCAGCTGTAACAATGCATTATATCATACCCATGATGTTACAAAAGGATTCTGATGAGGCTAAGTGAAAAAAGAGAAAGGGCAGGTTCACGGGAAAGTAGTGAGGGAGGGAGTAAATGATATTCCTCTTGCTATTGTTTTTTTTGGTCAGTGTTCGAGTGCCAGGCTGGCATTTGGAAGAGGCAGATTCGCTGAAACAGATATTTTCCTTTCTGTTACAGGACAACCCTAATATAAAATGGGTTTGCCTGACTGGGTCCTCACCCATGTGCTTGAAAGGTACTTATAATAGGCTTCAACTGCAGGCACACTCAATAAGGGTTAATAAAGGGTTTTATTTATAAAAGAGAGGGAAATAAAGTAATGAATAACACAGGGAGAAAAGAGGGGGACAAATCCATAAATGTCCTATCAGTTCCTCAGAGCTGGAACCCAAGGACATGCTGAGAGCTGGCTCTGAAGGAAGAGAGCCCCCAGGGCCCACATGTCTGCTTTTATACACAGTCTAGCTGCTTAACTCCACCCTCAGGTCCCATGATCCATTCTTGATGATGACCTTAAAGCATCTGTGGTTCTTGGATACTGTTGGTCTGGAGTGGGGTTGGAATCCATAAACCTACTTGTGTAGTCCATTTAGGATGCCCTGTCCCCCTAACAGTTTTATCTCCCTTGCCGGGAGGCAGCTCCAGGAGGGCGGGCCAGTGTTAACCCAGCTCCCCCACTCCCAGAGTTGGTGCTCAGGGAGTCTGGATGAATCAAATCATAGACAACTGAATTTGTTTGTTTCACAAGTGAACTGGTGGGGGGAATTTTACAGGGACTACACCTGAGAAAGCAAGCATTGTACAAAAATGAAGAATGATGTAAAAGATACAAAAAAATAAACAAATAAAAAGTTTGTTTCAGCACTAGCTCTGCCCTGCTTAAACACTATTTTGTGTGCTCCCTGGGACAAAGGGAAACAGGAAGGTGGGAAGGAAGAAGGAAGACCACAGTTCCAATTCCACCCAACAGGTTCAAGTGGTCTGCAGAGACCACTACAGAAGCCTTTCCTACTCCAGTTCCACAGCCCATTTGCTGTGTCTTCTTGGGCTTTGTAGCCAGCATGAAAGTGCAGTTTTCTTTTTCTTTAACACAAGTTAACCAAGGACAGTCAGAGCTTCTTTAGCACAACGACTAGTTTTACCCACCCAGGCATTTGTTAACTCCCGAAATAATGACTACTACCTAGGTAATTTTGGGTTACTAAGAAAGAGGAAAAGTGAAATGTGAAAAGTGCAAAGAAGGTAAACTTAACTCAACCAGCATCTGCCAGGAAAGACTTTAGGGTGGGGATGGAGGTTCCTGGCTCTTCCCCAGGGACACTGCTGAAACTTTCAGATTCTGAAGGTCTTTGTGCAAAAGGTGAGGGGGAGGGGGGTGGCTGACTTGTGAGCTGTGGCTGGCTGGAGAACAAAGAAAGGAAAAGGGAAAGGCAAGGGTGCGTTCACTTTTCAAGGTAACGTTGAATGAATCCAAGATTGAACTGGCTCTAATCACTGGTGATTCATCTTGAGAAAATCACGCAGACCTTCTTAACCCTCACCCCCACACCTACCCCCTCCCAGCTTTATGCTTTAGGGATTTCCTAGGTTAAGAGGGGCAGCCCAATTTGAGTCACCGTGGTTTAAGAAAACACAAGAAATGATGTGCAACAGATCAACTACATCTGTAAGGACTGTCAATCCTACGTTTTAAAGATTTCTTTTAAAAATAATTTATATATAATTAAATCTGGATTCTTGTAATGTCATTTACTGTGGGACTCCTTTTTCTTTTTTTGCACTCCCTTTCTCCTTTATTTGAATGGTCACAGATAAACCTAGAAAAAGATGATGAGTTAAAATTATAATCAATTACGTTACCATTTGTTTCCAAGTATATTAAAGATCAACTCTCCTTGATGGAGTGTTCAGATGTCTTTGATAGAGAGATGTCACTGGAGCCTTAATGTAAATCTACTTATATTGGACTGGAAATAATAGTGGCCATTTCCGAATGCCAAGTATCCTAGGCACTTAACATATATTATTTCCTTTATTTTTCATAAGAATCAGATAGGTAGAATTTTCTTATTGAGTTGTTAAAAAGAATTAGTCCTAGCAGAACTAAGTGATCCATGCCTACCAAGAAAGTAAGTGGCAGAACCAAGATAGGAATCTCAGGTTTTCATATGTTCCCAAACTTATGTCTTTCACTTCCCATATGGCCCTTTTAGAAACTCTGCAGAGAAAGGCCTTAAGAAAAGCAAAAAATAATAGGATTTAGTAAAATATGATTACCAGAAGTATCAATAATATATGAACTATCTCTTGCTATGAAGAAATTGAACACTCTAACTCCTGCATTTCATATGTCTGTCAGTCCATGAGTTCCCTTGGGCCTGTACCCTAATGTACTCCATTCATATCCCCAGTCAGATACCCCTAAACCACACTGATAAGTGATTTTGACAATAGATGGAAATAGGGGGAGTGGCCATTTATACACCTTTAATTCAACCATTAATTTCTGGTATGTTAAGGGCCAAGAGCACAGGACTCAGCAATGGCTCATTTCCATAAGGATGTAAAGTGTCATCATGAGTTTGGTGACTTTTGCCCTTTTCCAGTTTTAGGATATTTCTCTAACTTTGAAATATACTTACTCTGAAATAATAATTTCAGATAAATAGTAATTTTACATAAAATTTTTAAAAATTATTTTATTATAATATATATTAATACATAATAATTTCAGAGTAAGTATAAAAGGAGAGGGGGAGGGAGGGAGGGAGAGAGAGAGAAAGAGAGAGAGAGAGAGTGAAAGAGAGAGGAAGACCATTCTCTTATGGCCAGAGCTGGTGACTCTCTTTACCATCCCCAGACTCAGTAGCTATGAGGCACCATCTTACATATTCACGCATGTCTGCTTTAACTTTTCGAGTGTTGGTTTCAATGCTTAACATAAATCCATGAAGTACCATCTTTCCAAAACAACCTCTTTATTCAGTGGGTGTTTGAAATGGATTGCTCAATTTAGTAATGATAAAATAAAGTACAAGGACATCATGTTTCATAGTTGCCACAGTGGGGTATAATTTGTAGTTCCAGGAGCCACATCAGACCCTGCCCACGTCTCCTCATAGTCCCAAAAGCATTAGTTTTGACTGTTCTCTTGGAGAGATAGTTCTGCTCAGAAATTTTTAACTTTCAACTTTTAAAGTGCTGCCACACACGCACCTCCAGCCCTACTTATCCCAGGCTAAGCAGCAGGGCAATGACTGCCCTTGGGTGATGCTGTCCAGACCCTCTTAAGCCCCTCTCACATGCTGCAGCATTCTTGCAGGCTGCTGGAAAAGCTGGAGCTGTCCAGACTTAAAAACAAAACAAAACAAAAAAAAAAAAAAACAAGGAATTTGCTGCCTCCTTAAGGACTCTATCACCTCAGCATATTCTTCCTGGGAGGTTGGACATTCTTTGGATCCCCCTACTCTCCAAAGCATAATCCCGAGCCTATAGCTGATGTCTAAGCTAAATTGAGCTGAGGAAGGAAAAGCATAGAGTTGCCATTTCCATTTTTAGATGATAAACCCAGTATCACTAGATGAAAGTCACTTGCCAGGGATTACAAATCTCACTGAACGTAAATGGTCACAGCAGAGAGAATTCAAGGCTTGAACAGGAGTATTTCAGTAGTGTTTGGAGATAAATTTTGGGGAGATGAATGCAGTTGAATGCTACATACCTACTAAATCAGGACACTGAGTGGAAGGGGGTGGGGTGACAAGGGGAATGGTAATATAAAGGAACTGTGGGCAGGACCTTTTGGAGTCATGAGCCATAAATGGCCAAGGAGCTGAAAAGTGTCTTTGCCATTGGTCACTGAATGGGCTTTTAAAGGCATGTACTCACCATCACTAGCTATGGGAAGCCTAAAGGAAAGAGTCTTAAATTCCATTTAGTCTCACTTTTCTCATTTCTTAAAATTATAGGTAATACCACCTAGGTTGTTACATGGACAAAATTAGATAATCTGATCAGGGTTTCTCAACAGTGGTATTATGGACATTTTGGGCTGTATAATTCTTTGCTGGGGATGGGGGGAAAGCAGATGCTACAATTTTGTGTTATGTGCACTGTAAGTTTAGTAGCATCCTTCGCCTCCCCTTAGATGCCATTACTATATCACCCTGTCCCCAGCTATGGCCCTACCCCCAGCTGTGTCAATCAGGCTGTATCCAGACATTGTCAGATGTTCCCTGGGGATCAAAATTGCCCTGTGGATTGAAAACCAGCTCTAGAGAAAGGTCTCGATATAGTGGTAGGCATATAGCAAATGCCATATAAATCGTACTATAATTAGAGGAATCTTGTGCCCTTTGTTTCGCCATCTGCTTTTTTTTCCATTCCAAGATGTCTTGTCTTTGACCTCTCGAAATAATTCCATGTCTTAGGTCCCTTCATTTACACTGAAAACCACCTGAGGAAGGAACCTGACAAACTCATTTCCACTGGAATGCTTTCACTGTAGTCAGGGCACAGCAGCCTACACCGAAACACCACCTCTGATGGGTTGGTTTAGGCAACCAGCAACCTAAGTAAAGCACGACAGTTTACAGAAATGATGACGTGTGTGCCGTTTGGTCCCACGGCATCACGAGTGGGTCCCAAAGCGTGTCCCCTGGAGCACCAGTTCTCAGTATTTGAAAGTGAGTGTTCCACCTAAGGAGAGTTCTCTGTTTAAATGAATTTAAGAAGTTTCAGGTTGACCAAAACGGAACAGATCCCTTTCTATCCCCGAGACCTTTAAGATGCCACTATGCACCACGATTACTCATGAAGAGACACAGTTCCAGATGAAGAGCAGAAAGGTACCAATTTCTATCTGTTGGGGTCAGCAATCACATGCTGTGAGTCAAATCTTGCTTATTCCCTATTTTTACAAATAAAATGTATTGGAACACAGATGTACCCATTCATCTACTTATTGTCTATGACTGCTTTGATTCTGCAGTGGTAATTTGAGACTGTAGACTTCACAGTCTACAAAGCCTAAATTCTTCATTATCTGACTTTTTAAAGAAAAAGCTTATAAACCTCTAAAAGAGGCTGAAGGTCTGTGAAATTCACGCTCAGAGGCACTGGTTTAGAGAACCTCAGTGCTGCACTAGATTTTAAAGGGCACCTATTTGATTGTGGCAGTGTGACTTCACAATGACCAGAATCCTTCAGAATCGCTCAGAGGCACTGGTTTAGAGAACCTCAGTGCTGCACTAGATTTTAAAGGGCACCTATTTGATTGTGGCAGTGTGACTTCACAATGACCAGAATCCTTCAGAATCCTTCAGAATCACCTGGAAGCTTGTTAAAAATGCATATTCCTGGATTCCTGTCCTGACACACAGAATCAGAATATCTAGGAAGCTGGTCCAGGAATTGGTGATAACCCAGTAGCCCTCTAATCCTAAGGCACAGCTTGGCTGAGTTACCCTCATCTGATCTGAGTACCAATCCAGTACCTGAAACGTTCTTCAGTATCCTTGACACCTACTGGTTAGGAACTCACTAATTCCCATTAGTTTGGAGTAATTATCACAAAGTTCCAAATGTTGAACAAGTCTGCAGTCAAATGCTCTACCACTGAGCTATACCCCCTAAATGTTGAACAAGTCTGATGCATAAAAGAACTATGGTACAGGCCAGAGGATCAGGGGTGGGAGGAGTCACGAGACAGAATGGGGAGCAGGACAGGCAGATCTACAGAAACACACTGCTGAGGAGGAATAGCGAGAGACACAGGAGGGGTCTGCTGAGCCATGTGAGTCAGCTCCTTGGCTGGGGATTGAACGTGTGCTGCAGTGGCTACTGATAGCTTCACAGTGCTTTGCTTTAACCCCTTGTGCCACCATGGAGGCCCCTACTCATTGATTTTATTTCCTTTCACTTCTAGTACTTCCTAGTAGGGAGCAGGAAGATAAAAGGCAATGTCATCCACAAAAACCTACTCCCCTCCCTTACCCCCAGATCTAATACTCTTCAGTAAATCTTCCCTGGCTGCTCCATGCAAAATTAACCCCATTCTGCCCTAGACTCTCAATGAAGGTTCCCCTGTGCAGTCTCCACATTTCTGTAATTTAGTGTTGTAGCGAGAAACATACACTTTTTACAAAGTCAAATAAGCCTAGACCCTAGCCCAAGCCAGTCTTTCCCTGGCTGTAAGCCCTCAGGCAAGTCACTTTACATTAGGACCCCATTTTCCTATCTGTAAAAAGGTATGAGTACTCCTACCTGGGGAGATTTCTGAGGCTCAACTATCCCAGCTACAGGACTTCTCTCAGAGCTGGTTCACAGCAAGGCCGTGGCTGACACTGTTTAATATCAGCTAGGAGGGGATGAAGCTGCTTTTTTTTCCCCACTGGGTAGTGAACCTCTCCAGAAAAGGGAGCATCTATAATATCTCTTTTTGAACCCCTAGTGCACCATAAATGCAAAAACCAGAAACTTTACTAATGGAATTATTAAATGCTGAAAGAAAGCAGATAAAACAGTGGTTAAAAGCAATGAGCTGGAAGATCATCTGCCTAGTTCCTAATCCCTTTACACCTGTTGTTGTTCCATGTGTGGTCTTGAGGAAACAGACAGACGTCTGTAAATTTGAATTTACTCCTGGGTGAAATGAAGTCCCTCCAAAGGTGGTTGTGAATATTAATAAGATAACGCAGGAAAAGCATTCAATCATAACAAAAACTTTATAGGGACTATAGTTATTATCATCTTTCCTACCAGTAGTAGTAATAGCACCCCTGGAATGCCTCTGTGGTATCAGGGCATAAGAGATTTCCCTAGAGAAGATGTCTTTGCTTATGGAAAAGTCTTATCTTTGCTTACCCTACCCGATTTCCTATCCTTAGATCCCATGGGAAATACACAGCCAGGGAGACAGCTTCAAATTTGGAATGAGGCTAACATTCTAGAATTATATACATAGTAAATCCTGTGACTGCACTAAGCTGTGCACAGTTAACATTTCCCTCAGTGCCATAAAGCAGACACTCCTTTACCCTTGGAATGTTTTAGGTGCAGATTTAATTGAACTCCTAAACATCGAAGCTAGAGTACCCAAAAGACATGGAGGAATGTCTTGTGTCCAAAACAAAAAAGGAGAAACCATAAATACCAGGATTATGAGACATCAACATTTATACTCAGAAGGGTGTTCTTACTACTAAACTTGACGTTTTAATCCCTGAGAGATTTGCCCTTGGTTATCTCCCTCTAAATTGAAGCTTATGGGTAAATGTGAGCACCTGGAGCTTGTATCACACCTGCTTCTAAAGGTGAAGTAAGGTGAGTGCTGATGTCCTACTTGCTTTTATATGTTCTACATATGTGACCTATACTGTTCTTGGACCTGGGGGCAAAATATATACACATGACCCTTGCCTTTAAAGATCACATATCCAGTGGGGGAAACAGATATCAACCAAAGACTCACACGGATAAATATAACATTGTAATGAACAGTGTTATTAAGGAAAACTTCAGGGACTTTGAGAGAATTTTGAAAAGCTATTGGTCATGAAGGAGGACAAGGAAATCTACTGGGTGCTAATAAAATCAGTGAAGACCCGATGAATGTGCAGAAGTTATTTTGATGAACAAAACTGTTCATCAACAACAGAGAATTGGTATGGAGGTTGAGGTTGACAGAACACCACGTGTGAAGGCCCTGTGGCCCTCAGAGGAACTGGAAGGAGGCCTGAAGAGGATGGTACAAACTAAGGCTAGAGAAGAAAGGGAAGCCAATCTATGGTGAAACACAGTCACTCCAAAAAACATGGTATTTATTTTAAGAATAAAGAAAAGGAATTGAAAAGCAGAGGACTGATGGAATTATCATTTCAAAAAAAGTCAGAAGAGACCAGATTGACAAGACCAATTGGGAGGCTATTACAAGTTGTTTGGCGAGAGATGGTGGGAACATGAACCAGTTGATGGGTACTGAAGGTCACGAGAGGTGACTCATGGATACAAGAGATGATCTGTTAAAAAATAAAAAGAAACAGCTTCAGATCTCAAACTAGCAACTGCATATCTTCATTCATAGCATATGGAATGGGGATGTACAAGCCTGCAAAGATAGAAAATAAAAAGCTATTTAGTCTGCCTGGGTGACACTGAAGTCGATTGCAAATGCATACTGCCACTTTTCAAACTTGCTTGAAATTATTTGCATATTTTGGTAAGAATCCCAAGAACATTTAATGGAGGAAAGGACAATATTTTCAACCTCTGGGGCTGGATAACTGGATATCCACCTGTAAGAGGATGAAGGTGGACCCTTTATGTAATATCTACTAAAAATCTAACTTCATAAAAATCTAACTTCATAAAAGTGGCCTCTAATGGACTTGATTAAACAACCCATTTAGCAAGTAGAAAGTTGCTCCAAAGAGTTACATAAAATGAGGTATTTTTATAGGTAGAATGAGGACAAGACAAAGGAGGAGGGAATTATTTCAGGTATAAGTAACCTACCAGTGGCAAATGGGAAAAGTCTATGTGGCAGACAGTCTTATTTTTTGGGAAATGGAGAAGATTATGTCACTGTTGCTAACCAGAAAATTTCACACTAACCAGTTAAAACTACATTTGAGGGAGGTTAAAACTGCAGTCAGGTCCAGTAGTAAGTCTTGGTAGGATTAGTAAAGTGATTCCATTTTAAGCCTTTCACTTTTTTTAACAGTTACCATTTTACAGCCATTAGAATGGTCACCTTCAAAAAAAAATAAAAAAATAAAAAATGCTGGCAAGGGTGAGGAAAGATGGAAATACTTGCAAACTACTGGTGGTATAGTACAATGGTGTAGACACCATGGAAGACAGTTTAGTAGTGCCTCAAAAAATTAAAAACAGAATTATCATATGATCCAACAATTCTACTTCTGGGTATATACCCCTAAATTTGAAAACAGGGTATTTTGTACACTCATATTCCAAGTAGTAATATGGTGGAAAAACCACATTATCTATTGACAGATGAATGGAAAACCAATATATGACATACATACAGTGGAATATTATTCAACCTCAAGAAGGAAGAAAATTCTGATGTGTACTACATAGATGAATCTTGAGGACATTATTCTAAGTAAAATAAGTCAGTCATAAAAACATAAATAATATATGATTCTATTTATATAAGGTACTTAGAATAGTCGAAATCATAAAACAAGAAAGCAGAATGATGGTTGCCAGGTGTTGTGGGGAAGGGAGGATATAGGGTTATTGTTTAAAAGGTACAGAGTTTCATTTTTATAAGAGAAAGAGTTCTGAAGATGCATAGTGGTGATGGTAACACAACATTACGGATATATTCGATATCACTGAATTTCATACTGAGAAACGGTTGAAAGAGTAAATTTTATATTATGTGCATTTCACCACAACAAAAAATATCAGAAATAAAAATCTGACTCACACTCAAGAATCTACTGTGAAGGGCACAAAATGGAGCTTAACCACCTAAAAGATATAATTCCATAATAAAAATTCAAAGTTATAAAAACCCACTATTTGCAGCAGCATAGAGGGTTTTATACTATCATCTGCATCAGAAACAGTGGGTTTAAATCCCAGCTCAGTCACTTCCTAGCAAGTGACTAGTTATGACCTTTATCATACCACTCTTTTTTCTCATCAATACAATGGAAATTATGAGCCCAGCTATTAAGAGGTTATAAGGAGATGAACTTAGGTTTAAATGTTTAAATTGTCTTGTACTAAGCCTGATCTACATGTATTAGCCCTTGTAATCATTAATGAAACTACCTCCATAGAAACAGACACAATAGAAAGATGAAGAGTGATTTCTTTGAAGATGGGAAAGGCGTTGCTTGTTTCTGTCCCTAGCAGAAAAGAAGATCATCTTCTATAAGGGCTAGTGGATTTAGATCACAGGAGTAGTGCAACCTTTCAATAGCTAAATAGGACAGTGTGTTTCAAACTTTTTTTTCAAATACTCTGCTCTTTTCTATTTGATTTTATTTTGTTAAAAAAATCTGGTCATGACTGAACAAAGTGTTTTCCTGACCCTGGGTTGTGACCCATAGTATGAAAACACCAATTTAAGAAATTCACATGCAAGTCCTTCTGGGAAGCCTTCCTGTGATGCCTTCACCTGTGGAGGTTGTTAACACACTTGCATTTCCTGGCACTTTACAATTCCAGGCTGTGCCTCACCATGTAGTTACAATACTTTTTTTGTTTCTCTAGATAACACTCCCTGTTGGCATGTCCTTCTTACACTAACTGTCTAGTCTACTCCTTTACTTTATACCCAGGAGACCTATTAGAAATTGGGACAGCTGAATATTTATTGTGGTAGAGGTAGGACATGTGGGGAGAGAAACTAGCATCTATTCCCGTTAACCTGCATTAGCTGAGGGCCCGCTCTGTGCCTTACACTATGCAATGCTTCAGAGCAAATTCCCTGGAGGCAGGGCAGGTTCTCAGAGGACGGGAGCAGAGCACGTAGCCCTTAGTGGGGAGACTGGAAGGGCTCACAGAGGCAAGGTAGGATCAGACCTTTGGCAGGTACCAAAGAAACTTCCAAAAGACAGGAATGGCACGGACTGGCTTGTCAGGTTCAGCTTGCCAAAGTTCTCTATCTCATTTGAAGTTCACAAAGAAACATGTAGCACCTGTATGTGAGTTCTTAATTCCAAGAGGCTGGAAAAAATTGATTTTTGTTTCTCCTTGGCTGTTCAAGCTTAGAATGGACAATCAAGACTGCAGCAGCTGAGAAACCAACCATAGTTTGCTAATGTAGAGAACAGTGACCTTGTGAGGAGGCAGACAGCACTTGATTTCCATTTTCCCTGCCTAGTAAAACCCTGGTAAACTATGAGTGTTTCTTGAATATGTCTCTGAGCTTCTCTTTCTTCACTGTAAAAAGAGACGACTTGTCATACCCATAGGACAGTGTTGTCTGGAGCATTAACTGAGATAATGCACATAAAGACCTCAGTACCGCCCCAGGTGCATCGAGCCTTTAAAGAAGTGAGTCAGAGATTTTATTTTTCAACACTCAATACAGTATAATTGAGGGGAAAAAAAGACAGTCACAAAAAAACAGCTTTTCTCCATCAAGCCAAAAAGGACATAGTTTCCTAGTGAGAAAATGTGGGTAAGTTATGCCCTGATTGCTCCAGGAATCATAAGAGATTTTATCTCAGGAGCTGCTGTGTTATGCTAATGTGCAAATGTTACTTAGCCAGCCGAGGAGGATTACTTATTAGCACTGCAGATACTGTCATTTGGCTCCTGGGCCTGCAGATTTGTAGAAGGATGCCTCTGGCATCAGTCACCTGCCTTGTGGGGAACTTCCCTTGCTCAGAACATTTCTGTCAGCCTCAGAGTCTAAGGAGTCATTTTGGGTAGTCTCTTGAGGTGACTGCTCTCCCCCCACCCCTAGCCCCACCAACCCCCTCACTGTCACGATCCTACCTGCTCAAGTGCCACCACTATGAAGCACCCTTCTGGGCCTTACGGAAAAAAGTTAGCATCTATAACAACTCTGTCCAACAAAACTATAGACTGAATCAGAAATAATTTTACATTTTCTAGTAGTCACCTTAAAGAAAAATAAAAGTAGGTGAAATTGACTTAAGACTATAACTGAAATGTGTTATGTATTTTATACTTACAGCTCATTTTAATTTGAACAAGTCACATTTCATATGTGCTCACAGGAAGATAGGGGATTTTGAAGATTAATACCAAAGGAAAAGACATAGTAAAATATCTTATTGACACTGATCATATGTGGAAATGATAATTTCAATATATTGAGCTAGATAAAACATATTTGTTTCTGTTGGATAGTCTCTGGCATTAGGAGCTATTTTCTTGGTCCTTTCACTAGACAGCAAAGGCTTTATTCCCCTCTCTTCCATGTTCTTCCACAAATGGGTCTGCCAAAAGGCAAGTGAATTTAGGAAAAACAAAAATCCACAAGGATTCCTCCCACAAGTCTTCAGTCCAGTTCCTCCAACCAGGCAACACTTTCAGAATTCTAGGGCTCTAGGTGCCTGTCTAAATGCTGCGAACACTGAACAGGTTTGCAGCTCTGGTCAGGAGCTTAAGAGTGTGCTAGAGTGGGAGAAAAAGAAATAAACACTAGAACAAATGGAGGGGTTGCCCCTTTGAGACCATCTGGGCAAAAGAAATTGTGAGCTTTAGGATGAGTTGCCCCAAACCCTCTCTGAACAGAGAGACTAAATCATAGACTGACAGAAGCCTAGCCAAACCACAGTTTGGCCCACCACACTGACCACAGGTGCCATGCTAGACAAAAAGTATTGTCTCCTGACTAGAGATTATCTCACAATTATTTGAAGGGAGAAGGCCGACAATCTGTAAGTGCTGTGGAGCATAACCTGTCTGCACATGCTCAGGTGTAGCCCAACCCAGAACAAGCTATGGAATTGCTCTCCTCTGCCCCACCTTGTGAACCTACCCTTTAAATATCTGTTCCTAACTCCTTTCGAGGAACCGGGATGAATTCTCCTTTGCTGCACTGGTTCTGTCATACTTGAGTCTTTAATAAAGCCTTGCCTGGTTCAACTACCTCTAGTGCTCTCTGGTTATTTTCCTAAGGGTAAAGGATCTGCTCTTTCGGGTAGAGCCCTGTAGCACCTTAAGTGCCTTCCTCTCACTCCATGGACCAGGTGTAGGGCCTTCTGTTGGGTACTTTGTCTTTGTGCCCACCTGCTCTTTCAGGATTCATGCTGCATTTGAGTCCAGGCTAGGAGACCTGGTCTCTAAGAAGTAAAGGACTCTAGGAAATGCATGATCTCACTTTCACTTGCATTTCCCAAACCCGTATGTTACCACTTACTTTTCAGTCTTCAGACAGAAGTTCTATGAATGTTGTCCAGGGTTTTTGGTTGCAGTCAATGGGCAAAATAGAGTGTGCTTACACTATTTTTATCAGAACCACAATCCTCAGGAATTTTTGTCTTCAGTGTGTTGCATTACATTCGAGCTCTGTGACACTTGATTATCCATGGTACATACAGAAACTTTACATTAGATTAGGATGCCAAATTCCCAAACAATGTCAAATACCTATTGTATTCACATGCTTAAAAT
This sequence comes from Galemys pyrenaicus, assembly GCA_019455555.1. NCBI lineage: Eukaryota > Metazoa > Chordata > Mammalia > Eulipotyphla > Talpidae > Galemys > Galemys pyrenaicus. Next base: position 2,735,163 of record JAGFMF010011397.1, on the reverse strand, counting down.
GAAACAGAAATGCATTTTACAATGAGAACAGACAGAAAGGGATGTCAACACTTACCCTTGTAGTAAAGCTAGAATAATGGCTGAATTTTTTAGCTTTGTGAAAGTCTAAATATCTACTACTCCACATTATTGACTTGGTCACATGTGTGTTTAATTAGTCGATGTAAAATGTATCTATATTTTCACACATCATCTTTGTAAACATCTGACTTGATAAGAAAGCTGTAGGTTTTACTTATTTGGAATCTCTGGCCTTCAATCATCATAGCCTCTAGTTTCCTTTTATGGGACGAAATAGATTTTAATTTTGAATTTAAGTAATTAAGAGTATACTGCAAAGATCCATTTAAATAAATCAACCAATTTCCAAAAGTAGTATCCACTAAACCAAAAAGGCATTGCTTGACACTTCTAAAAATCACTGGAGAACTAGTCATCGCTTGAGCCACATTCTTTGCTCACACAGAGCTGATAATGCACTGATAAAGATGAGCTAATTTCAGAAAATGTTATGAAATGACGTGGTGGTTAAGATGATTAGAACATAAGAGTTTCTGGAAATGAAGATATAGATATTTGCATACGAGTATGAACTACACAATATGTTTTCATTGAATAAAACTATTCATTCCAATAGTCATCATTTATTGTCTATGATGTGTCATTAAGTTCCTAGGCACTATCATTTCCATAATTTGTGAGTAATCCCAATCATGTTCTGCTTTAATCAAACCTTATCCATAAAAGTCTGAATTGACTTTTGTCAATGCACACAGGGAGAGCTATACAAAAATACACTGTGATTTTAAAACAAACCTTAAAATATTTCTATTTACAAACATTAAAGCCATACCCATTTGGGGGGACTATAAACTCAGAGTATAACGGTAAAAAGAACATGGACTGAGGAGTCAGAAAAACCTAACTTCAAATCCTTGAAATTAATTTTAACCTCAACTTTATCCAATCATTTTGGAATTTAACAGTACCTATATCAGAGGATTGTGGTCAAGTATGCATGATATAATGCAGACCAAGTTGAAGCATAACTGAGCACATGGTAAGCTCACAGTATCTATGCGTTAAAGCCTATTTGCAAGACATATAGAATGAATTCTTTCTCAAGGGTTGAAATTATAGGTAAAAACATCAAATGTGAATTTGCTCTATTACCTGTGGTGTTTAAGAAGAATGATTACATGTAGGAATAACCTTGGTAGGGACTATGCCAGTGTCAAATATTTGAATTTTCATATCTCCACAATATCGAGCCCTTGAATGAAATCATTTTAATACTCATTTTATTTTTGTGGGCTCTCTTTATCTTCATCACTTATTAAGCATGTGTATCTGAGGATCTACAGAACCCCTGTGAGACATAATCCCTGCTCTCACAGAGTTTACCTGCTAAAAGACAAGATGTGCTTGAAAATGGAGCCTTTTGGAATGAGGATTATTTGTGTCGCTAAACTTTTTGCCACAAAGAAGGCAAGATCATTCACTCCTCTCTTCATGTCTGTTTAACCTTTTTCTTGCACTTTCATGTGGGGCTGGGATTTTCATTTGAGCAAGCAGAAAGCAAAGCTAGGAGGTCATTGCACTCAGGTAGTTTAAGAAGGCCACGATCATTGTAACCGTGATATCATTTGTTAATTACCTAACTGCTGAATTTCCTGTTAGGTGTTTTCACACTTAATCCCCACAATAAAGATTGATTATTTCCCACATTTCACATCTGTGGCAGTGAAGCTGAGAAATATTTAGTAACATGTGCAAAGCAAAGGGGTCTGATTAAAACTTAAGAGAGTTTTCTCTTTTGAGATTACTCTCCCTGGTTCAACTCAAGAATACATAAAGCTATAGAATGCAAATGCCTGTCCCTCTTGAACATCTTCCTTGTTATCCTTTCCTCAACAGGTAAAGTTCTAAAGGTTAATGTATGGTACTTGAACCATAAATTCCCCACTTCTATGGCTAGCAGACATTACTAATTGATCAAAGAGATTTTGCCCAACACACTAGACCGAGCCTCAGAATCCTTGTGTGAGTGAAAACTTTTAAGTAAAACAGACTAGACTGAGCCTCAGAATCCTTCTCAACACAGCACATCAAAATAGTCTCAATGAACTGTTTATAATTAATACTCAAAATCTATTTGACATCTCTCCACAGGACTTTGACTCTATTAATGACTACTGATAATATATTCTATTATCTTTCAATTATTTGCTTACCCTTTAGGCTTCTCTTTTAAATTGTAAGAGTTTAGTCAGGAACATTAATCTCCCTAAATTCAATCAATCCCCTATGCCATCTACCACACAATACAATGGGCACCCAGTAAAAGATTTTTTTTTTTGGATCACATGTAGGTAAATACTTTTAGTTTAAGCCTATTTGACTAGCAAATGATAATAATGCTAATAATTAAATGTGGCTAATAGTTAGAATGACTAACATTTTAACATTTATGGAGTATTTACTATTTGTTGTGTACTTGAGCTAAGCAGTTCACATTATCACTTTAACTAAAACAATTGTCCTTTGAGATAAAAATATCCTCATTTTATAGATAATGATTCTGAAATTCAGAAGGCTTAAGTGACTTGTGTAAAATCACAGGTCCCAACCCAAGTATTGACCCACAAATGCACTCTTAGCCAGGACACTGGTTATAACAGAGTGCCCACATAAAATATACTTTTTCATCACACACTTTATTTATATTACTGTACTGCTGACATAATGGCTCTTAAGCCATTGCCAGGTGATCCTGAAGAAATTGGTCTTTCCTTTTCTAATTCCTCCACCAGAACTATTTTAGGGTCTACCCTTTGCTGGTCACTGTCACAAGTGCTTTGAGCTATGAAGGGGGAATAAGACCTGACATCAGAGTACTCGCGGTCTAGTGGGGAGGCAGTCATTTAACAAATGGGCAGTCATGGAGAGAAGTAGGAGATACCATGGGTGAAGGAGACAGAGACACTCGGCTTGGCCTCAGAGAATTCTGAATGTTGGAAATTAATGATTCGAGGAGAAGGAAGGAAAAGGCACACACTGCAAAAAGAAGACATGTAACACTTGACTACACACTCTAGAATTAGGTGTCCAGGATATGGCTGTTGGTTTCACAATCCTAATTCTGTATCTTTTATCCCTCTCGAAATAATGGACCTTCTGAATAGAACTTTACCCTGGAACTCCAGACTCCTAAGAGTCTACCATTATACATATGTTTCCTCCATCAACACATGGAAATAGTCTTCTATTTATATATTACTTTAATGCAGCGATTGATCATGGTTGTTGAAGGGGGTCATGAGTTTTTGAGGATTTTAGCCCACCTTTTACATCCCCAGAGGGTCTACCCTCTGAAATCCATGAATACCTCACGAACATATTCTTTCAGAACTGAGACCTTCAAAAAGAGGCACATAACTTCCCAATGAAAGACATTATTCAAGTGTCCTCAAGTGACAGATGGTCTAATAATCCACAAAAACGTGCTCCTTACACTCTGAGGTCAGTTCTGGTTTACTTAAAGAGTTTTCACTCACATAAGTAGCATCTGGAGCCCACATCCTCTATCTTAAGCTTCAAATACATTCTGATTTACCTCAGAAATGTTTGCCAAGTGTCTGCTTGCTAAAAAAATTCCCAGTTTCTCCTCTTTGAGGCATGCCTTTGCAGCAATATATGACACCTAATAAGCACTTGCTAAATGACTGTGTATTGGGACACTCTTTAGAATGCTACAAAGGATACCTGTTAGGGGTCAAAGCTTGGGGAACTACAGTTAAATATTTGGGGAGGAGGTAGTTGGAAAAATTACACAATTTTCGTATAGATGGAGCATCCTAACCTGAATAAAAGCTGTGTGTGCTACATCAGCATTCTGATTCAAAACTGTTAAAGGTTCTTTGCCAAACATCTTTTCAACTCTCAGAATTTTTAAGTCTGGAACACATTTTGATCTGATGATGTATGTGTATAGAAGAAGAATGGAATGATGCTTGACGATGGACTTCAAATCCCTAAGGGATCATGTGCTATTATATTCTCAAGAAGCCCAAGGAATGCTTTTGTTGGGTCTACCCCACAGACTGCTGGTGGCATGTTTGTTGCTAACACCTTGCTAAGGGGCAAGGGGCAAGGGGCCTTGGTACTCATGCATCCTCTCTGGGACAAAACCAAGGTGCATATATAATTTCCATCATCCCAACATGTTATCTAAGCCCTGTGCTATGTCCAGTGCACTCTGGAAAATGCCTTAAGTATTTGAACTAAGCCACTGAGAAAGGCGAAGCAGCTAATCCAGCTACTCTTTTCTGTGCTGGCCATTTGATCCACAGATGCTGTGAACACTGCTTTGTTTGCCAGGACTGGAAGTGAACCACTCCTATACTTTTGCACTGATATCTCCCTGAGAGCAGGAAAGCATCCTTTTCCTTTTTAAAGTGGACCCGGAAGCAGAGTCAACTAGTATTTTTTTTAAAAGGTTAACATTCTTTTAAGTCAATTCCTGGTAGAAGGTGGGTCCTACAGACATAATATTTTTCAGAAATGGAAATGAGTAATTCGTAAGTTTTGGACCAGGAAGAAAACCTGAAACTTTAGAAGATATTTTACCTTTTAGAGTAACAATTATAAAAGCTGTTTCATACACTTATACATCTGGAAAGCCAACTGTTTTCCATTATCTAATAATATAGTATTTACTGTTTTTATTTTAAAAAATATTTTCTTCTCTATACACAGAAAAAGTAGGATAACAGGATGTAAAATTTTGCAGAATGCATTTACTTACTAAAAATATTGCTACCATTTTCCTATATACTTAATTTCTAAATATTTTCAAAGACTTGATGCTCAAATGTCACCTAGTAATAAACAGTCTTTGAGAAATACTAAAATCAAACCAGGACATGTATTATGGCAGTTAACAGGGAAGGCTTTAGCGAGAAAGACCTGAGTTTGAGTCTTGGTTCTACTAATCGGTGGAATTAGCAAGAGCACATAAGTAAGGAATGTTAAAACTTCTATTGACTATATATACAGTAGGTAATTTATTAGGATCCTTATTTCATATTTTAATTTCACTTAATCTTAAAGTCCCATATAGTTGGTACTACTCTGATTCCTACTTTGGAGATGAAAATACAGAGGCTAGGGAATGTTTATGACTTAAGCTCACAAAACAAATACATTAGCTTTATCTAACAGAATTCCCACTCCTCTCCTTAGTCATGGAAGATCTGGTCCCTTGGTCAGTTTCCCTAATGACCAGCTACTTCACACTCCAGCCTTAGCACTTCAACATCTCCACACTCATCCGCTTTCTTATCCTTCATACTTACCCCTAAATGCCACTTGCTCCAGGAAGTCTTCCTGGTATCCTGTTATACAGTCTACTAGCAACATATAATTTCACTTCATGTGCTTATACGGATAGAGGTTAATTCCTTTTGTAACTATGAGTTCAACATCCATCTTTCCAGCTCCATCTCAACCCAGAGTATAAATAATTGACTCATTAGTGGCACATCATTCTCAGTTCTTTAACCTTCAGTACAATCAGTTCCCATCAGCCTATTTCTACTCCTGTGGCTTTCACCATGACAAAGAGGAAGAGGAAGAGAGACATGAAACTGTTCAAACTGTGGGACTTTGAGTTCAGTAACCTTGGGAAGGAAGGAGTTTAGAAAGCCCATTCACTCTGTGTTCCTTTTAGAACACAACCTTGAATTTGTACATGCCAATTTCTGCCGAAAGAGTGTGAATGGTTATGAAGGGAGTGTTATTGGATTCAAGCCACTTATCTGGCAACATGAAGCTTCAAGCCCACACAACTGTTACCAAACAAAAATTTTAACATGACGTATCTCAACAGAGATTCTTCTGCCACAGGGAGTCAGTGTGGAGGAATGGGATAAACACTTCCTTAAGTGTATTTTTCTGCGCTCAGTGATGTTACATTATTTCCTACAAAAAGGGGCATCTCTGCCCCAGTCTCCATGGCCAAATATATAAAGGAAATGCTGCAGCAATCTTGTCTCGGTTATTCACGTTAAACAAGTTGAAAGGTCCTTCAGGGGGGAAAAATGTATTTAACTTTGTTTAGTTCCTAAATTTATGGCCATGTTTAGCTATAGAATGTTGTCTTAGATTAGATTACACCAGACACAGATCCTGAGATAAAGATTTAAGTGCCAACAGTTTTCTTTGAGAAGCGAGCTGATAGAGAGTACCAGGAGTGGGGACAGGAAGTGACACTGGCAAGGTTAGGAAGCCAGTCTAGGGCAACTGGGACTCAACTTGCTGGGAATTAGGAAGAACATTTCTCAGACGTATATCATTTGAGGAATAAGGAAGCTGCATATTCATCCACCAACACTCATCATAAAATAGAGGTTGTTCTGGGGTCACTAAGCTCCTTAGCACTTCCAGCCCACACTCCCTGATATCCAGGGAATGATGTCAGCAGAGAGTAAGGAAGTGCTTGCAATAGAGTCTTCATGTGCTCCTGCGTGGGAACTGGGGGTGCCCGGGAGACACTGCAATGTACTCTGCACAAGTGCCCCCCTCTGCCGTTTTATTTTTCATGAAGGTCACCGAAGGAGTACTCAAGAAACAAAGTTTGGAATACAACTAGTTGAGTGAATTCCAAGAAGTTATCATTTAGCTGAACACACAGTGCTAAGGCTATGCTATAGCGGGTAAAACTCCAAAGGGAATTCCTGTCAATGTCATTAAATGCCAAACATAAATCTTAAGATTCAGCAGAAATAGAAAATCATCACTTATGGGATGCTACATGAAAGAGCCTTCTAAGGATCTAAACTTGGAATCAGGTTCTAACTTTGTCTGTGAAAGAGAAAAGTCATCTTTCCCACACCCTAGCTCACAGAGGATGACAAACTGTGTCCTATGGCTGATGCTGACAGGCTATACCCACAACAGGCTAGATGCTGTCACAGAGACAGACAAATACAGATTTGAGAACCCCATTCCTTTACAACTTATATTCTGGCTAAATCAGATGACTCACTGTCAAACAAGCAATATAGAAAATGATTGATGGTGGTGGGAGTTATAAAGATATTAAAGAGGAAAATGGGAGGGAGGGCAGCTGAGGGAGAATGATTTTGTCAGCTGACCCAAAGGTGCTTCTTTGAGGGGGTGAACTGTAAGCTGACACCTCCTTGAAGCAATGGAACAGAAAGAAGGATATGTGAGTAGGAAACAGCAAGTGCAAAGGCCCTGAGGCAGGAACAAGATTTGCGTATTTGAGGACTCAAGAGAGGCCTGGAGCATTATGAGTGAGGGGTAGGAAACCTGGGCAAGAAAGGCGATAGTTGGAATATTTGGTATATTTCTCTTTCTGTTTCCTTGTTCATAAACTTCAAAAGACATTGGAGAACATTTGCTGAATGCCAAATGATGCTCCCACTTCCTAGAATGCTGAGAAATATTTGAAGGGAATTCTGCCTCCAGGCAGATATCTGAATGATTGCATTCTGTTCATTAGCATCTTCCACCAAGATTGCAAGTGGTTTCACAAATTGAAAGCAGTCTTTGAAGCTGAATGTTGGCCTGGCTCTTCAAATTTCGAACCCTGGTGTTTAAAAAAATAGAATGATAAAAAAATAAGGCACAGTGTAACTAGGGTCTATTTCTTGTTAGGAGGGTCTCTGCTGGGTCTCCAACATCTGACCTTCCTAGTGGCCTAAACTCAATCCCTCTGGGCATCCAATCATGGTTTTCTTCTGCGTGGACATTCAGCAACTCTGAAGGATGAGGCCCCGTGGAGCAGCCCCAAGGCATCACCCAGGCTTGGCCCATGAGGATAACATTAAAGAGTGTTTCAGGAGTGCACTTAGCCTTGGCTGGAACACAGAGGATGGTTCTTCACTATCTGGCAAGGTCAAGGTCAGGAGAAGAGAGGCAAGAGGCTAGTTCTTGATACTTTGATCTTGACCTTTGGGATGTCACAGCTGAGGACTCTGGATTCCAGCAAAGCATCCCCGGGATGCCTGGATAAATCTTGTCTACTTCACCAGCAGTCACTGGGCATCTATATAGCTGAGAAGTGTGTGCCAAGGGAAATGACAAAGTAACAGGCTCTTCCCTGGTGTGCTTTCATGGAGGGGAAAGAAACTGACTACTCCTGGTAAAACCAGGCGGAATGAAATCACTGTCAAAAGAAAGGCTCAAACGGGGAATTTCGGGAGAGTTAAAAAGCTCACTGGCTTTCACCTTAATGGCAATGAATCAGGTCCTTCATGTAGACACATCTCTACTGTCAGACCTGTGAGTCTGAGAAAGGACACTCAATGACAGAAGATGGTGCATTATTGGAAAGACACAGGGGAAGTGAGAAGGGGCAGAAAAATACACCTGAAGGGCTGGGACATTGGGTTCACACAGACATGCATCCTAGGCAGTAGTGGAGAGTCTGGCACCTCCAGGGGTGCTTAGAGGTCTTCTCAGAAGAGGTTTCTCTCTCACGCCTCACTGCCTTCACCAACTCCTCTGCTGTTCCCTCTGCATCTGAGGCCTTCTCTTAGTCGCTGCATTCCCTTAGTCGAAAGTGAATCAGCTTTCTCACTCACACTTCCTTTGGGCAGACTGCTTGATCTCTTTGTTCCTGTTCCCTCATTTGTAAAAAGTGGATGCTAACAGCACCTACCTTAAATGGATTTTGTAAGGATTAAATGAGTCACACATAGACAGGAGATGCAGAAAGAATTGTGTTATTTTTATGGTCAGGTTGGTTGATTAACTCTGGTCTCACTCACTAGCAGGCTCTCAAGACAAACTGACTCAGTTTGTCTCAAAGACAAACTCTCACAGACAAACTGGCTGTTTATCAGTTTGCCTCCTTTTGAAGGCAAATAGAATATTATAAATAAAGGGTTTCCTGGGTGCTTAGAGTCTTTATTCTGTATCACAGTAGGATTCAAAATAAATTTTAGAACTTTTACACCTTATGAAATAACTAGGGGGCCTCCCTGATGGTGCAGCAGGTTGAGCGCTGCATTGTGAAACATCATCGGCACAGCAGCGTGAGTTCGATCCCCGGCCGGGGAGGGAACCCACATGGCACAGCAGACCTCTCCTGCCTCCCCTGCTGCTCCCCTTAGCAGTGTGTTTCAGTCTATCTGCCTGTTCTGCTCCCCGCTCTGTCTCTGGTGGATCCTCTCACCTCCCACGACTCTGGCCAGTACCCAGCTCTTATATGCATAAATAAGTAAATCTTTAAAAAAAAACAACTAGGTTCATTAAATATTATTTAGGGAAAAAATAGTCTCACTTAAAGAACATGAAAATCAAGAGGACAGAATATATAATTTTATCTGCATATACCCCCTTCACACACACACACACACACATGTACGTGCGGGCGTACACGCTTGTGCACACAAACACACCACCCCCACCCCTGCTTTGGAGAACCAGCTGTGCTGATAGCACAGAAGTTCTGCTCAATCCACATGGTTTGCAGGAGCTGAACTGGTCACAGACATGGAGTAGGGACAAGTGACTCCCCAGTACTTCTCTTAGAGCTACTGAAAGATGCCATTTTCTTTAGGGAACCATGAAGTTAAGATGTTTGCAGCTGATGGTGATGGAAAATAGAGAAGGAAACAGATTCTATCTTCCTGGAGAGAGAAAAAAAAAAGGTCACAGATGAGACTTTCCCATTGACAGTTTGAGAATCTGAGTCTAGTGGTCGCTGAAACTAAACATTCATGTGCAGGCCAAAAAAAACCAAAAAAACCAAAAAAACAGCCACCATACTTCTTTGTACTTTTCAGTAAAGTAGTTTCAGCCAAGACAGTGTTATTTACAAATGAAGTGATTTTGACCAGTCATTCAGAAATAACCATATTGCCATTTGTATAAATATATATGCGTATATGTGTCTATATGTGTTTGTGTTGATATGTATAATATATATTCCTTCCAGTTCTCACTTTTTTCTTTCTCTCTGCAAAGCTTTAAAAATGGGTCTTAATCTACACATTTTAATACTTTTCTCCTTCCTGCTCTGTCACAAAATGTGTTGCTTGGGATTAGCATGTAAGTCTTTTTGAGAGACTGCGACCTCACACCACTCCCTGCCACCTCTCTGCCCCCAAGAAGGTATTCTAGAGGGCAAGGAGCTATCCCAAGAATCCAGGGATTGACAGCTTCTCCCATACTCAGTTCTCTGTTACTGGATGGAGAACGTCATCTTCGATAGACTTGGCCTGAGGTAAGCTTGGACTCCTGCCCAGTCTTTCAAAGCACTTTCCCTTCAGCGTCTCCAAACCCAGCATTTTCCATAAGCACCTTATTGCCTTTTTTTGAGTGGAAATTCAAGGATGAGCATATTGTATATTAAGGGGGTGCAGAGATATGCAATGTGAGCACTAGTTTCAGGAATCCAAAAAGAAATGTACAGAATATGTTCAACTGCCAAATGACTGTTTGGAGCATAATTGAAAATTGAAAATGCTGTAATAACATGATATGAATTATACCTGTGATTCTTACAGAAAAATCTGAGGTGAAGTGGCCTTTGCTGTGTAATTAGCATGATGAGATAATATAGGCTACGGAACATTTGCTAGCAATTACGGTGCTTGCTTACTCTGCATATAGCTAAAAAATAACAGCAAAGTTTGTTTTGCTAATCTCTCTGGATTTGTGAATTATTTGTTTTTATTATCTTAAAGATAAACTGGGAAGACAAATCCAATGCAGGGGGAGTTTTTATAAGACAGAACACTTGAGATGTCTTTGGATGTGGACGCCACAGTTAATTTAATAAAAACTAAAGCAAACTACGTTGGAAACTCTAACGGAGGAATGTGTTTATAATGAGGGAAGGACCACAGGTCAGAAAACAAACAAGAACTTTGAAACCACAGGTGATGTTCATAAGGAATCGTGACTCCTCATGCTGCTGGGTGATACTGAGCAGGTCATAGCACCTTTGTGGGTTCTGACTTCCCTCCTCTGCCTAAAGATGGCAACCATGTCTGCTCTGCCCACCTCAGAGGGGAGGACATCAAGGAGATGATGTGCCTTAGCCTATAAATAAATATTAATAATAATAACTTGTAACATTATGAAAATATTCATATAATGTTCCCTCAAATTTACAGAGTGCTAGAAAGCTAGTAGATCTTGTGCAATCATAATTCCTAGCCATTTTCCCTAGGCCTCTGTTGATCAAAGAATGGAAAACAATTTTGTTTTATAGTTAGACAGGGTTTTGAACTTATCGCTAGCTGCGTGGTCTTAGGCAAATTAGTGACCACTCTGTTCTTGGATATATCCTTTATATAGTGGGGATGAGACAACATTTGGCTAGGTGCTTGAAAGTTTTTTGGGAGACAGCAGGTGTGCATACCTTTATGACAATAGCAATAATCAAGTATTGTGTTAAATACTTAATAGGTGAGGATAGCAATGACAATATCAGAAAAGCTGTCATTTTTTTCCTCAACTTTACTGCGTTGGGTGCCATTCTAAAGAAAGAATTTATAAGTGTTAACTCAGATACATTCACAACAGTTCTATGAGTAAAAGGCTGTTATTCTCAACACTGTGCAGATGAGGAGACCATGACATGCAGGGCTAAAGTATCTTTCCAAGGACCATCTAGATAATAAACGACCAGCTGAAAAATGGTACAGGATGTCCGGCTCCAGAGCCAAACCCTATAATCTTTGTATATTGCTGCCTCTCTACTGGCAACATTCATTGAGCATTTACTATGTGAACATTGCTCTATCACTCTTTTTCTAAAAAATATTTATGCGTAACAGAACCAAGGTAGAAGCCAGAGGTGTCAGGGGTAGGAAGATCCACCAGAGACAGAGCAGGGAACAAAACAGGCAGATTGACTGAAATACACTGCTGAGGGGAGCAGGGGGCAATGCAGGAGAGGTCTGCTGCCTCATGTGGGTCCCTTCCTTGGTTGGGGATTGAACTCATGCTGCAGTGGCTGTGAATTTTCCATAGTGCAGTGCTTAACTCCTTGCACCCCCAGGGAGGCCCTTATTACATTTATTAATTCAATGCTATCTACAAACCTAGATTAAAGTTATTATCTAGTTAAAAAAGTCCCAGCTAAGTTTGTTTTTCAGGTAAACAGCAAATGACTGATAAATTTATCTTATGAAATACTTGTGAGGTACTTATACTAAAATGTTTACTTCTCTGATTATTAAAATTAATGTTAATTTCATATCTCAGAAAAGAATAACTCTTACCACTATTGTTACTTTCAGGTTATCCTGATGTTTATTTCCAATTGTTCTCTAGTCCAACTAAATTCAGAAGTTATATGCATGAGCACAATAATATGTTAATAAACCTTAAATAGTTCTTCTAATTCTTTCATAAAACTTTTATAAATTAAACCCCACGACAACTGTGTAAACAATATTCCTATTTGATCTTAAGTTCTCATACTAATGAGAACACCGAGCCTCAATGCTATTAAACAATTTTCCCAAGGGCACACAACTGAAAAAATTGAGTGGCAAATCATATACTCTAGTGGGTATGAGAACCACTATAATGAAGAAAACAGGTAGAAGTTAGTAGAACACTTCTGAAAGACACAGTCACCTAGAACAGTAAGACCAATCAGTAGCAAAAGAAAAAGCAGGAGAATTATCAACATCACTATCAAATTTAGCAAGAGGATCGTCATGAGCATTTGATTTTTAGCTTCACCCCAGTCCTGTGACTCCCTACCTGCTGTGGAGTTTCAACTTTCGATTTACTGAGAAGTTTTAATATTCCAGATATCCTGATTCTAAAACATAACCAAGAGATAAAATTCCCATTGCATATATGAGAAAAATGGAGGCTCTGAAAATTAAGGGCCTCCCTGGTAGCGCAGCGGGTTGAGTGCTGCACTGTTAAGCATCTGCTGCACAGCAGCACGAGTTCAATTGCTGGCCAGGGAGGGACCCACATGGCGCAGCAGACCTCTCCTGCCTCGCCCACTGCTCCCTCAGCAGTGTGTTTCAGTCAGTCTGCCTGTTCTGCTTCCCACTCTGTCTCTGGTGAATCTTCTCACCACTCCCGGCCCTGCACCTCTGACTGTACCCTAGCTCTTGAATGCATGAATAAATAAAAAAAAATTTAAAAAAAAGAAAATTAAGTCAATTTCACAATATTTAACTTCAAACTGGAAAGTGGATGAGATGAGTCTGCACTCATCTGTGTTATATGCCCCACAGTCTAGACTGATGACAAATACTTAAGACACATGCTATCAAGCCCCTGGCCTGTGCCCACTGCAGACATTACTAATTGATCATGAGCTCTTCCCTTTAAGGCTGGAAATCACTGTAGAATCCCTCTATGTAGACATTATTCTGGGCAGTGAGTACTGGTTAATTATAGCTGACATTTAGTGTCATACCTATAAGCTACTCTTGCATCATCACTTCTTGCTTAACACCTCTATCTAAAAGGGGACAGTAGAAAAAAAAGTAGTTAATTAAGTATTGATTAGCACTACTTTACAAAGGCTACTTGGTAACTCCTCAAAATGGAATTCCTCTGCGATGTGATGTGATGGTCCAGAGGCTGTGGCCCACCTGCCATTTATAAAGGAAGAGAGGACGTTGTTTGAAGAGCCCAGGGCTCTCTGCCACCATGCCAGTTAGGAAGCCACCATTTCCAAAGTCATGATGCTGCTGTGATGGTCCACTGCTTCCCACAGGAGGAAAACAGCACTCTACTTCATGCCCATGGCAAAGCTGAGAACCCCACCTCCTCTCTGAGGGGTTAAGTTTCCTTCTCAGACAGCATGCTCTCACAGGCATAATGACTGGGTAGAGGCTGGGAGTGCCCTCAGATCATGACACAGTACAGATTTAGGAGAGCAACAGGTCATTACCCTGGGTCTCAGACTGTAACCAAGCCCAGTTGGTTCACCTCTTTGTGCCCCCAGAGTTCCCACCATCTCCTCTTCTAGTCCACATATAATAAAGCTTTTCTTCTTTCTCTTTCTTGAGAAGTATTTAAGAGCTGTGTGGACACACCCAATGCATTGTTAAGAAAGTGCAGGAGGAGACCATGAACCCAGTCGGGAATGAGCAGAAACAAAATTAGAGCAGAAGGAAGGGGAAAGCAACATTATTCTTTAAATATGCCTATTTCTAGGACAGAACTTGTAGACTTTCTGAGTAGGAACTCCGAATTGCATTGATTCCCAATATCCCCCAGCGTGGTCAAAATCAGCACCACATCAGTTTATCGGGGTCAAAAATACACTTTGAAAGAAGGGATGGGCTAGTCAGACTCCACAAGTAAAGCAGGGAAGGTGGTCAAAGGGTGTGGGTAATTGTAGAGGATACACAGGAGAGAAAAAAGAAACAAGGCGAGGTCTAGGCAGACAGCCAAGGTACGAAGATGGTGAGTTTTAAGAGAATTATTTCCACCATGATTATTGTGAAGAGTTGGGTTTGTGAATACCGACGCAGACAGTAGCTTGGAGTTTAGACTCTAAATTCTAGCTCTGAAGACTCCATGCTCACCTCCTGTTAGCTGAGTGGCCTCAAGCAAGTCACCTATATTTTCTAAGTCTCAATTCCCCCATCTATACAATGGGGAAGTTAATACTTTTCTCACGTAGTGATTTGAGAATTCTGTGTAAGAATACTAGCACCTCAATGCACATAGTTATTATCTAAGTATACCCACAACGTAACACTGAGATTTTTAAAGTCACATGCCATTTATGAAATGATCTCATATACTCAAGAAAAAGAAAAAATAAAACATAAAAATTGGAAAGATACAAAGGTAAACCTGTTAATTATCAGGAACAGAATGACTTTTTCTGCTTGATAGATTTCTACATTCTTTGGTACTTATCTTTACAAAAATGTATTATCTTTATAAGAAAATAAACTATAAACTGATCCAATGATCTCTGGCCTCAAAGTTTAGGGCATAATATAAGCCTAAAGGAGATTGGATTGGCCACAACATTCTTGCTAAAAAAGCAGATGCTCACTGGCAAGGTAAACCTGGCAAGTGAGGATGGACGTACTCATTAATATGAGATGAGATAAAATGTAGGGTGAGAGGCAGCAACACAATAGTGAATATTTCACATGTAAGAGAAGAAAGGATCCTCCTACCACCATTTTAATGTAGTAAGGTGCTTTGTGTTGTTTTCTATGAAAGTTTATTTCTTTGCACACAGCAGTGTCTGGAATATACATCAGATGGGTGAAATTTTGAAGGAAAAAAAAATGTATCGTGAAGCCTTTAGGGGCCCTGACATATATTTGCCAAGCAAAGAAGGATTTAAATGGCCAACTTTGACTCAAGTATCTGAGCATTAGAAAAAAAGCTACATAAATAGATGGACTTGCTGATTGGATTGAGGGTTTTGAAACTGTCAGTCCGGGAATCTGATTTTAACTCAATAGAAAGGGAATAAGGAATTTATTGCTTTACTCTAATTGCAATAAGTATTTAAAATATGATTTCTCAACCAATACTTGAGTGGAAATAACTCTGTTATTCTTTTGTTATCTTCTAAAGAGGATGTTGACAAGGTATAAAACATTTGAAAGCTCTTCTGTATATTTCAGTTTCTGCCTGGGTAAATGAAGCCATGAATTAGTTTTCTTTTTAAGCAGCTCTGGTGTTGGAGACTCCACCTCCCAGGTGGCTTTCCACATGACTACAAGATGATCCTGACAGAAGTCTCTATTCTTTTCCACCCGGCCCACCCACAAAGTTGCCTGTGCAACTTCCAACATGGTCACTAGATCAGACCAACAAAGGTAGTCTAAGCGACTAAAGCAGGCATGGCAGTGCCTTTATGAGCTAGCTTAAAAGTCATCTACCAGTATCCAAAGTCAGCACAAACCTTGATTCAATGTGGGAGCAAATATAAATATACATATATAAGAGGAGGTGAAGATACTCACGAGCCATCTTGAAAGCTGGCTACTATAGGTACCAGAGAGTTTTGAAAGCCCAAATGGGAGTGGTACTGGATAGAGATGATGCTCCTGTCAGAGACTGTTAATACATGGATTAACAGGTTGGAAGTTTTGAGTAATGAAAATCTATACAAAACCACAAATGACCCTGTCCTGAGTCGGGGGTAACACACTTAAAATATGTCTAAGTCCAAGTTTGGACCCATTTCCTGGTTATTTCTAAGCTTGGCTTTCCCTGGCTCAGGATAAGTGAAACATCAGTCAACTGATGTTTGATTCTTTCAATAAATTATTTATAAGAGTAACTAGTATGTGTCAGGCACACTGCTAGTCCTTGAAATCCAATTCTAATGAAGACTATATTTACCTGGTTAATGAAGTCTAATTCTTCACTAGAAAAATTGTAAGATGCCATGGGGACTGAAGTTAGTCAGGTGGTGTCAGGAAAGCGATAGTAAACTGAAAAATAATGAATAGAAGATGTCCAGACAAGTAGGAGCAAGGAGGGAGTTCTGGAGATGGGAGGACAATTACAAAGACCCTGAAGGGTAACTCTTCTGAATCCTGATCTGCCTGGCTTATCCATAGGAAGTTACTCATAATTGTTGATTCATTTGATTCATGTTGACTACTGGGACAAAAGTCACCATTTAATACCAAACTCTTTCTCTGTTCTGGATAGATGCAGTTGTTCTCAGGAAAGAAATACAGCTAAACAAAATTGTAGGACACACAGCAAATATGGAAAAATATTGAATTAGAACAGAACATTGAAATGAGAATTTTATTGCTCTGGTTCCTTCAATGTCTGAAATCAAAATGAACAGCTTAAGAAATTGTGGAACCTGAGTATTTTCATCTCGTGACCATTGGACTCATAGCCCTCATTCACACAGGTAAGTAATTACAAGAGATACTCAGCTTATTTGTATGGCTGATCAACTTTAGTCCTTTTTTACGTTCAGATACAAACACCATAAATGAACAAAGCAAAAACATGTAATGGTCTCTTTAAGATAAAACTGGCAGTGTTTAACTAGAAATTACTGACTGTTCCAGAAATGACATTTTGTGTTCTGCAGTAAGGAGAGCTTTTCTGTGTATATTTTCTTCCCTCCCATTTGGATACAACAATGAGTCACCACTACCTGCAAAGCTAGACATGTAGATTTGCCTCCTGTGCCAGAAAGGCAAGATGCTAGCTGACTAGGATTTAAAATGAGAAGGGTAAAAATGTTTAATTTACAGATTTAATTAAACATGAAAGCTTCCAGGAGGGAAACATGTCTCCCAGGCCTCATTCCCTACTTTTAAAAATTTCTCCATTGATCTTTATTCCAAAGAGGCTGCAAACATTATAGAACTAATTTTTAATGATTTGTATAAAGCATCAATTTGCCCTAAATCAGAAAAACTGTGTGATGAGGACTAGTACAGACAAAACTTTTTTTTTTTGTCTAGCCAGACCACACGAGTAAAGGAAACTTATTTGATCTCTTGATATAAAGACTGTCTCCTGTGCACACCTATCTTTGGCCTCCATGAGGCACTGTGAAGGTGAGGGAGTAGAAACCTAAGCTCTGAGTTTTCCTAAGAGGACAAGGATTACATACAATGTACAACAGGCCGGAGCGCCTCCAAAGACAACCCCTCTTCCCAGTCCTTTTCCCCCAAATGAGGTTTTTCCAGCCAAGAAACTTGATTCTTATTTTCATAATGCTTCAGGCATGCATAGCAAAGAGCAGCTCCTTCTGTCCCTACAGTTTAGTCGAAACCCCTCACCTAGAGCTGAAAAGTTAGAATTTCACCTCTTTGTTTTTGTGAAACTAAGCAGTCAGAAAGAAAATGCGAGGGTAAACTCATACCACATCTTTTCAAACATAAAGGAGAGAAGTAAATAACAAATGTGGACACATCCTTTTGAAAAAAATCCCTCTATGAAGCGTGTGTGTGCGTGTGCGTGTGCGTGTGTGCGTGTGAAGATAGCCATTGGGGTCTTTGGATATGGCTGAACTGCCTTATAACTTGCTCTACAATCTCTTTGGCATCTGCTTCTTCAATTGTAATTATGCTTCAAGTCCTGAAGCCCAGTTTTCTCAATTTTACTGAAATGTGTCCAAACGTGATTCCCATGACTAAGTGACAAAGGAAGGAAATGCTCTTGATTATTGGAAGTTGTGGTACAATGACAATAAGCTGATGGCTTTAGAGTACCAAGTAGAAACGGTGGTGGGCGCTGAACCACAGTTCCTCACAAAGAGGAAGCACATTTTCTCTGTTAAACATACAAGTTTCTTCTCTGAGAAAAGGGGAGACATTCTGACTGTGAGTGGAAGACTTTTCAGTTTCTCTAAAGGAATTTTTCCACAGGCATGTTGTTCAACTGAAAATATAACCTAGGTGAGATTATTCGTCTTGTAGACCAGAACTGTTTTTAATTATATGTTCTGCACTGTTAGTCCTCGACAAATGAACAGTGATAAAAAGTCAAGTGAATTCAGTGTTCTAGTACCTGCATTCAGGTCCTTGTCTTGAACATAGAGAGGCATAAGGTGCAAAAGCACATTATGTACTTTTACATGGACATCTGCATTTTTGAGTCTGTATATATATATATATATATATATATGTTTTTTTTGTGCTACCTACAAAAAGTCTTCTAATCTATTTTTCTGTTGAATTTCTTTAATGTCTTGGAGCTTCAATGCCAGTTTCATCTTTACTTTAGAGTAATATTTTTATCATTTCTCAAATTCATTCCCACAGAGAAGACAAAGGCATCCAGAGAGGCAGAGTGAATTTTTCTATTTGCTCACCCTGCTGCCCTTCATTAAAAACAATCCTTTTTCATTTAAGAATGAGTTCTTCCCTAGCTTTTGGTTGTAATGGGGGTTGCCGATGAGCACAGCCCACCTACCTGGTTAGACAGTGAGCATGTGACCCAGCTGGGCCAATCATCATGCCCCATCTGGACTGCCCTGAGCCACACGTGATCAACTTAAGCCAATGAAAGTCCTGTTCGCATCTGATATAGAGGTACCCTTTCACCCTGGTGAGGAAAGTATGAAGTGAGCCTGCAAGCTGCCAGCAAGGCAGCCTCTGAGCAAGAGAGGAAGCTGACTGAGGAAATGGAGCCATGACTTGAAAGACTTACACCAGAAAGAGGGAGAGAGAAAATGTGGAGGCCTTTCTCTAACACTGTTCATGCTGCTCTTCTTCAAATATGTGAGCTGCCTTATGATTCTTCCAACTAATTACCTCTTCAACTCCTTTGTAAGTTTAGGTTGGGTTTCTGTCCTAATGAATTCAGGCTCTAACAGTGTCAGGAAGAATCCTGCCCAGGATGCATTGTGTAGATGCCTAATGTATGTGGGTAAAATAAAAGGCTACTTTTTCTTTAACACGTGAACTTTAGAAAGCAAAAGAGGGAATTCTAAATTGAATGACTGTCTAAATATTATTGTTGCTGCTGGCACAAACAGTGATTCTCTATCATATCTGCTAGCATTTCAGTTCTTACTATGTGAAATAATGAAAATATAAACCATCCAGTTTTATGAAAATACAATTTGATCCACATTTAATTTTAAATCTACCAGTAGCCTTGCTGTTAAAAGGTGAAATTAACCTTAATATTCTACTTAACCCTATATATCAAAAAATAATTTATCATATAACCAATGTAGAAATTATTACTGGAATATTTGAACTTTATTTGCACTAAATGTTCAAAATCCAGTATGCATTTTAACCTTCTAGTACATCTCAGTTTGGACTAGCCACAATTCAGGGATTCAATAGCCACATGTGACCTTGGATATAGCCATATTCCCCAATTTCAACTTTGGTTCTGTCACCGACTAATTCTAAAACCCTGGGGAACCAATTTATTCGAGTTTTCTCATCTGTAAGATAAGGATGATAATAACCATCCTTTTATCATAGGTGGGTGAGGACAGAGCGGTCATGAGGATATAGTGATGTGTGAAGTTCCTCCCACACTGAGCGGTACTCTAGCGGGAAGCATGGAAACGAAGTGGCATCAACACCGATTAACAAAATGTCAGAGAGTGCTAGAAAATATGCCAGGTTATTAAGATAGCAAGTAACACCAGAGGTCATCGGGAGAAGGGACCTGCTTGAAAGGGGCTCTCAGGGAGGTCCTGAGAAGATAATAAGCTCTCTGCAAGCTCAGCATTAAAACAGAACCAGCACATCATGATCCAGGCTTGGAGACCAGGATCTACGTTCAAGGGATCCAATAATTGTCTTCCAGAAAGAAAACACAGAAATAAGTGTTGTGGCATCAACTCCCATATTGTAACCCCTGTGCCAGAAGCCAGCGTTCCATCACTTCCTGCGTTTCGGAGTGAGGGGATGGTGGCAATAGCTGGCTCGTGTGCTACATCATACTCTTCTCATGCAGCCCCTGTCACTGTTTCACCCCTCCTTGGAAGAGAGTTAAAGAGAGAAAAACAAACTCCATGACAGAAGGTGTGAGCCTCACTGACATGAAAAAAAAAAAAAAACAATTGGAGCAAGATAATCTCAGGCAACTTTGGTTTTAGAATAGGCTGGTACAGGTGCCATGGGGCAACCCCAGCAGATATCCCCTACAAGCAAGGGGTTTCGGGACAGTCCTGAGCTTGTGAGGTCCTGCAGACACACTCTCTGGGCGGCACACCTCTTGCTGTTACTGTTGGCAAGCGCCAAACTGTCCTGGCTCAGGGCTGGGCCCGCTGCTGGCTGTCTTGTTTTTTTTCCCCTGCCTGTTTCTCTTTGAAAGCAAATTGCCTCCCCAGGCTGTTTATGACATGTCTCAGGCAGCTGGCCTGGCAGCCTCTAGCGTAGTATAGGGTCTGCCATGCAGGTAAGAAAGCTTGAGAAGGTTAGCTGCTCTAGCACAGCCACATGGGGTTCAGGAAAGGGTTGGTGGCAAGCCCTTGCTCAGTACCTTGTATACATCAGCTCCTTTCATCCTTCTCAAAACCACCCTAAGAGAGGCTATTGCTGCCCACATTTTGTGATAGAGAAAACAGAGGTTCAGAAAGGTCAGCTCACTTCCTCAAAGCTAAACAGCAATTAAGTGGTCACTCCAAACCCTTGGATATTTTCCCTCTTGTGAATTGAACAGAACAGTTCAGGATGGCTAGAGGGGAAATACATGGCAGCCATGTGACAATCTATGAGTGTCTCATAGGTAAGCAACTCCAGCAAGGAAAGAATTTGAACTTGCTACTACTCAGACTTTGACTTCACATGCCTAGGTCACTGCGTGTAGATTTTCCATTTTGTTCCCAAGTTTGCTCCAACGATAACAGATAATTCATATAAAAGACACATTTTGAGGGCATAGAGAGGACATCACTGGGAACAGAATCCAGAGAAAGGGAAGGAAGAATTTGGATCAGTACTGCAAAGCCAGATGCTGAATGTATTAACAGATACCTTTAGAAGAGTTTCATGAAGTTCAGGGTTATAACACTGAGACACAAATATGAACAAGGTACAGGAAGCAAGAACAGATCGCAGTATTTATCCTCAAAAGAGCATACTTCCACCTGCCGCACAGACATACAAACTGATAGCATCCCGTCGAATCTAGGCATACACCATGGGAGTCTTGTTCTCTCCCCCTTTCCCCCCACCCATTTGGCAATGCTTCTCCCCCTTCTTGATACTGTGTCCTCTCCTGCTGACATCATACAACAGTGTCTTGTCTTGTAATGTAACAAATTAGCCCAGAACAGAGAATATATTTCTTTTCTCGTGTTTTCTGAGGATCAGGAAATCAGATCAGCTTAGCTAGGTCCTGGGTTCCAGCATGTCTCATAGGCTACAATCGAGGTGTCAGCAGAAATCCTCTGAACAGGAACTAGGTCTGCTTCCCCACTCACTCTGTGGTTGTAGGCAGGACACAATTGCTATGGGTGGATGGAGGCTTTCTTTCATCACTGGTTGATGACTGACAGCAACTAGTCCCTTGCTATGTGAGTCTCTCCATGGGGAATTTCATCAGAGCAAGTGAGAAAGGAAGGGCAAGACAAAATTCACAGTTCTTTGTAACACAATCATGGAAGGGACATCTCATTGCATTTGCTGTGTTTAATTTGTGAGAAGGAAGTGGCCAGATCCAGCGCACAGTTAAGGGGAGGGTATTATACAGGGGTGTAGATACCTATAATTAAGGAGCAACTATTGATGGTCTTCTTAGAAATGTATGACAGAAATCATGTTCACAGCCTTTATTTAGTTCATACTGGGTATATCTAAATGCCTGGTAAATAATGGCAACATTTGACATTGCATTCTCCTGTTCTCTTACTTCTCTCACATCCCCAAGAGAACGGAACAATTATTGTGGCATCAGATACAAGGAAACTTAAGTATCCCTCTCTCAACCTACTCCACCCACGTTGTTTCCCATTGGGTAGTCAGAGTAATCCTTCCAAAACCCTTAAATCATGCCATCTCCTACTCAAAGTCTTTCAGTGGGGCCCAAATGTCCTTAATATGTCTTGCCATGGCTCTGGAAGCCCTATATATTGATTACTCCTCCAATCTCATTTCTTATCACCTCCCCTACACTACTAAGTTTCAACCATACTTATACTCTTTTAGTTCTTTAAATATGTCATTTCCTCTCTTCTCTTGACCTCTGCCAAGGTTAATATGTCTGTTCAAGTCATTACACCCCAAGGAAAAGTGGAGTAACTCTCTTTTCTAGAATCCCCGTAAGGGCAGAGATCATGTCTGTTAGTTTATCACCCATCTTTCATACCCAGCACATGGGGGAAGACAACAGATATGAGGGGAGACTGGACCTGATGGAAGATGGTAACAGAGGCTTGGTCTGCCTAGATGTTGTCCAGCTGCCAGAAGGGCTATGAGGTTTGCTGGGTATAAGATTTGCTTCCCAGTTCCTTCCACATTACCGGCCTCCACATTACCCTTCATACCATAAATTAATGACATCATACCTTCAGGGTACTGTATTTTCAGGGCTGCAAAGCACACTAAGAATAATTTGTATCAATTATTTTGTATTGGAAACTCCTGACATGCTTATATAAAGAGTACCATCAACCTTGCAAATTACATTATCCAGCATTTATGAAATAAATGGTGCTAGGTGTTTCACAGGTAGTAGTGAAACAGGGGGAAGAGGAGGGTCTGACTGAGACAGGGAGCAGAGGACGGTATGAGGCCAGAGAGCCCCCAAAAAGCCCCAAAAGGCCAAAAGGTCACAAACCAGAATCAAGAGCTATAGCAACAGAGGCTACAGCCTATCAGAGGACAGTGCCCGATACAGGTCACTATCTATAGGTTCTCACCTGTGCGCACAATTGGAAGGGACCTCAGGCTACAGGAACAACAACCATGGGGTTTTTTACAAGTAGGGGAAACAAGAATGCTTATGTATCCATTGGAGGCTGGCTGCTTCATCTGGACAGCATCAGTGTTAGCAGTCACCAGTTCTAGGCAGCACTTTCCAGTAGCAATGACCACTACAGGCCTGCAGAGGCGGTGTTCAGGAACACCCAGTGTTACAGCTCTTGTGAATTGTTGGTTTATAGCACCAACAAACAGTTCTTTGAGACACCAGGCCCAGGGCCTTTGGTGCTACTTCCAGTTAGTGTCACAGCCAGGACCAAGTCCCAGTCCCTGAAAGTCCTTTAGTCTCTCTCCCCTCCTCAGAGGGCAGCTGCTGGAGGCTTCCCTCCTTTCTTCGAAGGCTGGAACCATCTTCTCCTCTTCCTCTGCAGGAGCTCTTCTTTCTCTGCTGTTTCTTCAGACCCCTTCTTCCTCTGGGCTGCTGTTTCTCCATCTGCTCCTCCTTACGGCTCTGAATCCCAATACCCGAATCCCAATTCCAATTCCCTTTGACCCTGCCTTATATTCACTTTCAAGGTGCCCCTCGCCACAGTCTGATTGGTCCATTTTCCAATCCTGCAACTGATTGGCCCATTTTGGCCTGTTCCAGAATTTAGGAAGTATAATTTACAAGAGGAGCTCTGCTACCACTGACTTGTGATGAGAGGCAGAGGCCTGGTGCCAATCAACCCATGGCTCACACCCAATTGGTCCATTCCATGATCCAGTCAGCACACACCTACATAAAAGGTTTCTGAGGAAGGACTGCCACACTAACTTTCAGGGGAGCCAGAGACCATTCCTCATGCTGGCTGCAGCCCAGTAACAATTGTCCTTTGTTTAATGTTTAAAACAACACCAGGGTAGACGTAATTATTCTTACTTCATGGATGAGGAAAATGAAGTTCAAGAAGTTTATAGCTACTAATCCACAGATAATGAGCAAACTGAATTGGGATAAAATAATAATAACTGGGGTCTCCCTGGTGACACAAGGGTTGAGCGCTGCACTGTGGGGCTTCCACAACCACTACAGCGCGAATTCGATCCCTGGCCAAGAAGGGGATCCACATGGCGCAGCAGACCTCTCCTGCCTGCCTCACCTGCTGCTCCCCTCAGCAGTGTATTTCAGTCAATCTGCCTATTCTGCTCCCCACTGTGTCTCTGGTGACTCTTCTCACCCCCTGAACCTCTGGCCTGTACCCCAGCTTTCGTATGCATAAGTAAATCTTTAAAAAAAAATAAAATCATAATATATGCTGCTATTAATTAAGCCTTTCCTGTGAGCCAAGGCTTTACTAACACTTGGATTCTCACACTTAAAATTCCTAGTAACCCATTACAATGGGTACTCTCATTACTCCTAAATTAAAACTGAAGAAACTGAGGCTCAGGGAAGTTAAGGTTGCTGACTCTGATTAAACAGTTAGAATGAAGTTTCACTGGGACATACTTTCTTCAGAATATATTTATTATGGTGGTATTTTAACAAGGCATTTCATCTCCAAATATGAAATATATCAGTCAGTATCTTAACACTGTAAATTGATAACAGTAACCAAGGTTAGCCTTTTCTCCCCTAAGGAAACAGCTTAGACTATTTAAGAAGCTTGAAATCAACACTTCAAGAAAAATATCCAATATATCTGATAGTGAGTTTTAGGTCTACTTGATAGAGAAATCAGGATTAATTTGAACCCACACCTTAACAATATTGAAATGCTTTTATTTCCTGTTGTTTTGGAAATAATTACGGCAATTCTACAGTATTATAGCTTATATAACAATCTATATAATAAAGCCTATAATTTCAGGATTATACTCTTCTACCCTGGCACTTGTTACCTGAAGTTGATGACAAAGCGAGTAACTATGCAAAATATCATGATAGGTGTGCATGGCTTTCTAGTGTCCTGTCTCCTTCCTTCCCCGGACTGGGATTTGAACCCACACCAGTCTAGCATCTAGGCTTAGCCCATTATCAGCACACAAATCACCTACCCTGGCCACTGGACTAACCACAAAACATAGGAAAAATCTGCCCCTCAAATATCAAGATGTTTAAAAGCTATTGGGTGCCTGGTCATGGATAGGCCACAAACTTTCTGTATTCTAGAAATAATATGCCTTGAGTCCTTGCTGGGTAATTCAGCAGAAAGGTTTCCTAAGCCTTCATGGATTCCAGTGGTCTTTAAAGCAGACTGATAATCAGAATCAGTTGGAAGGACAGTATATAGTCCCAGAGGCCATCACAGATCCATGGACTCAGTATCAACAGGCACAAGGCTTAGGAATCAGATACAAGTTCCTCGAGGATTCTAACAGCCAACCAGATAGGAGAACTGGTTTCCCCAAGTCTCTTCTCTTACAGGAACCCCGGCCACAAGGCCCCCAAGCTTGCCACCTCTCCCTTTGTAAACTGTGAAGGTAGGTGCTCCTGTGCCAGCTGGTGATTAAGAATAAGCCGTTTTGACCTGAAGAATAACAGGAGGAATTTCCATTTATTTGGAGTGGTTTGTCAATTTCCTACCCTGTCAGATGTCAGATGTTTGATTTAATCAAAAAGCATAATCTTTCCAGATATCACTTATAAACACTCTTTCAAACATTAAATATAAGATGTTGGTTTTAACTACAAACACTTATGGGACACCCACTATGTACTTTGTATATAGTATCTCTAATCTTGCCAACTCTACAAGGTATATTTTAGTTTCTCTGACTTGTACTTAAGGAAGCCAAAGCTCAGAGAGGTAATTGTCTAAATATGTCCATTCAGTAAGTGACAGTATTTGAACCAGTATTTGAATCCAGATCATTTAAAATCCAGAACCCAAATTCCTTTCTTTCCCCACTAGGCTGTTTCATTTTGGACAAGTACTTGAATTCTCCATGCCTGAATTACTCCATTTGGGCAAAGAAGGAAACAAAAGCACCCAACTCACAATGTTTTTGTTTAGATTAAATGAAATAATCAGTAAAACTTTTAAGATGGTAATATTAGATAATATGTTAGTTATATTTTAGACTGGGATGTTTTAAACATGTCTTGAAAAGCACTGACCCCTCTAAATAAAAAGTTGCCAATAATTTTAGCAAGTGCTGCAAGCTATATCTGCCTCTCAGTGAGTCTCAATGCTTATTAGCGTGTTAAAGACCTGGGGAATTTCCACAGTAAAGAATCCTGTTTCACTCTACCCCAAGCTAGAAGATATAATGTTTTTTAAAAATCATTTCCTTTTGAATAGTTTGGTCCTACCAAGAAGGAAAGAGGCCTTTACACCCGATTTGGAAAGGAATTGCTTTGATAATCTCACCCTCTGCCAGTACTTGGAAAAGGACCTACTAGAAGAACATACCATTAAGTACTTGCTTTGATACTAGGCTGCTAATCCCATGGCCCAGCTTGACATTGTTTCTTAGCAACAGTCTGTCCTTTTCCCCTTTTCATTCTCTGCCTCTAATGACACTTCCTCTCCTCTAGTTTCTCTTCGGCCTCTGCCTTTCATGGCCTCGTAAGCCTCCTGTACGCAGAGAGAAGTAGGAGCTACAGGCCCCATGCACATATTTATGTTAATAGTACTGAGGGGAGGAACAGGCTGTTCTGGGGGCTGCTTTCCAACTGTCACATAAATCAGTCAGAAAAAAAAAAGTTACTATTTTCAAAAAGACACTGCCAGAATGGAGCAACAGGTCTTGGCAAAGCATCATCCCCCTCCCTCTCCACTGTTCCTTTCGTAATGTCTCCCTCCATCTTCAGGAAGGAGGGGATGAGGATTTCATAGACACAGAGGATTTCCAAGTCAGAAGGGAGCTTTGAGATCATCTAGTGCTAAATCACGTGGAAATATCTAGTAAATACCTCTGCTTGGGTTCTTTCCCCAGAGATTCTGTGTTGTTGGAGATGGGTCATAGAAAAGATTTTTAAAGTTTTCCAGGTGACTCCAATGTGCAAGCAGAATGCTGAAGCAGGGATGTTGTCTAACCTCATGGAGACTCAGGGCCAGAACACTCCAGACTTCCCTTAGACCACACAGTGCATCTGTGATACGCATGGCAGAGCCCTGACCGATCCTGGCACGCCATCACTACGTTCTGGCCAGAAGAAGCAGCGGACAGTGGTATAATGAGAACTGTGTACCTGAACCACTTGGGCTCTTTAAACACTCACTTATTCCCCCTGTTTCAACTGAACCAAGAGTATCAGAATCTCTTGGTAGAATCACCACTGACAGATTTTGAACAGGACCTCCTTGGCAATTTTCATTGTATCCTAGTCTAAGATACACACCCACCTGATGTAAAGACCATGCATTTTGGAGTTAGAAAAACTGGGATTCAAATCTGGGGTTCATCAAATACTAATTGTGCTTCCTTAAAAAAGTTATATGACCTCTCCAAACCTTAGTTTTTCCATCTGTAAGGTGGGGTTACACAGCTAGGTCTCCTTCAGTGTTGAAGTTTCCCCCTTCAATGTTGAAGTTCATAAGTCATTGCTTCTTAAAAATCTTGAATTAGCTTTCAAACTAAGATAATCACCTTCCAACCCCCTACCCCAACCCTTGTTGACAGTATTTGCTCTCACAGAGAACGCCTTGCACCACTACTTTGAAACATAGGCCACAATTCATCAATCAAGTGGTATAATGCTAACCACATGGCTTTCAAAGGGATACACAAATAATTAATAATAATTATATGTATAATAGCTTACTAATGCTCTATCTCCACCAACAGTATTAAGACAGGGAGTTAAGCTGTATGGTTCACTGCTGCACCTACAGTGCTGGCATCAGGCAAGTGTTTAATAAAATTGTTGAACAAATGACTACTATCAATGAAGCATCTGGCACATAGTAAGTATGCAACAAATGTTAGCTGGCATGATAATTCAGAGAGGCCAAGTATCTTACCCAAAGACACACAGCAAAGTTGAGTCTTGAACTCAGTTCTCTGAACTTGCTTTTAATCCATTATGCCAACCTGCCTCATGTTTTCATAGTGGAGGGAAAGAATCTAGGAAAAAGTTGCAATCTTTGCCCATTTGAATAAATAGACCCAGCTGATTATTCTACAATCCTAGATCCTACTAATGCAGTCCATGTACTCTCTCTCTCTCTCACTCACACACACACACACACACACACACACACACTTTTAGATGACAATGACTATTAGCATAGGGTTTCTTGATCTTTTTCCCAGAAAGTTTTGGATCATCAACTTCTTGAGACCAATGACCACAGTTTTGGCTCCCACAACAAAATAGACCCATAGAAGCTCTACTAGTTTTCTGATGTCAAGTGTATGGGTGGCAACACTGTTGATTCCATACTGGTCAAACTGTACATATGGTGAGGCCAAAGACCAGTGATGAGTTTCAGAGTTCCCCACTCACTATCACACTGTCTGGGACACAGAGACAATCAAGACTGGAAGGTCACTGAGAGGAGGTAGAATTCACATTATTAACTACTTAAGCTACCAAGGAAATTCAGAATAAGACTATAGGTAGGTATTTCTGGGAACAGCTTTGGATGATCCCTTGTCTTTATACTAGCATGGAAATCAAGAGCTTTTCAAATTTTCATTTTAATAGTTTTCATTTAGTTAGATGTTCTAATGCCCCAGATTCTATGCCAAGTGCTTTGCACTCATAATCTCATTTGATACTCATGACTTTGAGGGATTAAATCACTGTCAGTGCCTCGCAGAGGAGAAAACTTGAGCTGAAAGCAACTTGCTAAAGGTGACTAACACTGGTATGAGGCAATAGCAGGACTGGATCCAGGCCTAAGCAATGATTCTAGGGCTGTAATTAATTCAACAAATGTTTATTGAGCACCTACTATGTGCGATGCTGTTTTCTAGTTGCAAAGAATATATTACAGACAAAGCTCCACGTCTTGTGGGATTTGATATGTGTTAGGAAAGGACAAACCATAAATAGTAAATCCAAGCATTAACTGAATTCTATGGTCTATTAGAAAGTGATGGTGCTAGGGACAAAAATTGTGTGGTGCAAAAAGGATGGGACCTGGATTGGAGATATGGGGGTATGGAATACAGGTTTGCAATTTTAAGGATAATCAGGACAGATTTCAGTAATAAAAGCACATTTGTAGAAGACAAGAAAGACTTCATAAGGTCTAAATTATGCTCTATTCTTTCTGCCTCACCAAAATGAATGGATGAATATGGGACCAAAACTGACTAAGTACCCAGTTTGTGTCAGGCAGCATGCACAGTGCTTTATCTACAATTTATCGTTGAGTTCTCTATATGGTCCTATCAGAAATACACCATTTTCATTTTTCAGATGAGAAAACTGAGACCCAGAGGATAAAGATAGTGTCCATGATCATACAGCTAATAAGTGATGGTCCTGGGTTTCAGCTTGGCTCCTCCAGCTGCCCAGTCCCTGCCGTGCTAACAACAACAATGCTCATGAAGTGTGAGGGGCAGCTATAGCACAGAGCTGGGGACGATGGGCATGGCACTGAGTCCACCCCTGATGTAAGGAAGTTGCCTGTATCACTGCACTGAAGTCAGGGCTGCTCCGAGGCTGGGTGCCCTTCTGGTGGTGCTGGTGTTCACGGCTACTCGTGGCATGGTTTACTAGTTAGAACAGACAGATGTAGAGGAGCGACTCCTGGAGAGTTTTACCATTCACAATGGCCAGAGAATGCATGGCTTCTGGAAGATTCCCTGGAGGGCGGCTCTTTCAATCAAGAACTGCAACATCCCAGGTCCTAGAGACCTGATGCTAAGCTTCTTTCTATGGTTGGTTTGAAAGAGCTGTTCACAAACTTGATCTAGCTTCACTCTTCACTCGACAAGTGTAGCTCCATGAAGGATCTCTTCCAAGTCTGAGCTCATTCCCTCACATCGCACTCTCTCCTTTCCTCAGAGATCAGGAGCTCGATGGTGTAACAGGACTTTACATGTGGAATGTAGGTCGGTGACCCAGACTGTGGTGTATTCGTTCTCCCTCCAGTCTTAGCAGAAGAGCGATGCAATGACATTCATTTGGAAGTTATGAGTGAAAGGTCACTTAAGTATCTGATCGCTCAATAACAAATCTATGAAGACAGCGAGATATAAATGTGAAAGGACTTATGTGAGCACCTGGAAAAGTTAGGAGCACTTTGGAGATAATAAGAAGAGGTGAAGTAGACTAGATTCCTTTTTCTGGGCAGCACACAGCTTCACAGCCTCCACCTACTTTTTGACCCCAAGTTAACCTGCAAATCATAGATTCTGTTCCTTTGCACCCACAGAACATTCATATCTTGAATATTTATATTTACCAAGGACAACTTAGTGCCTTTTTTATGTTTTGAACACCCTATTCATTGACATTGGCTTGTTTAAGCTCATTCAAGTGACAAAACAAACAAATGGGATGTGATGATCTATATCCCTTTTTGCTAATGAGATAACTGAGGCAACAGGAGTTCAATGATTCACCAAGGTCAGAGCTATGAGGGATGGGTGAGGAACTCAAGCCCAAGTCCCCTGAGTCAAGCTCTCATTTTTTCCCCCAACAGGAAGGGATGTTCGGTTTGGTACCATAAGAACAGTCTGATCACACTTTGTCATTCTATTTTTCCCATGTTTCTATTTACCCAGGGTGTCTCTTTTTCTCTCCCTCTCTCTCAACTTGGAATTACATTTACATCAGCATAAAATGTAGATGACAGTTTCATTATAAGGTCTTCTTACCTATAACGCGATGCTGCACCAGTGACCCCAAGGACACTGTAATGAGACCTCAGTAATTAGTCTGGAGCCCTGAGCTGGCTCTGTGCCCTGGTGCCTCACAGCAAGTAAAATTCTCATTAGCAGCAGCACCTAGCATGGCAGCCTATGACAGCAGAGGCTCATGCAGAAGTTGATGATCCAGGTCATACAGAGTCAAAGCCGAAACCCCTCAGGACCCTTTCTGGTGACTTCTTTACATTTCCTCTTATTTTGATGTATTTGCCTGTCCAACATCTGTCTCCCCATTTGACTTACCTACATACGGCAGGGAGGGACTGTGTCTGCCTGATTAGCTACTGTCTCCTTGGTTCATGGCTCAGTGTCAGGCATTGGGTAAATCCTCATAAATATGTAGAAACTAAATGAATAAATAAAGATATGATGGAATCACGGCATTTTAATATGCCATTCTCTTCGGGAATACTTCCATTTTGAGAGAAGATTCTAAAATAGGACACATCTCAACCTCATTAGAATTTTCACAAGGAAGAATGTCCACTGGAAGGCCCATTCTTGAGTGAGTGGTGGTGACGAACACATTTTCCAGCATTTCTCAAGTGGAACTCAGCATATCTTTTGATATTTAATTGATCTTTAGCATTAAAGCAAAGTGTTTAGACCGCAAAGAATAGCACCTTTGGGGAAGCTGAGATACAAAAGCAGTTAGGGTCGTGTTCCTTCCACCTTGTACGCATCTGGGCACTCCATTCTACATGCCAGTCAAACATGCAGAGGTACTGAGTCACAGCCACAAAGGCCAAGTTATGGTGGGACAGTAATCTGAAACAACTGTCGGCCTTGCTGGGTCTGTCTGTTATTGGAATCAAGTCCCCTTTTCATTTTATTCATACTGAAGAAACTGTCTGGCAGGGTGTCAAGTTTCAAGCAGAAATGTTAGCCAAGGGCTCACAAGGCCAAGGTCTGAGAAAACTCGATTCAATACATGCTTTGGATTAAAAACAGGGAAGTAGGTAGAGGGGACTGCTTGGGTGGTGGTGGCTGTGGCTGGACATTCAGTGGTGGTGTGCTGTGATACATACAGTTGCTGCGGTAAGAAATTTTTCAACCTATATGGTGTTGAAAATTAATATTCAATAAAAAGAAAAAGGAAAGAACTCCATATGGAATTTGTGGTCTGATGGGTCTATTTGTTAAGTGTGCCTCATTTGCATATCTTGGTCTAAAATCCTGCAAGGTATTTACATATAAAATCAACATCAGAGACCAGCATGGCTTCTTCTACCTGAAGTGAGAGTACATCAGTAGCTGAGTTATGTAGGGCATATTAAAGTGACTTGATTCCCCAACATAAGAGCAGAAAAGGATTCAGACATGTCCTAAGCTCCAATTCAAACCTTGACATGTGATCCAATCAAAATTAACCCTATCAATAACCTTTATGGAATACTTATTCTGTGTCAGGCTCTATGCTATGTACCTTACACTTACTGATTCATTAATTCTCTTGAAGATCCTGTGAAACAGATTTTGTTAGAGTTATTTTAGAGAAACAGAGGTCAAAACATGTCCCAGCTTGCACCAGCAAAGACCAGGATTAAAAGTTGCACGATTTGGCCTAGATCTTCTGCTCTGATTGGGTAATGAATGCAACATGCAAAAATCTAAATGTGATACTCATTTCAGGTTTAGCTGGAATTTATACTCCATATAACATATTCCTGAATTCAGATCCCACTTTAGTAGCCAAAACAGGTAAGCCATGTAGTACCACTTTTTCTTCCCTTCAAGGTTTATAAAAGAAAGCACTAAGAAAATGAACTGGATTATCTAGTCTCCATATGCTTTTTCTTTGTACCAATGCAGTGGACAGGTGATCCTCAGAACCCTGAAATGGTGGAGAAATGTTTAAATCACTTTTTTGCAGTCTCACCATTTAAGTGGGGATATAATCATTATCTGGGATTCCTATCATTATAAAGATCAGCATAAAGAACAGTGTGGCTATAAGGAGAAGCCCTGAGAGGGGTTTGGCAGGCCTCACCCACTCACTAAACAACTCATTCTTATACTTTTGCGCTTTGCAGAAGGCTTGAGTCAAACCTGAACTCAATCAACAAATACATGAAAAGATGCCCAACTCCTGTAATATGAATGGAAATGCAAATTAAATGACATTTTTCAGATGTTATTTTGGCAAAACTTCTAAAGCTAACAATAATCCTAACAATGGTGAGGGAAAACAGGTACTTTCTGCAGTTGAAAGCATATATTAATGAAAGATTGCTGATGAAAGTGAAAATTAGAATGACCATTCTGGAAAGCAATTTGGAATTATTAAAAATGTATACCACCTGTGAGCCAGCAATTCTATTTTTCAGTATTTTCCACCAAGAAACACTTATACATATTCATAAGAATGTTCACTGAAGTACTCATTTGCGGTATCAAAAAATTAAAAACAGCTGAAATGTAATACACTCATAGCATGGAATGTTCTACAACTCATATGAAGATAATCTTATGATATCATACAATGATACACACACACACATACACTGAATGTATAGAAAAATGGAATGGAAAGATATACACAAAAATCAAAGATGAAGTTACTGTTAGGGAAGTTCCTGGTTCATTCATCCCTGGTTCATTCATTCCACAAATATTGTCTAGTACCTTCTCTGCAAGGTACTGGTGCTGTGTGGCAGTCAAGAGAAACAGATAAAAACCCAACTCTTGCATGCAGGACACCTACATACTATCATTATTGTTTTGTTAGGTATGTTCCTAGAACAAGAATATAGTACCGCAGTCCTTGTGTAATTAAAAATAAGTAAATCTAAACCTCACATTCTTATATCAACAAACTATCAAGCAACTATTCTGGCTTTTGAGTATACTTACATTGATAAATAGCCCCAGACACAAATGTTATACTGGTGACAGCCACCTGACTACTGAAGTTTCTCAAATGTTTCCCTGGGGATGGTTGGCCAAGAAGGAGGAGCAGTAACAATCTCCCATCGCACACAGATTCGTGCATAGTTGCTTGTTCCTTCTTTAACCTTTGGGAGCATCATTAGGTATAAAATATGAGGAAATCTCACTCCTATTTTATGCCTATTCACCAAGGAAAGATCTTAGCAGCACTATTTCTAACAACCTCAGAGTGGAAACTACATAAATATCTATCAGCAGTTGAAAAGATAAATAATGTACTATATTCAGATAAACAAATACAACAGTGTAATATAAACCAATGCATTAAAACTAAAGACAACTGTGTGAATGAATCTCACCTGTAGGAAACCTGGTACAAGAGTAACACACTACATTATTTCATTGATCTGACAGCCAATAACAGGCAATAATAGCAAATGATACTAGAATACTGGATAGTGTTTGCCCCTGGGAGAGAGCAATAGCTGGGGTAAATGATGGAGGTTTTTGGCTATGCTAGAGATGTTCAGTTTCTTGCTCAGGGTACTGGTTATATGGGTGTGATTAGTTTATTAAAACCTCTTGACCTTTGCAATAAGAATTTATGACTCTCTTGTAGGTATATTCTAGTTTCATAAAAACATTACAAAACCAAAACAACCCAAAATTAAAACATAAAACCTTGAAATCCAAACTGTGTTGTTTGAATCTCATCTTTGACTAGTTGCAATGCCTTCTCTGGGATTCAGGAAAATGTCTGAAAAGTGGGAGAGAGCGATCTAGTTGACCTATAAGGATCCTTCCAGATGTATGATTCTGTCGATTACCTCTTCCATCCCAGTAATCCATTCTGAAGCAATGGAATTAACAAGAGACTGAACTTCCTTTCATTTACTCTCAGAATTTTAGAACGTTTATAACATCACCCAGGTCCCATTTTCACAGCATTTGTAGTAAATTAAAGGCACTATCAATTAACAAGGGAAATCCTGCCTTCCAGGAAAATGCACATCACTAACTCACATAGTGCTCTTGGGATAAGTGTGAATATGCCAAATGCTGCTTTTGTCAAGCCTCTTCCTGTCATGCCAATTCATACACCATGTAATGGGAGCGTCAGCGGTTGCAGAGGTGGGACGGTTCCCGGTAGGAAGGAGGCAGCTACCACGCTTACGCCCCTCAACTGTTTGAATAGGCACTTCCTCTCCCAGGGGAGTTGGTTTGTAATTTTCCTCTTAACAGCTACTGGAAGTCCTTGAATGACAACATCACAGCTTGTACCCATTCACAACAGGAAAGTTTGTCATCTACAGACAATTCTGGCACAAGAGGAGGAAAAGTTCAGTCCTGTGTGTCAGTTTCTATATTAGAAGCAGGAAAGTATAGTGTACTTTCTATAGTGTAGCCCATGCTATGCAAGGTGTTGGGTTCCAGGCAAGAAACCATAGTTATTACCCAAGCCTCACTGACGTCTGTAG
Organism: Galemys pyrenaicus; assembly: GCA_019455555.1. NCBI lineage: Eukaryota > Metazoa > Chordata > Mammalia > Eulipotyphla > Talpidae > Galemys > Galemys pyrenaicus. The sequence continues at coordinate 2,699,669 of JAGFMF010011397.1, read as the reverse complement.
GGCGGGAGCCCCAAGGCAGGCAACACTTGAAAGCCCTGTACAGACACTGTGATTAATTAAGCCCAAGAAAATTGCTTTGGGGCAGGAGATAACCTACCTCTGGCAAGTGAACTGGTTGGAGGGGCATTACACTGACTGCTTGGGAGAGCTGTGCCTCATGGGAAGGGTTAATGCTGAATGTCATCACAGTTAGCAGAAAATGGTCAGGCATAAAATCTGACAGGGGTCTTAGGTCATCTAGTTTGCTTTTTCTCAAATGACATAAGGTGAAGGAAACAGTTTTGCTATTTTACTTAAATTATTTTCCAATCAGTCACTGTGGATACATTCTAAAAAATGTTTTCAATAAAAACTAATGGCTAAAAACGTAATACATTGGTAGCCAGAAACAAGCCCCAGTGTTTTGGTTATTAGCATCAATAGACACTTTTTCTGTCAAGTGTCTATAAAAGGTCCTAAATACTGCTTCTTGCTCTGTTTGCAGGTCAAACAGATGTGTTTAGTTATGAACATTTGTTGAGTTTTATCAGTGTCTGCACACATCCACTGTGACTGACGGTATCTGTAGCTTTCAGGCACATGCTCGCTGGAGCCACTCTCATTCTCCAAGTGCACAGTTCTTTGGGATTCAGTCGCATGCTACAGTGCCCAAAATAGGGGAAAGGACCAGTTTACTGGATATTCTGATGAGGCTGGAGACTTGACAACTCAATGAGAGGATGAAAGGACAGTTAGGCAAACAGATTTCACTCAAAAAGTCAGGACTTTAATGACGAACCAATTTTGGGTGATAATGGGGAGAACCTGCTGTTTTCATAAGAGTAGGACCAAGGGACTTTATAAATAACTTTATAAATAAATAAAGGTTAGTTATGTAGGAGGCACAAAGATCCCTGGCCATTGTGTTCAGCCTGTTCAGATACTAATCAACATGAGCCACATGAGATTTTAAAGTTCTTGTTCAGGTCAACCTAGGGACACTGCACAGGTAAAACGTCACTTCTTTGCACCCATTTCCTAGTCACAGTTGCAGATGGAAAACTGATTTTTCCAAAATCAATTTTCCTTTTTAACCAAATACCAAATACAAGAGCTCACATCAACTATAATCACAGTTAATCATTCTTGAAAGTGAACTTAGAGCTAGGGACAGAAACAACAAAGCATTAGGAGAATAAGTTGTAAAACTATTTAAAGTTACAGGAATAACTTCCCACTGAAGCAAGCCAACCATTCTTTTATTGTTTTGGTATTTTGGAAAATAGACAGATTTAAGAAGGCAATACAAAAGACTGAAATTGTACAAGCATTTTAGTTTCCAGTCCAAGACAGCTGTTGGGTGATATCACCCATTGTGAAAACAGCCATGCGTGGAAGGAATTAGTAGATGAAAAGCAAGCAAACTCGATATGTAGTGTGTAACCATGCTTTCTCAGTCTCTTTCAATTCGCCTTATAGTTAGGCACACCTAAAAGTGAAGTTACATATGTGGATGTTTATATGAAGTATAACGGACACACGAAAGGGTCCCAGACATGAAAAACAGTGGAGGAAGATAAACATTTCAAGATTCAGATCATGTTGCTGCCCGTATTCTGAGTCTCTAAGGAAATAGCTAGAAGGGTTATTCAACTCTCAGCTTCCTTCCAAGGAATAAAGAGTTTGCTAGGAGCAAAAGGAATGCCAAGAAAATGCCAATTTGTGTGACGCTAACATCTTTCTTAAGGCTGATCATGGATTTCAGAAATGTAAACTTTCAGCTATAGTGAACACAGACAGCCTTAAGGTTTTGATGTTAGGTTGTTGAGAAGGATTGATGGAAATCTGAATGGAGATCAAATTAAACTAATTAGACTAATTGGAAAATGGACTGACACCAGTCTCATGTGCAACTCAGTATTTTGGAAAAGAGGCAGATTTCAGTAGGTAAGTGGGGTCAACCTTTCCATGACATCCGAGGTGAACTCAGAAAAATGGAATCCCTAAAAACATGTTTGGAAATGATTTTAGTGGAGACAGACAGAGACAGAGACGGCAACTGCTGGAAGAACTGAGGACAAAAGGCAAACAAGCAACAGGAGATGCTGTACTTGGGAAGACCTGGCTGGCACAAAAGAAGGGCAGTCTACCTCTCTGGACTCAGACAAAACAACCTTCAAAGGTTACCTTCCTCTTAGTGGGTGGGGTAGAGTTGCTTAGAATTACCACCAATGCATTCTACATATTTAAAACTTTCCTTTCTGGGTTTATAATTTTCATAGAGGCAGCTTCCTGCAAACTGGAGTGATGAATGTAAGATGATGCCCCTTTGAGGGGTTGTAAAGACAATCTAAGAACAAGTCATTTCAGAGTAACAAACTTCACAGCCGGAGCTCATTTCCATTGCATAATGCACTTACTCTTGAAGCTTTTCATTGTTTCACTCTTACCCAGTTGTGTCATTATTTTACTTACCTCATAGGGGAAATCATTGTTTAAAAACCAAGTATAAACGGTGAAACAGTCTTCGACTTATCTTTTCCAGGATAATAGCCTGTCCTCCCCCACTTCTTGACACAGAAGGGTTTGCCCCTGTGGGTGATGAATTGCTCCAAACTGTCTGACAGTCCCCGTGAGAGGAATGAGAGTAAAAATAACCAGCTGATTACCAATAGGGAGCAAATTGGCCACTTGAGGATTCAGTGGCTAGAATGACAAATGAGAAAATGAAAATCCTCATCAAGAGACTAGACTTTCTGATTAGTCCAAGTGCTGATGACCACTTTCCATGCCTCTCCCTCCCTGCTGTGTGATGATTTGCATCTGATTGGCTTTTATTTTGTATTTGGGGCAGCCATACCTAAAAGGGTGTTTGGAAGACTTTGAAGTGCTTAATTATAAACAGGAGGCAGTTGGGGGCTGAGCAGTGAAATGGAAGATGCCCTGTGTTGGGATGTGGAATTTTCATTTATAGAAGGAGACCATGTCTGGTTGGTTTTGGTCTGGCTTTTCATTCCATCACCCCATAAGGCAGTTTTCCAAGGTTTTCTGGACTCTGAAGGAAAATAAAATAAGAAAAGTATTCTTGGCCAAGGGATCCACATTTAAAGCAGATTCAAGGATTTCAACATGTGGATGGACTGGGCTTTCTATTAGTAATCAAGGACTAAAAATAAAAATAATTTGGGAATCCTTTGAAGGGAGGTCATTTTTACCAGTCCTCATTTGAACAAATCCATCAGCAAGGGAAAATATATAATAAATTATATACACAGACAAACCAGCTGGCCTCAAAAAGCTTATGTATGACAGTGATGCTAAGTCATATATACATGAAGAGATAAAACAGAACTAGGAACCATTAGCTCTCAATTGGGAATAGCCATATGGACAATAGGAATGAAAAGGAGTAAGAAGGTAATCAGGGTAAAATTCAGGGAGAAAGGGTGACATGACCCAGACTTTGAATAACGGAGAGTAAATTTCTGGGTAAGAATTGCTTGAATCAGGAATGAAAACAATTTTTTTAAAACACGTTTTGTTGCAAAGTGAGTAGAATGCCTCATCTTGAGCAAAGTGGTCTGGAGAAAATGCGTCTGGACATAAGTCTCCAATGTATGAATTGTTCTTCAATACCAAGCAGAGACTGACTTTGGTCTTAAGAGCAGTGGAGGAACATTAAGGTTCTGAATTGAATTTGAAATGTTTTAGAAGGCAGTTACTGAATTTGATGAAAAGAAAAGACAAAGCAATGTTCTCTGGAACTTCACCAACAGGTGAAATCAGCAGGTAGGATCACCATTTTGACTCTACTTTGGTTTTGACATTTGTGCTATGAAAGTGGAGAATGAACTATCACAACATTTGCACATAGAAGGATTCAACAGATGCTGCTGAATGACTGAAGCTAGAGTTATTTAGGGCCATTGTACAGTTATTTCCTAGAGTAGTTGAGAAGCACTGAGGTTACCTCAGTTCTCCTAGGAGACAGAAATGAATAATTTGAATAGGACTAGGTTAGAAGTAATGTGAACTTACACAGTTAGCCATTTTTGGATCTGTATTTCCTCACCTGAAAAGGCAAGGGTGAGTTTTATGAAGGGGTTCTAACTGAAGAGAGATATCAATATATTTTGAAACTGATGTCATATAAGGCTCATGTTGGATGTTCATAGTAGTCCATGATCCAAGGTAAAGGTTAAGAAGCTGTGAATTATATTCCTTTTACACACTAAGAGGCTGTGATTCTGAGAATCCAAGAATCATTTTCCTCCCCTGAAGGACAACTGAAAGAGCTGATTCCATACCTCTGCTAATGTTGTCACCTTGTAAGAGGCTCATATTGATGGTTTCACTAAAGTAAGGAAGAAAAGTTTTGTTCCTAATGGTGAGCTCAGCTTCATATTCCCCAGTAAGTTAAGGAACATTATTGATCTGATCAGATATATTGGGGTATAACTGATGATCACAAAAGATGAATCATTCAAAGGCACTTGCTACTGTGAAAATGTGACACTGACAATGTATAAGCTCTGACCTAGTTCTTTTTTGTAGATTTTTCTCCCTAGTTCTATTTTCTTTCTTTACAATGGCCTTGGTCATAAGATGATCGAAAAGAATAATTAATGATGAGGAAAAGTATTTTGCAAAGATTTTATGTTTTTGCTCTTAAGGCTGCTGTTCAAAACAATATGCAGTAATATTTTTGTCAAGCAGACACACAAAGTAGTCTCTGATTTGGGAACATGCCAAAAACGATAAGATGTTGACCAGTTGAAACATGAGATGTATACGAAAATGTTATCATTTCCCATAAGCTTTGTCAGTAGAAGATTCCAATGTAGAAAGCTACTTCTGGTAATTTATAATGAGACATGGGCTCTTATTAATGATTTTTGGCTCAATGTATTAATGAATAGAGATCTGATGGATAAAGGACTTACAATGTAATAAGGAAAACTCAAGAAGAGATTAGCTACTAATCAAAATAAGTTGTTTTTAGTTTCATTTTAATAAGTTCAAATCTGTTTCCTTTTATTTATGCCAAAAAGAAATGCATTATAGTAAAATGATCCATATCATTGGAAGAAAGAATAGACATTATATCTTAATATAATACTAATAAAGTACAAGTGCCAACTCATAAGAAGAAACCATATACAGGCAAGAATAGATATTCTTGGTGAGAAAACCTTTTACCTAGTAATGTCTGAATTTATTTTCTCTTTTCGAATGGTAACTATTAGGTTTAACTGAAGAACTGGTTATCAGCATTGGAAAACAAAAAGCCTAAAATGGAGACGTTATACACAATGACAGTAAAATTTACTATGGTTACTGATCTTTATATTCTTCCTCCTCAATATTTTTCTACTTTTCTCAGTACTAAAAAGATATTCCTTTAACATCTAACTGGAAGAAGGAAACATTTCCTCAAGAAAGCAAACGAATTTCAGCTTACTTAACTTGTAGAATATGTGGAGAATATTGTCCAATTACATGTCAAGATTACTCTACTTAATACATACTTATTCTAGATTTGTTCATATCTTAACATTTTATCTTTTCCACATAAAAGCAAAAACCTCTACTGCTTCTATAATTTTATTTTTTTCAACTGTCAGTAATAAAAAAAATGTAGCGCCACCAAAATCTGTCTTCCACTAAACTACTTTCAGTGCTCCCAAAATGAAAACTAAGAATTAGAGCCCAGCGTAATGTCATAACATATTACAGATTACAAATAACAAAATATTTATATCAGTCTCCCAAGGCAGTAGCAATAGGAAGCACCATACCAAAATTTCTGAAGTAAAACTTAAAAAATATCCCAAATTGCAGGTACTCTGCTCTTACAAGTTGCATAAGACTCTATGGTATAACCTCACTGGGCATATGATGGTTTCCTAAACCACCTAACCTTCACCCATATCACTGCTGTGTCAACACTGAGTTGACTCAATGTTTATTTATTCTGGCATTCCTTATTTGAAATGTTATTACTGTATATAGTAGCTTAAAAATACTGATCTGACTCTACCATGGTAGAATCTGGAGCAGCACTATGGTCATTTTCTCATCTTAGTTAACACCAAAGGGGGCAATATGGAGACCATGACAGAGGTTATAAAGTAAGCTTACATCTGCTGAACTGTGACTTTCTATACGTGGTTGACCCAAATGAATGCTTTTAGTAACTTGGTTATGTAGGCTTAAATGTCAACAAGCACTTTAATTTTCAGGGTAACAAGTATCCCCAGAATTTTCATGTCAAGACAGTGACTATACATTGGTCCCATGATAAATGTTTAGCTTGGTATTGTGGTTAAAGCTGTGGCTGGAACCTTTGGAAACTATGTGATGGTGCTTTTTTGTCATCTGAAACACAGCATAACATTTTCACTGGACTCTCTAAAATTTCTTCTTTCTACCTGAGGAGGTAAACTCTCACTGCAGAATTATTGCAACTTGAATGTTTCACAGTGTTCTCAAGAATTTGGAGACGATGACTGTGGTTTCCAAATAAATCTGATAGGCTGCTGACATGTAGGTTAAGCGTTAAAGAATTCTGAGGTCTTCATGTATTTCTCACATTTTTACTTTCCTTAGAGTATGGTTTTCTCCACTTCACAGATATGGCAACTGAGATTCAAGGAAGTTAACCTGCCATCCACTATGACACAGCTAATCCATGGTAAGTTGAATTCATTTCATTGACTTAAAACCTTGAGAACTTTTTACAAGAATCCTACATAGCTGTCTTATAAGTCTATCCTGGAAACTGTCAAAACAAAATATTTAGTGATTATGGGAGAAAGAAAAATAAAACAATATATCTATGTAGTTGCTAGCATTGCGGGAGAGAGAGAGAGACAGGGAGAGGAGAAGGGTGGAGGGAAGGGGAGAGGATTTGTTGTTACTGTTTCTGTGCCTGGGAAGTCACTGTTCATGTCTTTCTTTCATTTCCTCATTTATCATATAGGGGTGGCTAAAAGAATGAGTGGATTACTTCAACTGCATGCATTCTTAGGACTCCTGCTAAAGAATTCCAACGTGTGTTTACACCATACCATAATCTGTAAAAGCCTCCTAAAATATGCAGATTGGGGGGCTCCTTTTCCAGATCCTTCCCCTCTCCTACTTTTAAATTTAAGAATTCCCAGCATTCCAGAATCTCTGTTCTTCTTGGGCACTGCTTTATTCCTGGGTGGTCTCACGTTTTTCTAGCTCCTGGTTTATTTTGTCTGATGTTAAGAAAGGTACTCCATTTCTTTAGGGTTGCTATTTGCATGGCATATTTATCCATTGTTTTGTTTCCAAATTATCTGTATCTTTGAATCTAAAGTAGAGATGTTGAGTCTGAAGTATAAAGTAGTTGAATATATATTTTTTTAATCCAATCTGATAATCTCTATCAGAGCCACACAATTATAGTCACACAATCTAATTGTAATATAATGGTGTTGTTGGTTTGGTTGATTTACATCTGCCACTTTACTTCTTCCTTTCTATGTCTTAACTGTTTTTGAAATCTTTTTTGTTCCTTTGCTTCTCCTTTACTGTATTACTTTGTACTTAATGGGTATTTCCTAGTGTTGAATTTTAATTTCTTTAATAAATTTCCATTACATTTTTTGAAAAATATTTTCTTAGTGGTTGCTCTAAGGGCTTATGTTATACAGCTTATCAAAGTCTACTTCATAATGCCAGTGGAACACAAAAACTTATATAGCTCTATTCTCTCTGCCTTTTGCAATATTTTTTTAAAAGATTTATCTATGTATACAAGAACTGGGGTACAGGCCAGAGTTGCAGGAGGTGTGAGGATTCACCAGACAGAATGGGGAGCATAACAGGCATACTGACCGAAACACACTGCTGAGGGCAGCAGCAGGGGAGGCAGGAGAGGTCTGCTACGCCATGTGGGTCCCCTCCCTGGCCGGCAGCAGGGATCGAACTTGTGCTGCAGTGGCTGCGGTTTGCTTCATAGTGTGCTTACCCGCTGCGCCACCAAGGAGGCCTCCTTTTGCAATATTTTAATAATGACTATTCTATGTAATCTTATGTATTTTACAGAATCTAGGAGAATGAAGCAAGCTAGGTTTACTATACTGATCTTTTTTTTTTTTCATTGACAAGAGTAAAGTTTACCTAAAGGACAAAAGCAAGGACTCCCAGGTACTCTGTACTTGGGAGGGGCAAGGAAACCTTACATTGATCTTTTTATTTACCATTTCTGATTCATTGCATTTCTTCCTGTGGGTATGACTACTATCTGGTATCATTTCTTTACCCCCCAAAATAGTATCACCCCCACCTAATTACTTTGTGCTGCTATTTCCAAATATATTTCTATATACTACAAGCCCAATAGTATAATTATATACACCCTGTTTTATAGATACACATTAGTTTTTTTAAATTGTATTGTTTTTTAATAGGTGTAAACTTGGTTTATAACACTGTATATAATTTAGGGGTATATATTTTACCACTTCAGACATATGTTACCAAACCACCCACCAGCCAAAGGCATCATAGTCCTTTGAGACCCCAACCCTCCTCTGTTCTAGTCACTGCTCCCACCCCTAACAATGCTCTTCTAATAGTCTCATTTATATACATTTCTAGGGTTTGTTTTGATTCAGTTTTTTTCTGCTCCTTTTTTTGTTCTTCTATGTTCCACTCAAAAGTGAAATTATCCTATATTTGTCTTTCTCCTTTTGACTTTTTAATTAGCATAATCCCTTCCACCTCTACTCATGCTGTCACAAATGGCAAAATTTCATTTTTATATATGCATAGATTGCATTGCATATATGTACCACAACATATTATACCACCCATCTGTTCTTGGGCACTTTACTTCCATAATTTGGCTACTATAAGTAGTTTTACAAAGAAGAAGACAGTGCAGATATCCCTTCAAATTATTGTTTTGTATTCTTTGGGTGAGATACCTAGAAGTAGAATTGCTGTACCATGTGGTGGGCCTATACCTATATTTAATATCTTAAGACAACTCCATGCTGTCTTCTATAGGGGCTAAACCAATCTATAAACCCAGCAACATCTAAGAGGGTTCCTTTTTCTCCACACTCTCACCAACACATGATGTTCTGAGCTTTGTGATATGGGGAAGTCTCAAAAGTGTGAGATGGTATCTCACTGTGGTTCAATGTAAATGTTGAGTTATGTTTGCTACCATTTTGTTCAGGACTTTTGTATTTATAATCATCAGGGACATGGGTCTATGGTTTTCTTTCTTTTTTAGCGATAACTGTCTGTATGCAGTACTGGGGTAATTTTGGCCTCATAAAAAGTATTTGTAAGCATTATTTCTTCTGTGTTTTTTGGGTTTTTTTTTGAGTCTGAGAAGGAAAGCTATTAGTTCACCTTTGAATGTTTGGTAAAACTCAGTAGTGAAATCAACTGGTCTTGAGCTTTTGTGTTTTAAGAGACTATCGATAGTTACTTCAATCTCCTTGCTTGTAACTGGTCTATTCAGGTGTTCTATTTCTTCCAGATTCAATCTAGGGATAATTCTAAGAATTTGTTTCTTTCATATTTTCCAATTTCTTGCCAAAAAGATATTCATATTATTCTCTTATGATCTTCTGACTTCTGTGATGATATGTGTTAGATTTAAAACCAACTAAGAGAATAAAGAATGCAATTTCATTGTCTTTTTGTGGTCTTTTTTTACTAAGGTGAAATTTGTATCTTCTATAACTAGCCATATTAAAGTGTAGAGATCAATGGCATTTAGTGCATTCACAATGTTGTGAAACCATTACCATTTCTAGATTAAAATTTTTTGATCATCCCAGAAAAACATTCTGTGCTCATTCTCTCTTCTCCCAACTCCTGCAACTACTTATCTTTCTCTGTGGATGTATCCAATCTTCCTAATTTATATAAAGAATCACATGTGACCTTTTGCGTTCATCTTCTTTCACTAAACATAATGTTTTAGAGCTTCATCCTCATTGCAGCGTATATCAGTATCACATCCCTTTTCACAGCTGGATTATATTTCACTGTATATATGCACCCCACTTGGTTGGCTTATGTATTCGTTGACACATATTTTAGTTGTTTCCATTTATACCTTTGACTCTTTTTTTTTAAATTTTATTTCTTTTATTATTAGTTATATTTGACATCATTTGTAGTCCCCAGGGGGTACCCACCACCATTTCACCCGTGCACCATCACCTCAGTCCCTTGTGCACC